>OY759230.1:31429099-32029099 GCA_963662185.1 Eilema griseolum
ACTTTAAGTGGGGTTTGAAATAGCATTTGATCAAGCCGTCAAGCCAAGGGCCACCATTGTAACATTGTAGGTATCTGTAATGATGAGCCCCTTTTTTGACTATGGCTTCAAATTATGATCTGGCGAGGTGAGGTCATATTGATATATACATATAATCATGCCTTTATCATCGGAGGGTTAGACAGAGGTGAATAAACGTTTCACCAATCATTGAATTCGGTTCCACGTAATAAGAGTTGAGCCTATTGCCGCCTTCCGGGTACTATTGTTGACTCAAGCCAAGCATTTGAGGCTGGCTGGACTGTATATATCTGTCTGATGTTAAACAGCCCTATCCTTCATCGTCGCCTTGTACGACACCGCATGGGAAGAGATGGTGTGGTCCAAATTCTACTCAGCCGAGATCCACGTGGCTGTATTAGTCCCCACAGTGTATCGTACACTCGTATCACGCCTTGGGGTAGAAATTGGTTAACCCTTAAATCGTTCTAAAATACTAATGACTATTATGTAACAGTAGACAGTAACAGATCACGCGGACAACTACAGAAAATAACTCATCCTGTATATAACACGTGCTTAAAAGTTTGCTCGTTACGCAGATTAACTTGAGACTGAGCAAACTTGAAGCTTCGCAATTAGTTTCATATGTGACGTCGACGTCAGCGGACATGATGTATGTCTCGTTGGCTAATATTAGACTATACCCTTCATATTACTGCGAAATTGTTTCAATAGACGGAGTACATAATACAGAGTGATTGACGGCTTAGAAAATGCGCATCCATTTTTAGGGTTCAGTATTTTCATGTTTATTTTAGTTACCGCGGTACCGCTGTAGTCTAGTGGTATGGGTAATGGACTGCTGAGACGAGGTCTGGGGTTCGATCCTAGGTTTTACCATGCCACACACCAATGACTTTTCGATGCTTTTCGAAGTTATGTGTGTATTTATCGCAGGTTTATAAGTAGCGAAATGTGGGTGCTAGCACCTCAGCCTACCCCTTCGGGAATATAGGCGTGAGTTTATGTTATGTTATTTTAGTTACGGCAGAATATCTAGGGTTCTATTAACATCTTTAGGGTTTGAACTAACCTCATTGAGTACCAATGTGAAAGTCTCGGAAGCAACTGCGATTATCGTTAAAAATTACGAAGTGGTAGGTAATTTTGTGTCCTAAACGGGAATCGTACCTGGTGGTCGTGGTCTCTGTTATAGTGGAATGTTTTATTGTCGTAATTGTCGCTGTTTAATTGTCGCTGTTTAAGTAAATAACTTGAACTATCTATGCTATTAAATATAGGTGCTATTTTTAATGAAAACATTTCCATCCAAAGGTTGTCTGGAAGAGATCGCTTGTAGTTGTGCTTGTGTAGCGATAATGCGTGCACGTGTGCTGTAATTTGTTGGTGTATAATAAAGGTCGTCTCGTCTCGACTCGTCTCATCTCGTCTTGTCTCGTCCCGTCCCGTCACGTACTAGCCCGGCCCTGCCCGTCCCGGCCCGTTCCCGTCCCGTCCTGTTCTGGCCCGTCCCGTCTCATCTCATCGTATTTCATCGCATTTCATCTTATCTTATCAATCCTACTAATCCTACTAATAAAATTTGGCACGCGCATAGATTGCAATCTGGGATGACACGCAGCTAGCTT
Source organism: Eilema griseolum (assembly GCA_963662185.1). NCBI lineage: Eukaryota > Metazoa > Arthropoda > Insecta > Lepidoptera > Erebidae > Eilema > Eilema griseolum. The sequence goes on from OY759230.1 coordinate 31,430,752, forward strand.
TTTATCCTAGGAATAGGTGCATTTGAGTAGCGGGAAAGGGAATAAAATTTCAATTGGGTGAAGCCACGGGAAACGACTAGTAACTACTTTTACTAAAATGCCATATTCTAATATGGAGTTATCTCCCCGTATGTCTACACGCTGTTCAACTTTCTGAGTACTGTTACGACTTTCCATTAATTCCCGCCATTTTGTTCCAAAAACTCACTCATTCTACTTCCACAGTACTTAGCATTTAATTAGCGACATTCAAATGCATAATTACGTATAAGTTATAAGCTCTCTCTGTCATTTCCGTACCATTCCTAATTATCCTCTGAACTCATGTTCACGTCTGTAAATTCAAGGCAGTATAAGCTAGTTGTATTGGTCTTATCTTATTTGGTTCTACGAATGGCGAGACTTTTTTCTTCTCTTTATGGTTGTCTGAAGATCAACTTTATTTTTTAGTTGTCTAGTTGTATAACCGCGTGGTTCCCGGCAGAGTAAAATTTTAACCATCCATTTCATTTCATGCGGTGTCGTACAAAGTGAGTAAGGGATAGAGCTGTTTAACATCAGACAGAAATATACAGCCCAGACTCAGCCTCAGATGGCTTGAGTCAACAATAGTGCCCGGGAGACAGGAATAGGCTCACTTTCTATTACGTGGGGGCGAATTTATTGATTGGTGAAATGTGTTAATTCACCTCTGCCTAACCCTCCGGGGATAAAGGCGTGATTATATGTACAAATGAATGTCTAGTTGTAGTGTTGAATGGGTGGTTTGTATTCGATTAAACCTGGAACTACCATCAAAATACAAATGTCTACTAACTAGGGCACGCCGTAGTAACGGCGGTAAGACCCATCATGGGGGAGTGGCTAGAGAGGCCACACGGCAGCCTCTCGTACCGTCTGACGCAGATGATCACCGAGCACGGATGCTTCGGAAAGTATCTGCGTCGGATGCAGAAAGAGCCAACGTCCGAGTGCCATCACTGCGACGCGAGCGAGGACTCAGGTCCGCACACGCTCACCGAGTGTCCGGCGTGGGAGACGCCGAGGCGGGAGCTTGTGGCGGCCCTGGGAGTGAGGGTTCTCACGCTCTCCACCTTGCTCGCGGCGATGGTTCGCTGCGCGGATGCGTGGGCGGCCGGCGCCTCCTTCTGCGAGCAAGTAATGCTCGTGAAGGAGGAGGCGGGGCGGGAGCGGCAGCGGGAGCGACGAAGGATCGCTAGACAAGCTGCCCGCGCACGAAGGCAACTCGGGCGTCGGAGGTCGATGAACGACCTCCGCCCCCCATGAGCGCCGGCCTGGGGGTGACAGGTGAAGCCGCCTGTCACCCTTGCAGAAGCAGGCCGCGGCGGCGGCGCGCGTGGCGCGCCTCCCCGTTTCCGGGGACGAGTTGGGGACTCTGTGGTCCCCACACCCGAGAAGAGGGCCAGATCGTGAGAGATGGCCCTGGGTCGGCCGGGGTGCGAGGGATATGCCTGTCAACCTCACCTTCGGCAACCGAAACGACCCACAGGCGGCGTGCGTTTTAGTCGGTTCGAGTCCGACATAACCTCCTCCACCGGCTCCGGTGGGGAGGTATCCGTGGGGATTTTGCGCACGTAAAAAAAAAAAAAAAAAAAAAAAAATGTCTACTAACTTGTTGCTCACGATTTCTCTTATTTATATGAAAATCTCATGCCAGATGTGCAATCTGTGGGAACCTATTTTTTTATATCACTTAGGTGGCAGACAAGCACACGTCCCGCCTGCTGCCAAGTGGTTACCGTGGCCTATGGACGTGTGCAACACCAAGGGAGTCACACTCGCGCTGCCAATCCTGTAAGCACAGAGAGTTTCTGTGCCGTCAGTGTAGAAGACAAGGCAGGACAAGCTTTGGTCTTCCCACTGACAATACAAAATCTCTCCAGTGAGCTCTGGCTACCCTACTCACTGCCGGCAATGCAACACGAGGTTATTATGGCCGCGGTATTCTATAGGGCGGAGGTACTTCCCTAGTCGGACTGCTCAATTGAACGGAAATACCGTCGTGTCCCTCCTATGAAAATAGCATGTTTTAATTTAAACTGTAATCTATCCCTACAACGTTGTAACCAGATCAATTCAGCCGTTGGAACGTGATGGAGTAACAAACATCCTAACATTTTACTTTATAATATTAGTGAGAGGCTTTTTGGTCAATAAATAGAAATAAATTCGCGATTAAAACCTCCAAAAAATAATAAGTAAACAGAAAATTTGCATTTAAATTAAATGATAAAAGATGTTAAAACGAATCCGGATTTATTAATATTCATCCCTTGAAAGTTAAAAAGAAAAGATAATCCAAATTAATTAAAGTACCCGTAAACAAGAAAAAGTTTGAGGTGCGGGAAAGGTGCGGGAGTGTCCCCGTTTGCTGCGCTGATGATTCACTAGTAATACCTGAATATACCACAGAACCACTAAGTATGAGAAAATTGTATTAATACAATCATAATTATCTTTAGAGCACCAGTGGCGTCCAAAGTTTACACTCTGGACCCCGATGTCAACTCATTGCTTTTGATTTGTAATTCGGATGAATGAAATTTTAAACCATTCAGTTATGCTAACTATTCAAACCGGGATAAAAAATTGAGGAAAAACATAGAGTTCGAATCCCGTATGAACCGATTTAATTTTTCCTAAATTAATCAATTTGAATAGTTGGCACACTCGTCATAAAATAAAATGCACGTTATATACATCCACTTATGAGTTACCAGTCATACCACATTACAAAATTATATTAATGCTTTAAAATTTCATTCAATTTTTACAATGTATCATCACATTGTTCATCCTAGTTGTACCCATGTTTTCTTAAGGAGGTAGGACACGGCGGTATTTCCGCCCGATTGAGCAGTCCGACTGGGGTAGTACCTCCGCCCTACAGAATACCGCGGTTATAATAACTTCGTGTTGTGTTCCCAGCGGTGAGTAGGGTAGCCAGAGCTCACTGGAGAATTTGTGCTGTCAGTGGGAAGACTAAAGGCTTGTCCTGCTTTGTCTTCTGCTGACGGCACAGAAACTCTGTACTTACAGGGTTGGCAGCGCGACTGTGACTCCTCTGGTGTTACAGACGTCCATAGGTCACGGTAACCACTTTCCATCAGGTGGGCCGTGTGCTTGTCTGCCAACTAAGTGGTATAAAAAAAAAAAAACCCAAAGCGGGTACTTTTTAGCCTAATTTGTCGAAATTTGGTTGAACTTGACTTTTTTCGGAGTGACTGCCAACTCGGCAACTGCCCAAGTGCCCAACCTTGATAATACGTAAATACTTGATGATCCTATATTCCAGTTCACCGAGAACTACGTTTTTACAATTAAATTACCTGATAATGCAACATCTCATCTCTAAAATCTCTCCAACCCTATCCTTCTATCAAGTTTTTCGATCACCTCTTGTACCAACCTCTACCTCTAAATCATATCAATATTATCTTTAAACATTCTACCCACATAAAGTATCAAAACGCATGGCTATCGGCAGCGCGGCGACAGCAAGTCGCCATTGACGAACGCTCCGATCCTGCTCGATAATTATACCTACAGAGAGTTGACAATTTACTCCTTTATTTATCTTGCTAAGGGCCGGCGGGGTGTCGTTTTCCTTTCTTTGAGCCTTAATTCAAGCTTAACTAACTCACTGATTGGTATTTTCCTTCGTATCTTTGAAGGTTTCAATATCGCCCAATGAGCGGGATCAGACTGGGTTATACACGAATGATTGGTTTATTTTAATTATCTATACTATATAATATTATAAAGCTGCAGAGTTTGTTTGTTTGTTTGTTTGTTTGAACACGCTAATATCTGGAACTACTGGTCCGATTTGAATGATTCTTTCAGTGTTGGGTAGTCCATTTATCGAGGAAGGTTTTAATCTAGAGGCTATATATCATCACGCTACTACTTAAGGGAGCGGAGCATTGATAATAAATGTTAACAAATCCGGCAATTTTTCATACATATTTTGAAGACTAAAACATACGGGCTCAAAGGGATATGAAGCTTCAAAATATACCCCGGGCGAAGCTGGGGTGGGTCAGCTAGTGATGTATAAGCTGTGAGAGATTAGAATAGTAGGTAAGGGAATTCGCGGGTTCGACTCCCGCTTGAACAGATTAATTTTTTTCTATATCTTCTTCGATTATCGGTATCGGTATCGGATTATCGGTAGCCTAGTGGTATGATTAATGAACTGCTGACACGAGGTCTTGGATTCGATCCCAGGTTTTACCATGTCACACACCAATGACTTTTCGATGTTTTTCGAAGTTACGTGTGTATTTATTGCAGGTTTATAAGTGCCCGGTTATTGGCAATAAGCTCGCCACCTGTTACATTGGGACCTAAACATAAGCTGGCGAAATGTGGGTACTAACACTTGTGCCTACCCCTTCGGGGATATAGGCATGAGTTTATGTTATGTTATGTTTTTCGATTTGAATAGTTAGCATACTAAATGCTTTCATATTTTATTCAATAGTTAGAGCGGAGTCATCAAAAATCAATGTTAAAAAATGATTGCAACATCATTCAGTGGTTCCGATAGTTCGTATGAATATCGGTAGATGGCTCCCATATATATATATATATGGGAGCCACAGAACCTATATATATATATATATATATATATATATATATATAAATATATATATTATAAATATATATTATAATTCTGTGGCTTAGTGGTCAGAGCGTTTACCCTGTAATGGAAAGATCGCGGGTTCGAATCTCGCTTGAACCGATTGAATATTTTCTATATCCCTCTTCATTACTATACGCTTCTCTGCTACTCGAAGGTTTGCTGGGAGAGAACCCATTTTGAGTTAAGCTCGCCTTTGTTCTTTGAAATGTTTTTTATTTATGATTTCTGTACTGTGTGTGGTGCAATAAAGAATTAAATATATTTGACGACCTCCGTGGCGTAGTGGTAGAGCATTCGACTGCTATGCAGGGGGCGCGGGTTCGATTCCTGCTCAGTGCAAATATTTGTATGTATGAATATGTATATTTGCATTGGTCTGGGTGTTTCTATGTATAATATGTATATATTTACAAAAAAAAAAAAAGTATCTAAGTATGTTTATCCGCATTCTAGATCCCATAATACAAGCTAGTTAAGCTATGCTTACCATGGGTCTAGATAGCGTTGTGTAGAATGTCGTGGAATATTTATTTATTTATTTATTTATTTATTTTCAGATGTTGTTGTATAAACAGAACATAATATAACCCTCCTATGGCCGTAGTCGGGTAAAAAGTAGTGTTATCCTCACAGTAGGAGTATTGTATGAAATCTTTATTATATCACTCAGTTCAAACTTATAAATCGATGAAGGCTACAATAGGTTGAATTTAAATTACTAGTACCACTGCTACTACTACTTACTACTATTTGAATAACATCACGCTGTAAGGCCCCCATTATTGTACATCTATTATGTATGGTGTATTGGTTTAGTTTTTGTACTTTTTGTTTTTTTTTTTTACGTGCGCATAATCCCCACGGATACCTCCCCACCGGAGCCGGTGGAGGAGGTTATGTCGGACTCGAACCGACTAAAACGCACGCCGCCTGTGGGTCGTGTTGGTTGCCGAAGGTGAGGTTAACAGGCATATCCCTCGCACCCCGGACGACACAGGGCCATCTCTAACGATCTGGCCCTCTTCTCGGGTGTGGGGACTACAGAGTCCCCAACTTGTCCCCGGAAACGGAGAGGCGCGCCAGACGCGCCACCGCCGCGGCCTGCTTCTCCCAGGGTGACAGGCGGCTCCACCTGTCACCCCCAGGCCGGCGGTTTTGTTTTTGTACTGTGTAGAATAATTCTTTCTTCTATAAGTCAATGATATAAATAAATTCGAAGATATTGATCACTGTGGCTCCTAAACCTCACATAATATAATGAACAAAACATTCGAAATATTAACTGTGTCCTCTGGGCATCATAAAACTATATTTATACCTACATGAATTTATTGATACATGTGTTCCAATCGAATATAGATTTATAAATATTTTAGTTTTAATCAACTTATGTCCTTTGTTGGTTAATGATTAATTCGTTATGGGTGAAGCTAAAGGTAACGTTTTTTTTTAAACAGTGAGTGTGGTATATGACGGTACATGGCGAAAAGAGAATATCAGAATAATTGAGAATTCGAGTTCATGAGGTAAGAATCTTTTATCTCTCGGACTCGAAGACGGCGGGCGTGCACCACTAAGCCAGTCAGGCTGTAACCACGGCCGGTGTAACCTGTCGAATCTTCAGGCAAATCAAAGGTATGTACCTATACCATAATCGCGTTAATTCCCATTTTTATATGTAAATACACACATAACTTCGAAAAGCATCGAAAAGTCATTGGTGTGTGCAATGGTAAAACCTGGGATCGAACTCGAAACCTCGTCTCAGCAGTCCATTACCCATACCACTAGGCTACAGCGGTCTTATCGCAGGTTTATAAGTGCCCGGTTACTTTGATTTGGTTGGTTAATTTGACATTAAATTATGTACTATTTTATTTATTATATTCCATGGAATATAAAAAATAAAATAGTACATAATTTAATGTCAAATAATATCATTACATTATAGGTGTTTAAACTATCATGGTCACTCACATCAGTATCGGATATCGGAAACTCAAAACAATGAAACATGGTAAATATCCCGTTTATTCTGATACTGAATATCATTACATACCTTATACAGTAACAAAAAATAAATAAAAAGGATCTGAATAAAATTATAAATCACAATTTATAATTTTATTTATACATACATACATACATAAACTCACGCCCATATCCCCGAAATGGTGGGCAGAGGTGCTAGCACCCACATTTCGCCAGTTTATGTTTAGGTCCCAATGTAATAGGTGGCGAGCCTATTGCCTTGGTATGGTATTTTATATTATATGGTATTGGTATGGTAATTTTGTGACATCATAGTTATGCGTTTAGTTTAAATTGTCCTAGTATAGCATGCCTAATTTGGTAGAATTTGTGTCATTATTACACCTTAGATGTATAATTAATATGTTACATGTTCAGCAATAAAATGATTTGATTGATAGATTGATTGATTGAACATTATTGTATATAAAGGAAACGTATTATAAGTATTACGTATTATAGGTATTTAAACTATCATGATGTAGTGTGTACGTACGTACGTGGTGTACAATAAAGTAAACACCTCAACAAAGTCTAGGGAACAAGATGACCCCAATATTTTTTTTCGTGTAAATCTTGTTTTGCAAATAACTGGCAGCAAATAAATAAAAATAGAATAAAGTAGATTACAGAGTTGTTCGAAATTTAAAAATAAATTTAAATGAGTAATGATTTTCGAATATGGAGGGAAAACTTTTAAAAGTGTTTGATTGTGCAGTTTCTCTGAGGCAAAATAAAAATTATTTTCTTTGATTGTAAATAACGTTTATTATCAATAATACGTCTTTTACGTATGGTTTGTGCATTATTGTGACTGTAGTCATCATGTCACGCCGTCATTTAAGTCGCGAAGAGATGTTAAGGGCTGTTGATATGCTGCAAGCTGGACGAACTCAACGCGACGTAGCGGATGCTGTCAACACCCAACCAAGCGTAATTTGCAGATTATGGGCACGCTACAGGTCTATAGGGGATGTTGCCGAACGTCACAGGGTACGAAATAGGGTTACTACCCCGCGACAAGATCGTTTCTTGCAAAATTCCGCAATGCGGCAACCCACGATTACTGCTCGTCAGTTGGTCGCAGGCCTCCAGTCTCAGCATCAAGTGGTTATTAGCGATCAAACTGTCAGGAGACAGAGAAACCGCTTAGGGTTCCAGCTCTTCGACGTGGAAATCGAGGTCGTCGCTTATTGTGGGCTAACGCACATTTACAGTGGACCGACCATCAATGGGCACGGGTTCTGTTTTCCGACGAATCTCGCTTCGGTTTTCATCCTGATTCGAGAAGAGTGCGTATATGGCGAGTTCCTGGACGTCGGAGTCGTCCCCAGAATCCGCAAGAAGTTCATCCTTACCAAGGTGGAACAATCATGGTATGGGCTGGAATTCGCCTTGGTGGAAGGACCGACCTCGTTTGGATACGGGGCAATTTGAATGCAAACCAATACATTCAGGAGGTTTTACACCCCATGGTAATCCCTCATCGACAGCAGTTCGGTCAAGATTTTATGTTCATGCAAGATAATGCACGGTCACACACCGCGAGGGTAGTGGTCAATGCGTTAAGCGAGCACAATATTACGACGTTGGAATGGCCTGCTCAGTCTGCCGACCTCAATCCCATAGAGCATGCCTGGGATTTGCTTGGGAGAAGAGCTTTCAGTGATTCTTTGGAAAATCTGAACACTGAAGAACAACTTTTTTTACACCTTCGCAGTGTATGGAGCCATATTCCACAGACGATGATTGACAATCTCATACTAAGTATGCCACGCCGTTGTCGAACTGTTGCTAATGCTTTAGGAGGTCCTACAGATTATTAAAAACGTTTAAAGTACGGTTAATTACTGTATTTCTTACTACCTCGTTATTTTTGTGCCTAATCATAGAAGGTTGTAATACTCAATATTGGCACTATTCAATTCTTTCTTAAAAAAAAAAAAAATTTTGATAAGTATGAGAATGTTTTTATTAAAATTAAAAACGGTATAAAAATACCCTTCTATTGATATAAAACACTCACTATTACAAGAAAGGGTTTTTAAATAAAAACTAGAAATGTCCTTGTTCCCTAGACTTTGTTGATGTGTGTATATAATAAATATAAAAAAAAAATATCACTCACATTAGTACTAAAGTTATCGGGATATTTACCATGTTGTATTGTTGTGAGTTTCCGATATTTCGGAGTAACTGAAGTATTGGGGGTATTGGCGGAAACAGTGAAAAAGTTTTTGAGGAGTATACATATCGATCTACCCTCTTTCGAATTCTTTTACTACGCATATCTGCACTACCACTGGTTTCACTCTCATTGCAAACTCGAACCCGATCTCGATCACTTTCACGAGTATTCACTACACACAATGCTTACTGTACCCATCGCGATTTCGCTTTTGCCTTTTCCAGGTTGTTTTTGCAAATAAAAAAAAGAAATATTGGGAACTCAGAACTATACAACATGGTAAATATCGGGAGGGAGCGGCAGCGGGAGCGACGAAGGATAGCAAGCCAAAATGGCCGCGTACGAAGGCAACTCTGCGTCCCTACATCCGAGGAGAGGGCCAGATTGAGAGAGATGGCCCTGGGTCGGCCGGGGTGCGAGGGATATGCCTGTTAACCTCACCTTCGGCAACCAAAAACGACCCACAGGCGTCATGCGTTTTGGTCAGTTCAAGTCTGACATAACCTCTTCCACTGGCTCCGGAGTGAGAGGGGGGGGGACGACGACTTTGCACAATAAAAAAGAAATTACCCGATAACTTTAAAAAAACCAACGTATTATAAGAACGTTGGCAAGCCTATATAACAAATTAGACTCAAGCTAATACTAACTGCCACTTACTGCTATTGTTTATGTTCCCACTTGTCACAAGGTGTCCCACTAATCATCCCTTAAAACGGGAATGAAGTCAATCGTACCACATGAAATAATCTGTCACCATACATAAACCTTTATGCCATGTCTGTGTGGACGCAATCTGTGGAGTATGTTTTCCGTGGCCAGGTTAGGGGTAGTTCTAATTAGATCACGTAAGGGTTGGATACTAAATTATTACGTTTATATCCCTGTTTGTGGAGAAAGAAAATAGGCGGTAAGGTATTAGAGTTCCGTATAGATTTTGGGAAAAATTCCTACTAATATGAGTGATTTGAAGAGACTTCGTGACTTTATTAAAAATTGTCTCTTTGTTAAATTTGCATGAGTTTGTGTATGTCCGTTTAAATGTTTGATTTTACGGCTAGGAAATTTTGATTGGATGTCTCATCATGCGGATATATCTTCTACAGATGTTATTTTACAAAGACTATTTATATATATATACTATTACTGACTTGGAAGTCACTAAATTTGTATCACATTATATATTTTGCGATGGTAAATAATCCCAGGTGTCTGGTATGCGCATGGTATTTAGATTGACATCTTTCGATAAGAAAAGACAAACTTGTGAGACAAATAGTTGCTGGCAGTCTAGGGTATTTTTTGTACCTACACACTTAGCTACATTACTCTCTTGTGTGTTTACCATCGTATCCTGCTAAAAGCATGCTTTGCAAGCTGAAACTCTTCCCATAAACTCATAGATTGAAAACCAGTGATTCGTACAAGAATTTATTTATTTTAGAAAGAAAGAAAATATGTTTTATTTAGAAAACACAGCGCACATTTTTAGAGGTTTTACTTATTAATCATGGAATATTTCCTTCTTGTGATTTTATTTTGATCCAAACTGTTAAGCTAGTTGAGCGCTAGTGTCTAATTGCATTACGAAAGGTTAACTAAATAATTAGATTTTATGTTGAGAGCTTAATAGTAAACTTTCACTTTCCATGATACACAATATACACAATTTATGTGTATATACCTACAGTTTACGGGAATTACCGGTACGAGTCAAAGAATACATTGCAGGTGTAAGTAATCGCCAGACGAACAAATTTGCTATTGCAGAACATCTGCTAGACGCAGGCAACTCCGTGGCGTAGCGGTAGAGCATTCGACTGCTATGCAGGGGGCGCGGGTTCGATTCCCGTTCAGTGCAAATATTTGTATGTATGAATATGTATATTTGCATTGGTTTGGGTGTGTCTATGTATAATATGTATGTATTTACAAAAAAAAAAGTATCTAAGTATGTTTATCCGCATTCTAGATTCCATAACACAAGCTAGTTAAGCTATGCTTACCATGGGTCAAGATAGCGTTGTGTAGAATGTCGTGGAATATTTATTTATTTATTTATTCACTGGATTGAATTCCACCATACGCAAGTCCTCTCCACCGAACGTCACTTCTATTCAAAAGATTAGAAATACAATTATTTCAATCTGGAAGATAGGTTTAAATTATCTGCAACATGGCATCCAGTGATTCATTTTTTTTTTTTTATACAACTTAGGTGGCAGACAAGCACACGGCCCACCTGATGGTAAGTGGTTACCATGACCTATGAACGTGTGTAACACCAGTGGAGTCACCTAATATGCAACCTCGCATTTCTGCGTAGTCGAATAGACACCGGACAGTTTGTTTACAGAATAGGGACACTGTGAGTGTGGTATATGACGGTACATAGCGAAACAAAAATATTAAAAATATCGAGAATGTGAATGAATGAACGCGTTAATTCCCGTAAACATTGTTGTGTATTCCAACATATTTTAATGCTGGACTGAGCAAGTATATTACACAACGTGTGATCACATTTTATAGCTCAAAAGAGCTCAATATTAAGAGATAAAACGAGTATCGTACGTTGGAATGTATTGCGCGTTCATAAAAAGGTCTTGTTTTATTTATTGTTAGTATATACGCAGTGGAAATAATAAAAAACCATATTTTAGTGACTTTCCGATATTTGGCGAGATGGTCACTTGTGGGCTATGTTATGTAACTTTTATGACTGTATGAAGGGTGGTTATATTTAAAATCTACATACATACATATAGTAACGAATTTGTCCCCGGAGGGTTAGGCAGAGGTGAATTAACTTCCACATTTCACCAATCACTGAATTCGGTCCAACGTAATAGGGGGTGAGCCTATTGCCGTCTTCCGGGCACTATATTGATGACTGATACTGAGTCTGGGCTGTCTGATGTTAAACAGCCGTATCCCTTAGTCTCCGTTGGTCCAAATGCTACTTTGCCGGGAACCACGCGTCATTGCCGGAATCCACGCGGCATATTTAAAGTCTATACTAATATAATAAAGTTGAAGAGTTTGTTTGTTGGTTGAACACGCTTAACCCAGGAAGTACAGATTTGAATTGAAAAAATATTTTTGAGTGGAATAGCCCGTTTGTCAACAAAGGTGGTTGGCTATAAATCATCACGCTACTACTAAAAAGAGCGGAGTAGTGATTTTAAATGTCATCAAATCTGGCAGATTTCCATACATAATTTGAAGATAAAAAAATTACGGGCTCAAAGGCTGCCCAGGGGCGAAGCCAGGGTGGGTCGGCTAGTACCTAATATTTTATTGGGTTCAGCTTTTTTAAACGTCCAGATGCAATCGTCTACAAAAATATACCTAATATATTCACCATCCTAGTGTTTATCCCATCCACATTCAACGATTCCGCTATAGTTCACCGTCAGTATTCATGCTCGTTCTCTTTATTAAAATTAGCTTAAATTGGCTATTAGTGGAGCGACCCCACAACCCCGAAAGGCAACTGATGCCGACCCAAAGACCTTGACCGAATAGCCCCATAATATAAAATGATATCTTTAAAATTAAATTAATTTGAATAAGTTTATTAGGAAGTTCAATAAAGATTCCTAATTTCACTGTAAATTGATTTCCTTTTTACAATTATTCGATGCTTAGCAGTAATGAGAGAATGATTTCACTTTACCGATTGGGATTTGAGGCTGTTTAATTGCTTTTCGATTTAAATAGATGATTGATAGCGATGCGATGCCGGTGCGGTGCTGGGTACCGAGCCCTAGGGCACGGCTGGCGCTACTTAGTTGTGCTTTCGTTAAATTGTTGGACTGTGAAGGAAGTGTGTGTGTACGTTTCGACTGCGTTGTATTACCTTAACAGTTGTCTGCGGAGAGCGATAGGTTCTCGATTAATTAATACATTTAGGTTCATTTACTTATTTTTTGTGGTATTGTAGCCTAGTTTTAATTTTTTAATTTTTATTAAATACTTTATTGTACACCATTAATAAATATCATTACAAAGTCTATAACAAGGAATCAGTACAATGGGCGGCCTTATCGCTTTAAGCGATTTCTGCCAGGCAACCTTTGGATGGTCGATGAACGACCTCCGTCCCCCATTAGCGCCGGCCTGGGGGTGACAGGTGGAGCCGCCTGTCACCCTGGCAGAAGCAGGCCGCCTAGCGCGCCTCCCCGTTTCCGGGGACGAGTTGGGGACTCTGTAGTCCCCACACCCGAGAAGAGGGCCAGATCGTGAGAGATGGCCCTAGGTCGGCCGGGGTGCGAGGGATATGCCTGTCAACCTCACCTTCGGCAACCAAAGCGACCCACAGGCGGCGTGCGTTTTAGTCGGTTCGAGTCCGACATAACCTCCTCCACCGGCTCCGGTGGGGAGGTATCCGTGGGGATTTTGCGCACGTAAAAAAAAAGGCAACCTTTGGATGGTGATTAAAGTTGTAGGAATGAGTGGTAGTTGTTTGGCGTACTTTTACAATACAAATATAATAAGTAAGTACATAGATATAGTTGTCGGTTTTATATCAAATTACATATATATAACCACTATGTACCTCCATCTGTTGTTCTTTTTATGTATTAGAGAATGTACATGATTGAATGTTATATACAGCACTTCGTTCAATAAAAATAAAATTTCTATCACTTCGTCTCCATCTTTAAACCGTGTTTCATTAATACTAGTGACTGAGATATCTGACTTGCGTTCGAGAGGTTAGAATTCGAATTGAACTGTTATACCACCGATAAAAATGCACAATTCATAATTTTATTTGCTTGTAATGTGGTACAACAAAAGATGGAAATAAAAAATACAGTAATCCAGCACTTTTCGACATAAATGCAATTCAAACACTAACAATTTATCTTAGTTAGAGTATTAAAAATCCTTAATATTATTTTATACTAGCTGTTTACTTGGGTGTTAGCACCTCTGCCTACCCCTTTGGGGATATAGGCGTGAGTTTATGTTATATTATGTATGTTGCCCGCGGTTCCACCCATGTGGGTATAGGTTATCGCGACAAAACATAGCCCATGTCCTTCCTAAAGGTCTGATCTACTTTTATACATATAAAATTATAAATTGGTTCAGTGGTTTATCCATGAAAGCGTAATATACACAGAGACGAGAGTTACTTTCGAATTTATATATTTGTATGGCTAAAAATAAGTTTAAAACTAAAACTTCAATACTAAAAAATCACGCTCTAAACAGTATTAAACAAGAAAATATCAACGATAGCCGTGGTCGTATGCCACTTAGTTTAACAAAATAGTACATTCTAGGGAAGAGTGGCATACGACCACGGTGATTTTTTAGTAGTGGGGTTTTTTTTTTTTTTTTTTTTTTTTTTTTTTTTTTTTTTTGTTTATATTATTTTGGCAAGCAATGGGTATAATTTATACATATTTGAAATGTGCTAATTGAGCCCTTTCAGTTGATAGCAAACACAACATATTTGTCTCAACTAACAATAAATTCAGTGACATATTATATAGTCTATAACCAGCGGACGGCTAAGACGTTTCTGATGATACCTCATTTGTCCAGTTCTAATAAGTAGTTCAGTCTCACAGTGGGAGGCACTCTCATCGGCATCAAGCCCCAGATGAAATATCTGGGGCTCGTGCTCGACGGCCGGTGGGACTTCGGGAAGCACTTCCGAAGTCTGGGCCCCAAACTGGCGGGCACAGCCAACGCTCTGGCGCGGCTACTGCCCAACCTGAGGGGCCCGGATGACTCCTGCAGGAGACTCTACGCGGGTGTCGTGTGGTCCATGGCCCTGTACGGGTGTCCCGTGTGGGCAGACACCCTGAGTGATCGGCACATGCTTCTGCTGCAGCGTCCGCAGCGGAAGTTGGCGTGCCGCATCATAAGGGGGTACCGCACGATATCATTCAACGCGGCGAGTCTCCTCGCCGGATCGCCACCATGGATCCTGGAAGCGAGATGCCTTTCGGCGCTATACAGGTTCCGAAGGGCGGCGCGGGAGCGGGGTCACGATCCCGAGCCCGAAGAAATTCGGGCCGTGAGATCCCGGCTCCACAGGGAAATGGTGGCAGAATGGGAGAGACGACTTGGGCAACCAAGCGCAGGGCACGCCGTAGTAACGGCGGTAAGACCCATCATGGGGGAGTGGCTAGAGAGGCCACACGGCAGCCTCTCGTACCGTCTGACGCAGATGATCACCGAGCACGGATGCTTCGGAAAGTATCTGCGTCGGATGCAGAAAGAGCCAACGTCCGAGTGCCATCACTGCGACGCGAGCGAGGACTCAGGTCCGCACACGCTCACCGAGTGTCCGGCGTGGGAGACGCCGAGGCGGGAGCTTGTGGCGGCCCTGGGAGTGAGGGTTCTCACGCTCTCCACCTTGCTCGCGGCGATGGTTCGCTACGCGGATGCGTGGGCGGCCGGCGCCTCCTTCTGCGAGCAAGTAATGCTCGTGAAGGAGGAGGCGGGGCGGGAGCGGCAGCGGGAGCGACGAAGGATCGCTAGACAAGCTGCCCGCGCACGAAGGCAACTCGGGCGTCGGAGGTCGATGAACGACCTCCGCCCCCCATGAGCGCCGGCCTGGGGGTGACAGGTGAAGCCGCCTGTCACCCTTGCAGAAGCAGGCCGCGGCGGCGGCGCGCATGGCGCGCCTCCCCGTTTCCGGGGACGAGTTGGGGACTCTGTGGTCCCCACACCCGAGAAGAGGGCCAGATCGTGAGAGATGGCCCTGGGTCGGCCGGGGTGCGAGGGATATGCCTGTCAACCTCACCTTCGGCAACCGAAACGACCCACAGGCGGCGTGCGTTTTAGTCGGTTCGAGTCCGACATAACCTCCTCCACCGGCTTCGGTGGGGAGGTATCCGTGGGGATTTTGCGCACGTAAAAAAAAAAAAAAAAAAAAAGTTCTAATAAGTAGTTGAGGAGCTATGAGGAAACAGATGGACCTACATAAAAACATACAAACTTAGCCTGTCAACGTCATAACCCTACTTTTTCTTCACCATAGTCGGGTAAAAAGGAAAGGATGTAGGATATAAGAACCACCGTGACTCCGTTCGCGGGTATTGCTCAACAACAACTATGATATACCTAGGGCAATTACCATAAAAATAAACATACATCCCTTGAACAAATTCCCCGTTATCGACAATAAGCTCGTCCCATTACTTAACAGCGATAAATAATGTGCATTAGTTATCGTTTTAAGTTCATTCCCAATTAGCAGGTACGCCGGCCGCTCCGCTCCGCTCGCGTGGAAAATCACCCTTTGATCTTTTTATTTAAAATTGTCTCCAGTCTCCGCCGTATCCGTTTACTAGTGGATGGCTTCTGGGTCAGTGGGGCAAACAGTTTCAAGTCAGCTCCAATTTTATATATGGAAGTTTAGCCAGATCCATGTGTAAAGTGAGCAAATTGGAGCTTTAGAACGAAGCTTTCTTTCTTCACCAAAGTGATAAATAAATTTATAGTGCGCTAGTTAATGACAGTGTGATGAGAGACAATGCGAGACGGTCCTTTAAATTAGATGATCGGGCAGTGTTACCTTCATTTTTTTTATTTACGTGCGAAAAATCCCCACGGATTCCTCCCCACCGGAGCTGGTGGGAGAGGTTATATCGGAGTCGAACCGACTAAAACGCACGCCGCCTGTGGGTCGCTTTGGTTGCCGAAGGCGAGTTTGACCCTCGCTCGCACCCCGGCCGACCCAGGGCCAACTCTCACGATCTGGTCCTCTCCCCGGGTGTGAGTCCCCAACTCGTCCCCGGAAACGGGGAGGCGCGCCAGGCGCGCCGCCGCCGCGGCCTGCTTCTGCCAGG
This sequence comes from Eilema griseolum, assembly GCA_963662185.1. Lineage (NCBI taxonomy): Eukaryota > Metazoa > Arthropoda > Insecta > Lepidoptera > Erebidae > Eilema > Eilema griseolum. The sequence continues at coordinate 31,447,460 of OY759230.1, forward strand.
GTGACAGGCGGCTCCACCTGTCACCCCCAGGCCGGTGGTCATGGGGGCGGAGGTCGTTCATCGACCTCTGACGCCCGAGTTGCCTTCGTACGCGGGCAGCTTGGCTTGCGATCCTTCGTCGCTCCCGCTGCCGCTCCCGCCCCGAACCCGGCAAGGTTACCTTGCGTTTTTTGCTGGAAAATTTTTAAATGCTGCTTGTAGTATGTCTGAAAAAAGGATCCATTTGATGTAGACTCACTTCCTGCAAGGTGAAATTATAGTCATTGATTATATTTATTTAGTGGAATGAGAAGCCTGAGAAGTATACCAGGGGGTGAAGTTGAAGGATCGAGTGAGGAACAGCGTGATAAGGGGACGTTGTGGTGTATTTGAAGATGCAGTGACTATGATAGAGAAAGGGATGCTTAGATGGTTCGAACACGTGGAGAGGATGGACTAAAGAAGACTGACGAAACAAATTTATGATGCGAAGGTGAATGGACAATCCGGTAGGGGTCAACGTAGACATACGTATGTCAATCAAATCAATAGCATTTTAAAGAAAGGACATGTCAAGAGTACCGGAAACCGGCGAGCATGTATGAAAATAATTATAACAGTAGAAGAAGCTAAAGAGGTATGCCAGGATCGTGGCAAGTGTCAAATTGTGGTCTCTGCCTACCCCACTGGGAAAAAGGCATGACTGTATGTATGTATATTTAACAAACTGCACTATCATACTACTATGGTGAATGTGTGTGCGATTTAGTAAGTTTGTTCTCACGCTGAAACAACTTGATGAGCTTTAAATGATACCAGAATAATCGGGATATTTACCATGTTGCATTGTTTCGAGTTTCCGATATTTCGGCGCTGTAGCAAGCACCATGATCACGGAGGAACTGGAGTATTGGCGGTGAATAGAGAAATGGACTATAAGTGACCATGATTGTTTAAATACCGAAATTTGACTTACTTATTGCGATTATTTGGGATTCACAAATAGAACACTTTACTTGGTTAGATTAGTTTGTTATTTTTGCGGAATGAATCTCATACTATTCTGGATTTTAACGCCCCTCTCCCCCTAAAGGGCAGAATAGAATGGGTTACCACGGGCTAACTTCTGCTAGGTCTAGGCTTGCCTGAACTTATCAAATATATCGTAAACGCGCCAACTGTTCGTAAGCAAAAACTACAGATGTAAAAGTGTATTCGGTAACTTTAATTGAATTGGTTTAATTCCAATAACAGTTACAGCTGCAATCTTGTTGCGATCGAAATTGAACGTGGACTTAATTGAGAGCGATTTTAAAAGTAACGTGAGAGTTACATTTTTTGTACCAGGTTAGGTTAGATCCAGAGTACAATCATTGTGACTACTGGTGATTGCTCAGATTAAGTGCCCGAGATCTTATTGCCCAATTAATTTTTTTAAATTAAATACAAATATTCTTTTTTCACAGGTTTACTTATTTTTTAACAGGTGGGCTATGTGCTTGTCTGCCTACCTAAAGTGCACACGTACATATATAGCCACGCTACTATCCCAGTGGGGTAGGCAGGGACACTTGCTACGAACCTGGTATACAACTTTCGCTTCTTTTACTTTAATAATTGTTTTTATACATGCTCGTCAGTTTCGAGTATTCTTACATGTATAGATATAAAGCTTTTATTCCCAGAGGGTTAGGCAGATGTGAATTAACACCCACAATTCACCAGTCATTGAATTCGGTCCCACATAAGTAGTAGGGGTAAGCCTATTGCCGTTTTCCGGGCACTATTGTTGACTCAAGCCATGCAACTGAGGCTGAGTCTGGGTTGTATATATCTGTCTGATGTTAAACAGCCCTATCTCGTAGTCGCCTTGTACGACACCGCATGGGAAGAGATAAGGTGGTTTCTAATCTGCCGGGGACCATGCGGGTGTGGGTATTCTTAATATATCCTTTTCTATAATGCCTTTGATCTGATTGACATACGTATCTCTAGGTGGACCCCGGTAGGGTACCCACCCTCGCTTCAAAGAACTGTTCCGTCAGTCTTCTTTCGTCTATCCTATCCATGTATGATTTTAAATAATTTTCATAAGTCTTACTTTGTTATGAATACAATTTAATAATATATAATTGTACTCATATTCTTAACATCTAAAAACACGCACTGAACCTTATGCAAAAAACTCTAAAAGTCCCTTAAAGTCAGTTTACCGCAAACGTATAATTATATGAATGGACACAAATTTCCCCGTACTAATTATTCGCGCCGTGAAAGTTCGCACTAGCTCGCCCCGCGGGGCCGCCCGCACACGCGGCGTGTTACCGACTTAACGAATCACTTACAAGACTCACGACTTTGGAGGGCAATGGAAAGTTATAACGATGTAATCTTAAGAACAGGTTTTACACACAACTATGAGGGAAATTGATTGTAGAGTAAAATTCTGTTAGTAATCGTAGCTGAAATTGTATCTAATACGAAAGTGAGTTTATACCTTTGTTGATACGTTAAGTACCTGCTTGACTGCAACAGGCTCGCGCCCTATACGTGGGTATGGAAAAGTCATAACAACTAACGCGTGGTTTCCGGCAGAGTCGAATTTGGACCACCCCATCACTTCCCATGCGGTGTCGTACAAGGCGATTAAGGGATAAGACTGTTAAACACCAGACAGATATATACAGCCCAGATTCAGCCAGAGATGCATGGCTCGAGGCAACAAAAGTGCCCGGAAAACGGCAATAGGCTCATCCCCTTTTACGTGGGACCGAATACAATGAAGGTGAAATGTGGGTGTTGATTCACCTCTGCCTAACCCTCCGGGGATAAAGGCGTGATTACATGTATGTACTTCCTGTCGTGTTCCCGGCGGTGAGTAGGGTAACCAGAGCTCACTGGAGAGCTTTGTCTTCTACACTGACGACACAGAAATTCTGTGTTGTCAGTGTAGAAGACAAAGTGTGACCCTTACATAAGCCACGGTAACCACTTTCCATCAGGTGGGCAGTGTGCTTGTCTGCCACCTAAGTGGTATAAAAAAAGTCGTTGTTGGCGAAATGTGGGTGATAATGCACTTATTTTTTGTTTACGTGCGAAAAATTCTCACGGATACCCCTCCCCACCGAAGCCGGTGGGAGAGGTTATGTCGGACTCGAACCGACTAAAATGTACGACGTGGGGGAGGGGGGGTCGTTGTTGGTTGCCGAAAGTGGGGTTGCAACCCCGCCGATCCGCCGCTCATTTGAGGCGGAGGTCATTCATCGACCTCCAACGCTAGCTAGACTTGCCACAGTACGCGAGCAGAGTGGCTTGCGATCCTCCTTCGCTGCCGCTGATGCTCCTGCCACGTGATAATGCACCTCTACCGAGCCGTTCAGGGATTAATAGGCGTGAAATTACTTAATAATAATATAAACGAATTTACTATCTAATTATAAACTAAATAATTAAAATCAAATGGTAGCTGTATCTAACGTTAATTAGATTGGTATTAGTACCTAGCGCCTCTGTTATGTAGCGGTAAAGCATTCGACTGCTATGCAGGGTGCTCGGTTACAATTCCTGCTCAGTGCAAATATTTGTATGCATGTCATAATATGCCTAGTTGCATTGGTCTGGGTATTTCGGTACTTCGGAGATCACGTTCAGCCGTCGTTGGTCCTAGTTGTCATCCACCACATGTCATACAAGGCGACTAAGGGATAGGGCAGTTTAACATCAACAGATATATACAGCCCAGACTCAGCCCCAAAAGCATGGCTCGGGTCAACAATAGTGCCCGGAAAACGGCAATAGATTCACCCTCTATTAGACCGAATGCAATAAAAGGTGAAATGTGGGTGTTATTTCACCTCTGCCTAACCCTTTGGGGATAAATGCGTGATTATATATTATATTATTATTACTATTAATAAGTCCGCCATACCTCCTTTATACACATAAATAAATGATTTTGAATATCCAGCGCTAAGAGGTTTGAGCTAAAGTAGGTTTATTGAATTCAGAAGCACATCACTCTCATCAGACTATCAATGGTATTGCCAATAAAAATATAGCACCGATAATTTCAACGAACTCATAGACAAGCTTTTGCACAATTTTATTGATGTAATAAAAATACGATGAGTATTTCAATTTTATATATACCGATAGAATAATGCAGCGATTCATTTTAAATAGTCAAATCAGTTTCAGAATAAACGGGATATTTACCATGTTTCATTATTTTGAGTTTCCGATATTTCGGCGCTGTTGCAAGCACCATGATCACGGAGGAACTGGAGTAGTGGCGGTGAACAGAGAAAAAGATTTTTTCCTAGGAGTAATTATATCGATCTACCCTCTTTCGAGTTCTTTTACTACGCGTATCTGCACTACTATTGGTTTCACTCTCACTACAAACTCGAACCCGATCTCGATCACGTTCACGACATACGATGCTCACTGTATCCACTCGCGATTTTGTTTTAGCTTGTTCCCGATTGTATTTGCAAAGACGGACCACTGGATGCCAGACGTTCGGCAGTTGAAACCCATCCTCACGATTGAAATTTTTATACTTTTTTAATTCAATTTATTCTGATACTGATGTCAGTGACCATGATAGTTTAAATACCTATATTAAATGGTCAAAATTTTTATTGAACTGTGACTATAAGAATATATACAGACAACCAGACAAACGAGGCAGTAGTGTGCGCGGATTGATTTATGATTATATGCTTGATGAATTTGAACTTGTCCACTACCATAGCACGCTGTTTTATCCTCAAAAGACACGTACCAAAGACATTAGAATTTAAGAAACATTTTAGATTCAAGATATTTTATGAATAGGTAGGTTGACGACCTCCGTGGCGTAGCGGTAGAGCACTCGACTGCTGTGCAGGGGGCGTGGGTTCGATCCCCGCTCAGTGCAAATATTTGTATGCATGAATACCTAATGTATATTTGCATTGGTCTGCGTGTTTCTATGTATAATATGTATGTATTTACAAAAAAAAGAATCTAAGTATGTTCATCCGCATTCTAGATTCCATAACACAAGCTAGTTAAGCTATGCTTACCATGGGTCTGGATAGCGTTGTGGAGAATGTTGTGGAATATTTATTAATATTATTTATTATTATATGAGTCCCAAGGTGTATTTGAATACGCGTGATAACACAATATTAATTGCGGACCATAAATAATGCTGTCTACAGTCGAAACTTTATAGTCTGACTTTGACAGACCAAACATTTAGGAGTCCCGTGCATTCGTAATGAGGTTTTTATAATGTCTCTCTCATTAAACAACTGTGACCCTGCATTGAACTCTCAAGGATTTACTCTCCTTGCCAGTGTTTCATTAATATATTTGGTTGGAAATAGACTGATGGTGTAAAATACTAATATATTATTTAGTATTCGTGCGTTATAAGTCAAAGGTATTAAATATTTACATTTAGAAACTAAATATCAGGTGTCGACATATTTCATTTGCTTTTTCAGTAATCTATAGAACTGAATATATGTTCTAATTTTGAAGTATATTACTTGAGAATTAGAAGAGTTGTTTTATAGCACAAGTATAAGTAATTATTTATTTAATAAAATTTGGTATGAGTAAACTAACTTATTGTTAATATACAACTAAAATATATACTAAAATATATACAAGTAGTTATTAAAATATCTAAAAAACTATGCTAACTATACTATAATATAAAAATAAAATAAAAAGGGGAAGAGACTGCAACTTTAGGCATGAAATAATTTCTCACCATCACATTCACACGCTGAATGGTAAAAAATCTTTGAGCAAGGTAATGGTCTCTGTCGTAATTATGGTAAGTAATTGTATGCCATAGAATCACACTTTTATCCCCAGAGGGTTAGGTAAAGGTGAATTAACACCCACATTTCACCAATAAATTGTATTCAGTCCCGCGTAATAGGGGTGAGCATATTGCCATTTTCTGGGCATTTTTTTATACAACTTAGGTGGCAGACAAGCACATGGCCCACCTGATGGAAAGTGATTGCTGTTGCCTATGGATCGCGTGCAAAACCAAGAGTATCACACTCACACTGCCAACCCTGCAAGCATTGAGAGTTTCTGTGCCGTCGGTGTAAAAGACAAAGCAGGACAAGCTTTTGGTCTTCCCACTGACAACACAAAAACCCTCTAGTGAGCTCTGGCTACCCAACTCACCGCCGGGAACACAACACGAGGTTATTATTATTCTGTAGGTATTCTATAACAACTGATCACTTTAACGATATATATATATATATTATGGTCGCAGTATTCTGTAGGGCGGAGGTACTTCCCCAGCTCGACTCGAGACATGCATCTGGGAATGAGTCTGGGCTGTATTTATCTGTCTGATGTTAGCAACCCCATCCTCTAGTTTTTTTTATTAAATCCAGGTAGCAGGATAAGCACAAGGTCCACCTGATGGAAAGTGGTTACCGTGCCCTATTAAAGTTTCAGATTTTACGGACACAGCTAAAAAATCCATTTAATTGTAGTTTTTAAAGCAATGCTCTTAAAGTTCATAATTAAAAGTATTTTTTGCAGAGTGAAGGAAAAAGTGTAATGAAACTCTTTTCACTTAATTTTGAACTTTAACTATATAGAAATGAAGTCTTTAATTTCAGTATCAGAATAAACGGGATATTTACCATGTTTCATTGTTTTGAGTTTCCGATATTTCGGCGCTGTTGCAAGCGCCATGATCACGGAGGAACTGGAGTAGTGGCGGTGAACAAAGAAATAGTTTTTTCCTAGGAGTAATTATATCGATCTACCCTCTTTCGAGTTCTTTTACTACGCGTATCTGCACTACTATTGGTTTCACTCTCACTACAAACTCGAACCCGATCTCGATCACGTTCACGACATACGATGCTCACTGTATCCACTCGCGATTTTGTTTTAGCTTGTTCCCGGTTGTTTTTGCACATATAACTCCATTCTTTGCAGTTTCTGTGGTGGTTTTGCTTCAGTCCTTTCAGAGTCCACTATAACACATAAAGTATTTACTTTTGTTAGATACTAAATGGAGTTCGCTGTGACGATATCAAATATAACAACAAGTATGAGCGACTCATGTATTATTCCGAGGAAGGTTTGTCGGATAATTTGAAATCCTCTTACTGATTGATTCAATTGTTAAAGGAATCGGCTCCAAATTATCCACATGCCAGTGGCTCGAGTAGCTCCGAGTGCCGCCTATTGGCTGTTATAAGACACTCATAAATTATTATATTCAATGACGTATTACTAATAGATACGTCATGCAGGAATATGGCGGCTTTCAAAAATGAGAAGGAAAAAAAAATACATATATCATTTTATCTTCTCCCTCGCACATAGATCACTTTGTACATCAAAGTACCGACTATGTATGTTAACACTGTTGTAACGTGCGGCCGGGCTTACTATTATATAAAATTATATTATCTATGCCTAGTCTAGCCATAAATATTGTTACGAAGAAAAAACATTTTTTTTTATTGCAAATAATATTTATTATTTTTATAGTGTGTTAGTTTAATACATAAATATAAAACAATTTAAAACATAAAAAGCTTATTCGAAGTGGTCTCCATTGGCTGCAACACAGTCCTTTAAACGTTGAGGCCAGTTATCAATAGAAGCACGTACTCTTTCCATGGGAAAATTCTTCACTGCCAATCGTATGGATTGTTTTAGGGACTCCAAATTATCAGGGCGTTTAGAGCAAGCCATACTCTCTAAAACTGACCATAAATCATAATCCAGCGGATTAAGATCGGGACTAGACGACGGCCAGTCTTCAGCTCTGATGAAGTCCGAAACGTTCACTTCCAACCAAGACTGCGTGGACCGAGCTTTATGACCCGGCGCTGAGTCTTGTTGGAAGGACCATACTTGGTTATTGAACATAGTGTTGTTAAGGGGTTTAACTACCATCTCAAGAATGGTATCTTGATACACTTGTGCCGATGTTTTGATACCTTTTTCACAAAAATATGGCTCAGTCACTCCTTCATAGCTAACACCCCACCAAACCATCACTGAAGTCGGATAATGCCCACGTTGCACTCTGTCGACTAATTGGGAAGCTTCCTTAGAGCTTTGAACATAAATACGGTCATTTTGTTTGTTAAAATGTTGCTCAATTGTAAAGATTTTCTCATCCGTAAACAATTTTTTTCTGTGACCTCCCTTTGCGTACCGCTTCAGTAGTTGCTTCGATTTTACCACCCTATTCTTTTTTAAATTATCAGTTAAAAAATGACCAGTGCGTCTCTTATAGGCTGCAAGTCCTAAGTCATCTTTTAAAATACGCGACATGGTTCTGGGTTCATCAGTATCTTCTTCTCCCGAGATAAAATCTTTTGCTTTCGGACAGGATTTCTTCGAATTCTTTCCCTTACTGCTTTGACCACCTTTTTCGTACGAACACTACGTGGACGGCGAGATCTTTTTCTGTCACAAACAGAGTAGGTCTCATTGTACCTATTAATAGCCCGATACACAAACATTTGACTAATACCAAGCGTATGGAGAGTTTTAAAAATTACATTCATCCATACCAACTTTGTGTAATGCAATCACAGCGATTCGGTTTTCTTTATCACCCCACTCCATTTTAATATAGCAAAATATTGTACAATGTATTGGCGCCAAAATTAGAAACCACAATGAACAATCGTATAAAAATGACAGATTCCAAATTCAAATGTAATATCTTTCTTATTTTAATTGTAACAGTATTTATGGCCAGACTAAGTATATTGCAGCAGCTAGATTAAGTTCTCAGCATTGTATACTCAAACATAGGGGAAGCAGCGAGAAAACCCTGTCACAAGTATTTTTTAACTTACTGGGGTTTCTCTCAATATATGGATGTTATAACAATGTATGAGTAGAAAAATAAAAACATATTGATTTGATTTAAAAAATGACACAAACACTGAGTATAATAATATAGCTAGTCACTGATAATACGTCAATATTCTTATTTTATATGAATTATCAACCGCGGTAGCCTAGTGGTATGGGTAACAGACTGCTGAGACGAGGTCACGGGTTCGATCCCAGGTTTTACCATGGCACACACCAATGAATTTTCGATTATACGATTATACGATATATCATATACGACATATTTATCGCAGGTTTATAAGTGCCCGGTTAATGGCAATAGGCTCGCCACCTGTTACATTGGGAGCTAAAAATAAACTTGCGAAATGTGGGTGCTAGCACCTCTGCCTACCCCTTCGGGGATATAGGCGTGAGTTTATGTTATGTTATGTTATTGAATTAAATTTTAAAGCATTTAGTTATGCTAACTATTCATCTATTCTATTCTAAGTTTGCTAATTATTCAACGTCATAACAATAAGCATATATATGAATTATATTATTATTATATTATTATTCAGATAAAACTTGTCAGCTTTTCGGCTGGTATGTGTGGAACCGAACCTAATGAAAATAAAAAGTAATGATTTATATCAATAACAATATTACAATATAACAACATTATTATATTATTATTAAAGACAATTGTTTATTATTTTATTTATGTAAATGATTGATATTTTTAAGTGTGGTATAAAATCAACCCCTTATACATCTCTTTTATTTATAATTAAACACACATATTATTGTAAAATCGGTTTTTGGTTTACAATAATTAAATACACTTTAATAAATACACAAAACTTAAATACACGTTGAAAAAGATGTATTTTTTCGTTGCGCACTCTCGCGTTTCTGATTGGTGCCTAAAATGATGACGAACGTTATCATTTTTTGTCACCATTTTAGAATGCAGACCATGTATTTACAGTTTATAATAGTTGCTATATATACGAACGTAGAATGGAATAGAAAACTTTATTGTATGTACCGTATAATAAATATCTGCATAAAATATTCTATTTGAATAAAGGGTTTATTGCTAAAAGCAATTTCTTATAGCCGCGTGGTTTCCGCATTTTATTTTATTTTGCATTGCAATTATTGTATTTGCATTGCAATTATTGCATTTGCATTGGTCTAGTCGTGCCTCGCAGAGCACGTCAAGCCGTCAATCCCGGTTGCCATACAAACATATATGGCAGTCGTTGCGGGCAGTTATAGCGCTAAAAAGTTCAACAACAGGTTTAGCTGCAATGATTTGATATCACCTGGGTTGTGGAGGTCAGGTGATAGTCGCTTCACGGGAAATATCGAGGTTCAGCCAAATCCACAGTTAGACTGGTAAAGCGGACTCCAGATTCCGAGGTGAAGCTTAGGATGCGACTGGGAGACCCTAGATTCCGAAGTCAAACTTCGGACGGAATGGGATTAACACTACGTTGAAGAAGTAGGGGAGTCGAAGAAGTTATTAATATACCCCTCGTGAAGGAATGACAGCGTACTACTACAGTGGTAACACATATACAATAATAATAATTACATACATACATACATATAATCACGCCTTTATCCCTAGAGGGTTAGGCAGAGGTGAAGCAACACCCACATTTCACCAATAATTGTATTCGGTAATTATATATGCGTAATTAAAAGCATTGACAAACAACCAAAAAGTAATTAAAGTCTACCGGTACGCGTCATTCCTGTCGAGCTCACAGTCGACATACGATTTTTGTTGATTAAACATATCACATTTATTAATTTGACATATAACACATAACACTTGACATTAATAATTAATGTCAACAAACAATACTACCAATTATAGTCATAGTCAAAGTCAAAAATCATTTATTCCGCATAGACCATTAAATCAGAGCTTACAAAACGTCGAGAAGAGGGCCAGATCGTGAGAGATGGCCTTGGGTCGGCCGGGGTGCGAGGGATATGCCTGTCAACCTCACCTTCGGCAACCAAAGCGACCCACAGGCGGCGTGCGTTTTAGTCGATTCGAGTCCGACATAACCTCCTCCACCGGCTCCGGTGGGGAGGTATCCGAGGGGATATTGCACACGAAAAAAAAAAAAAAAAGCTTACAAAACGTCAATATGAAAAGAAATATGAAAGACTAGTTTAGCAAATGGACTACAGGTATGAAACGCGGCCTCGACCTGAGAAGACTCCGGCAAGAAACTAACGCTAACCCAGAGATACGCCTGTCAACCTCACCTCCGGAAACCTAAGACCCACAGACGGCATGCGTTTTAGTAGGTTGGAAATACGGATATTTATACTAAAATATATTTTATTTAGTAAGTACATTCATATTATACATAAAATCATTTAATAAAAACACCCAGATCAATGCAAATGGGTTCTAGAATGCGGATATAAATACATACATATATTATACTAGCGGTAGTCTAGTGGTATGGGTAATAGACTGTTGAGACGAGGTCTCGGGTTCAATCCCAGATTTACCATGGCACACATCAATGACTTTTCGATGCTTTTCAAAGTTAAGTGTGTATTTATCGCAGGTTTATAAGTGCCCGGTTAATGGTAATAGGCTCGCCACCTATTTACATTGGGACCTACACATAAACTGGCGAAATGTGGGTGCTAGCACCTCTGTCTACCCCTTCGGGGATATAGGCATGAGTTTATGTTATGTTATGTTTATATTATACGTAGAAACAAATCGCAAGCCGAGTCCAATGCAACAATGGCGGTCGATTTCCAAATTCAAAAGTTTTTTTAAGGTGAAGTTTTTCATAAGACTGAGGTTTCCGATTTACTTATTAATTCAGTGGGTTTATTAATTTTTACAGGACTGAGGTTTGGTACTCATTTCGGTTATTAGGATAAGCTTTTTCAAGTACTAACCCAGTTTGTATGAAACAATTTCTAAATTGAAGTTTATTATTCAAACATTTTGCTTTTCCAAGAATATAGTTTGGCTTTTGACCGACGCGGCTCCAAACTCTATCTTAGTACCACATTTTATCAAAATCGATTCAGTGGTTTAGGCGTGAAACGTAACAGAAGGAAATTTTCACATTTTATTATATTAGTAGGTATATTAAAACCGCCGCGTGGTTCCCGGCAGAGTAGAATTAGGGCCACCCCATCTCTTCCCATGCGGTGTCGTACAAGGCGACTAAGGGATAGGGCTGTTTAACATCAGACAGATATATACAGCCCAGACTCAGCTTCAGATGCGGGGCTCAAGTCGACTATAGTGTCCGATATACGGCAATAGGCTCACCATCTATTACGTGGGAATGAATACAGTTATTGGTGAAATGTGGGTGTTAATTCACCTCTGCCTAACCCTCCGGGGATAAAGGTGTGATTCTATGTAAGTATGTGTTATATTAGTAGATATCGAATTTCAGCAATGAAAGCTACTACATTAGGAAATTATTGACCTACCAGGGTATTAGGAACATGCGATTGATGTACATAAATTATTATAAGGCTAGGCTACACTCGACAGAAATGCCATCGCGGAACTACAAAATATTCTAAACTCAGTCACCTGACTATAATGCTTGATATATGACAGTCGTGTGTGTACCCTAACTTGCTACGTCAGACGTGTCCCTCATGGCTGGTCGACGCTGTCTGGTGGCGCGATTCTCATGCCACCTGAGCTAGTGGACTGTATTTATGCGGGGGGTGAAGATAACATGTTTCATATGACACTTTACACAACAAACAAGATAGGTGATCGGGTTGCCGCGGAGGTGGTTTAGGCATTGAATGCAACCCGAGAAATTAGGAGAGGATGCACTAACCTTTACTACGCCACGTGCTGGCTGGGCCGTTGCACCGGTCTTCTCTTCCTGGCTCAGGAGCTGCTGCCCACATCACTAAATCACTTGAGGGACACACGAGAGGCACAATCCGATCGGTAAAGTCTATGAAAGCGGTTAAAATCCAACAAACATTATTAATTTCTGAGAGTCGCGCGCGCCGCCGGCCATTGTTTATTAGTTCAAAGCGGAAGTGAATATGCGTCTATTTTGACAATTGAGCGGTGCGGAAACTATTGCTATCTCACTTTAAAGGTAGTGCGGGAGGGAGATGGGTATAGGGAGCGTGTGTTCAGTGTCATCAATTTAAATTACTACTATTGAGCGAAAAAAAATACAAATTCTACTATCGGCGCAACCACTGTCCCTCATCCCCCTATCTGTGTTCCGCCTGATATCATAATTGCCGGTGATGTAAACGAACCCACAAACACCGGCCACAACAAAATTAAACCCCGATTAAAAAACAGGCCGACCAATTCAACCACCGGTTCTAATAGCCATTGATTAATTTTAGAGTGTACTCCTAACATAATTTTTAATTTATTGCAAGGCGAATTCAGCAAAACTCGCGCCTGAAAGGGATTTTCAGCCTCCGGGGCTCGCGGGCGGGGTGCGGGCGGGCGCAGGGGTGAGGGAGTTAGTTGCTCAGGGCGCCGTCTCCGGCAGTGAGCGTCCGCCGTCCGCCGCGAGAACGCGTGTGTGCACCTGCCCTAACTCCGCTACCACATCACATCCGTTCCAGCAGTACGTACGCCGCGTGTTTGTGTTCACTATTTAAATATTTATAAGTGTGTGTGTGAGAATTGCCATCAGTGTTAATTTGTGATTATTCACTTAGAGGATGGGTTTGAGCACTCAGTAAGGTAGTAAACTATATAACTGGCCGTATGTTTACGTAAGGCGTTCGTGATTACTAGTTATGAAGTAATAAATATTATTGCAAATGGCACTACAGATTTAGTATGCGTTCGCGTGATTTAGGAACCAATTAACATCCTTTAAGAAATATATTGGTTGGTAGGATTGTAAGTAATTAGTAACTATTTTCAAAATAGGCGATATAAAGTTGAATTAGAATTATCACTCCTGATAAACAAGACTGTAACCTGTAGACTGTAGTGTATTTTTCTAAAGATCTTAAACACTTAAGTAACAGTTACTTAACAAAATACGACAGCTGTCAAATATGTCACACACCTATCTATAAAACATTTCTGTTCCTCAAGTTTAATATGCCTAACATTTCTTTGACAGAAATACTCGACACGGCGTATTAGTATAATGGGGGATTTCTGTCTGGAAAAGGCTTAAATCACGATAGCTGTCGAGCCTATCACGTTAAGACGTAAGGCTTCTTTAATAATGTAGACTTGGAGCCTCCTTTGAAGAAGTAACGTGTGATATTTTATGTTATGTTGAACATAATTTAAACATATTAATACATGTTGTTTTCTCGTTACCAATCACAGTTTTGTCTTATTAGTATCTTGTTTCTCTCTCGTCTAATAACTGCCTGACGAGAAATTCTATTCAGAAGTTATTTATTTTAACGAGTTGTTCCATCGTTAAATTTCATTATAATTATTTCAAATAACCTTAATTGGGGAAGATATTGTTAATAAACTTCGTGTTTGACTTCCAATATTGATATTATATAGAGTATCCACTGATGTTGAGATGATTTCTAAATATATAAGTTACACTGTACCTATACGATATAAATATTAAAAGTACATACTAGTATTTCTGTTAACCCTTCTAGCTAAGTTTAAATTCTTTGTAGGTTTCTGGAAGCGTCACCGTCGGTAACTTAGTGATTAAGGAGTTGGTCTAACGGGACGTCCCGGGTTCTATTCTTGGCTACTACAGTACCGACGGGAACTCACTCAAACCACTAGAAATTTAGCTTAGCTGGAGGGGTAAGCGGAAATGATAGTAATGTTGATTAGTAGCGGTTTTTAAAAAATTGCTTGTGTTAAGAGTGGGATTATGTTATTGTTTGTTAATGTTCAGAGTTCGAACCTGCGATCTCTCAATCATAGGTCTTTTTAGACACTAAGCTTCTGGTGATTTGTTATATATAAATTGAACACACTTTTGTATTCCATGTTTTTAAACATTATACAATGTACAACCCATTGAATTCGAGAATTTTAAAGTATTTAGTATCCCAACTATATAAATTTTACCGCGTGGTTCTCGGCTGAGTAAAATTTGGACCACCACAGCTCTTTCCACGCCGTGTCGTACAAGGCGACTAAGGGATAGGGATAAGGGATACAGCCCAGACACAGTCTCAGATACATGGCTTGAGTCTACAATAGTGACCGGAAGATGACAATAGGCTCACCCCCTATTGCGTGGGACCGTGGACCGAATGTGGGTGTAAATTCACCTCTGCCTCACCCTCCGGGGATAAAGGCGTGATCATATGTATGTGTGTATGTATGTATTATTCAAATCGATTAATATAGGAAAACAATGACTCCGTTACCGTAAGACAGATGTATCTAGGAAGATTTGGATGGCTTCAGTGGTCAGAGTATTCCATCTATAAGGCAAAGATCGCGGGTTTGAATCCAGCCTCAACTGATTCAAAATTTTTATTTCAATTCTATTGTACAATCCATTTACTTCATGTTTACACCGGAGTCGATGACGTTACATAGACGTCAGCTCCAAACTTGAAGTAGGTTGCGATTTTTTTATACCACTTAGGTGGCAGACAAGCGCACGGCCCACCTGATGGAAAGTGGTTACCGTGGCCTATGGACGTGTGTAACACCAGAGAAGCCAGCAGCCGTCAGCAGTGTAGAGGACAAAGCAGGACAAGCCTTTAGTCATCCCACTGACAGCACAAATTCTCCAATGAGCTCTGGCCACCCTACTCACCGCTGGGAACACAACACGAAGTTATTATAACCGCGGTATTCTGCAGGGCGAAGGTACTTCCCCAGTCGGACTGCTCAGTTGGGCGGAAATACCGCCGTGTCCTACCTCCATTGTTGTTGTAGTTTTAGTTTTCACACAATTAAATACAAAATGTAGGTAGGTACTGCCTCTTTTAGCATTAGTATAAAAGCAAGGAAAGATACGTTGAGTACTTGTTGTAATGTCTACATTTTGGCAACCCTATTTCCAAAGGTTTATTAGGTTTAGGAAGAATTAGTGCGACAGTGGCTGGCAGCGGATGGCACGGCTTGCGTGCCACACTTGCCAGATCGCAGCCAATACTTGGCCATTTAACAAACGATTATTTAGCCAAATTTTGGCAGCGTGGTCTCGATGACGATTATTTTTTTCCTTTATTATCGTAAATGCCGCTTAAACTACTGCTTTTAATTTTAGTAATGGCTAATATTATGTTAGGGTACTTGAGTTTTAAGGCATTGTTTTGCGATATCACCAACCGTTGCAGAGACAGGGACGTCTTTTGTTTCTCGAATCACTTCGACCAATTACATCACAGATTTTATTTTATATCAGTCACGTCAATTGGACATTGCTTCGCTTGATGATGCTTAAGGCAGTGTCAGAAAAGAGGGTCCCCATTACATACATATGTTACAATGGTGACACTCAGCTTGACGGCCTCATCATACGATTTTTCACGCCCCTCTTAAAGAACCCGGAAGCACGTGAGCTGGTAATGAATTCCAGACCTTAATGATGCGATAAAGGAAAGTCTCCAAACCCCTTGGTTCTTGATCGGATATTCTGCACCATATGCGGGTGACATCTAAGCCCTTTACGTGTTGTCCTGTATAGGAAAGGAGAGGGTGGGGACTAATTAGAAGATTTGTCATCATCATTCTTGGAGGCCTTCATCTCAGAGCCCGGGGTCCGCTTAAATATGATGTGGCTTGGTTTTTACCCGACTACAGCGAAGCCAAAGGAGGGATATGATTTGAATGGCTATGTATGTATGTAGGTTCATCTGTTTCCTCAACTACTTATTAGAACTGGACAAATGAGGTGTCATTAAAAGCGGTTTGGCATTCGCTGGTTAAAGGCTATATGACGCGTCACTGAATCAAATATGTCGCCCTATAGCGGTCATAAAACACTTTGTTAAAATTAATTTGAGATAAATTTGCCGTGTTTTGTGTCAACTGAAAGAGCATAACATTTCAAATATGTATAAAATATAGCTTCTGCTTGCCTCAAAATAATATAATCAAAAAATGAAGTTTTAAATACAAAACCAGACTACTGGAAAATCACGCTCCTTTCCTGATTTTGCAGTGGTAGGGTTTTAGTTTTTAACCCGGCAAGTTTTTAACCGAGCGTATTTTTTGATGCCCTAACAAAACAATACATTTTAGGGAAACCCAGGACAAATCAACATGGTAAATATCCCAATAGTTTTAATACTAATGTGAGTGACCATGATAGTTTAAATACCTATAAGATGAAGAGACCATAATAGTTTAAATGGTGAACATTAGACTTCGAAATTTAACACAGAGTTGGGATTTTCTAGATTTACGGTAATCATTATTAAACATACTACCGTGTGACAAAGATTAATGTGATTTATAAATTAACGTCAATTCATTCTTGACATATTTCTCTTTCGTATTCTTCAAATTAAAAAAGAATGACGGGGACTGAGAAATTCAATTAACTTTATTACGCCCATATTCTTTCTTTAATACAACAGACAATAATCTTTTTAATTCTATTATTATAATACTAAAAAAAGAGAACTATAATGACGTTTAGATAAAAGTTAAAATGCGTCGTGGAATTCCTCCACATCGCATGCCTCTTGTGGTATCGTTCCCAGAAGACTGGCAGCATTGCCACGTTGTATGGCAATCATTATTCCCTGATCTGATAAAAGAGCTCACTGGAGAATTTGTGCTGTCAGTGGGAAGACTAAAGGCTTGTCCTGCTTTGTCATCTACTGACGGTACAGAAACTCTGTACTTACAGGGTTGGTAGCGCGACTGTGGCTCCTCTGGTGTTACAAACGTCCATAGGCCCTGTAACCACTTTCCATCAGGTGGGCCGTGTGCTTATCTGCCAACTAAGTGGTATAAAAAAAAGGCCAGAAAAGGCCAGCTAACCTTTTCTTTTCTTTCTTGTGTGCTTTTTCACGGCATAGTAAAATTGTGAATGAAATTTTTAAGCATTTAGTATGCTGACTATTCTATACGATTAAGATATAGAAAAAAACATTAATTTGAATAGATAGCATACTAAATGCTTTAAAATTTCTTTTAATAATTTGGGCGGAGTCATCAAAAATCTATGTTTAAAAATGATTGTAATTGATGGTTCCGATAGTTCGTATCAATATCGGTAGATGGCTCCCACCGTCACCGTAAGACGGATATATATATAGGAAGATTTGGATGATTTCAGGAAAGGTTCGATGGCTTAGTGGTCAGAGCATTTCCCCTGTAAGGTAAAATATATGCCTATTATTATAGGACTTGAATTTTTTAGCAAAATTTTGTTTTGTCAATTAACTCGAGGAACAGAGTACTTTCAAACACATTTAGAACATTCTGCGTAAATAGTAACTGACAGTTAAACATACGATAGGTGAGATAACTGGACACTTCGAGACGGCCATCACTTTAGTGGGAGACTATGTGACTACCATGTGACTATAGTTTTTGAAAAACAGCAACAGGAATAGCGTAAATTAAATAATAACACATAATAAATCATGATAAGTGCGTGCAAACTATCGACTGTATCATCTATAGATGGAGGATAGCATCTGGAATAACTGCCACTACTTTTTTACCTCAAGTTACTATCAGACAGTGTACAGTAAAATTGATTACAAACAAATCATGAACGTGTTTTATAATTTTAATACATTAACTGCTGTTTTCCTATAGAGTTACAGTGTAAATATGAGCATGTATTCATTGCAATATTGTTAACAAGGTTTGTTTCATTTTCACTGTTGAAAATAAAATAAAATGTAAAGGCAAGATGGTAAGAAAACAAAAGAAATCTTGGTGTTAGCTGTTTAAGCTTTTGGCATCCTCGCAGCTGAGTGGTTAAAGGTGTCACAAATACATCTAATATAAAAAGGTGAAGCATAACTTATTGGAGTCCAATACAGGCAAGGTTTTCCTCCTTCCGAAGACTGCGTGAAACCATAAAAGATATCAGATATTTTGTGTGAGGAAATTCTTAGAACATACAACTTTTTTTTCTTGCTCGTTTCTGGTATTGCATACACTAATAAGTTCCCTATCATTAGGCGATCTGAATACTATATGTCCATTCTAGTGATTATAATTACCCCGTTAAAATCTATACCGAAATAATACATATATATATATATAATCACGCCTTTATCCCTGGAGGGTTAGGCAGAGGTGAATTAACACCCACAATTCATCAATAATTTTATTTGGTCCCACGTAATAGGGGGTGAGGCTATTGCCGTATTCCGGGCACTATTGTTGACTCGAGCCATGCATCTGAGTCTGAGTCTGGGCTGTATATATCTGTCTGATGTTAAACAGCCCTATCGCTTAGTCGCCTTGTACGACACGGCATGAGAAGAGAAGGGGTGGTCCTAATTCTACTCTGCTGGAAAACACGCGGCAAACCGAAATAATTTGTATGTAAAATGACGTTCTTCATTCCTGAACCATCGCCGCGAGGAAGGTGGAGAGCGTGAGAACCCTCACTCCCAGGGCCGCCACAAGCTCTCGCCTCGGCGTCTCCCACGCCGGACACTCGGTGAGCGTGTGCAGACCTGAGTCCTCCCTCGCGTCGCAGTGATGGCACTCGGACGTTGGCTCTTTCTGCATTCGACGCAGATACTTTCCGAAGCACCCGTGCTCGGTGATCATCTGCGTCAGACGGTACGAGAGGCTGCCGTGTGGCCTCTCTAGCCACTCCCCCATGATGGGTCTTACCGACGCTACTACGGCGCGCCCTTCATTCTTGATACTTTTTAGGTTATTATCAAGTGAGGTGAAAGCCGTACTTAAAAAGACAATCTCAAACGGTTAGTTAACTTCGTTAAGAAGGTTATCGTCGAGGTAGCTGTATCTTAATCTTAATCATGCCTAATCTTCTTCAGATCTTTAATAAGCTTCATAAGATTTAAAAAATGACGAGTTTCACTTGAAATTACGGATCTGAAAGGCTATTCCGAAAGATGTGACGACACAAAGGTTTCCTTTCGGAAGTCGGTATTGTTAATAACACAAAAGGATAATCGATATTTAACTACGATATTCTACGCGTCTCTTTTTAACGTCAATCCCTGTAGGCAAGGTGAGTTAGTGCTGTGAAAAATCCCCACGGATACCCCCTTACGGAGAGGTTATGTCGGACTCGAACTGACTAAAACGCATGGCGCCTGAGTGTCATTGTTGGTTGCCGAAGGTGAGATTGACAGGCATATCTCTCGCAGTTCGGCCGACCCAGGGTCTCTCTCGATCTGGCCCTCCTCGGGTGATGATTTTTCTCCTTTCGTTATCAATTCGTGGCACTGCGATAAATACTCGTCGCACATAGTTTCTGTCTGTAGTAATCAATTTTATTTCGAGTTAAATAATAATCCATAATAGTAACATAGCATAAACTCAAACATAAACTCACGCCTATATCCCCGAACGGCTCAACGGCGAAATATGGGTGCTGGCACCTCTGCCTACCCCAGGCAGAGGTGCCAGCACCCATATTTCGCCGTTGAGCCTATTGCTATCAACTGGGCACTTATAAACCTGCGATAAATACGCACATAACTTCGAAAAGTCATTGGTGTGTGTCATGGTAAAACCTGGGATCGAACCTGAGACCTCGTCTCAGTAGTCCATTATCCATACCACTAGGCTACCGCGGTCCATAATAGTGAAGAAAATTAATTTGTTTAGTTAACTTTTTACTATCTTGGTAGCTTTAAGTCAAAATACATGATACTTAATCTACTTCGTAGTGTGTTCCCGGCAGTGAGAAGGGTAGCCAGAGCCTACTGTAGAGTATTTGTTCTGTCATTGGGAAGACCAAAGTCTTGTGCTGCTTTTTCTTCTACCCTGACGGCATAAAAACTCTCTGTATTTCCAATGTCGTCAGCGCGAGTGTGACTCCTTTGGTGTTGTACCCGTCTATTGGCCACGGTAATCACTATCCATCGGTGGGCCGTGTGCTTGTCTACCACCTACGAGGTATAAAGAATACTTTCTTTTTTAAATTATGGTTCTACTAATGATCACGACTAAGCAATTACAATACAATAATTATTCATTCCCAACAACGTGGTGAGTGTTTCGGTCAAGGAAACTCCCAGTGAACAACACAACACACATATATTACGCTCGTGTACAACCGTTAAACACGTACATTAATGGCGTTTAGCTGTAATACAAGGTCCTTAATAGAATGTGAGACATCTAGCTAGGTGTATTACTGTAGGCTCCACTTAACTCAAGATCTTAAGACTTGCAGAAATTCTGCAATCTGAATTTATAATGTCGTCTAAATCCAACAATTAAGGTCGACCTTTTTCGGGTCTTTGACACAATTTGTTTTATACAACTTAGGTCGACAAGCTTACGGCCCCCCGTGGAATGTGGTTACCGTGGCTTATGGACGTGTGCAACATCAGGGGACTCACACCCGTGCTACCGATCTTATATTTTTTATTTGACGTTTTGTAATTTCCGTTTTAATGGTCTATGGTAATTCATCTTGTTAAATTATACTTAGGAGCCCAAATGACTGTAGATCTTAAGTTGTCCACTTCTGCAGCCCACTGTACCAACATACAAGTTTAGGTTCTTTAAGTGGGACATGAAAAAAAAAGTATTTTGCGAGGTCACCTAATGTTAGCTTCTAAAATGGTAACCTTCAGACAGTTTAGCAATAAACGGGGTAAAGTCATAATAATAATGAAATGGGTTGAACTAAAAATCAATACTGATTTTTTTTTTTTTATATAGGACACGTCAATTGGACTTCGCCTTGCCTGATGGTAAGCTGAAGGCAAAGTCCCAGAAAAGAGGGTCACCATTACTTACACATACCGTGTGACAATGGTGACACTCAGCTTGACGGCCTCATCATATGCTTTTTCACGCCCCGCTTAAAGGACCCGGGACTGTAGGAAGAAGGAAACACGTGAGCTGGTAATGAATTTCAGGCCTTAATGGTGCGACAGAGGAAAGAGTCTCCGAACCGCTTGGTTCTTGATCGGATGTTTTGCACCGTGTGCGGATGACATCTAAGACCTGCACGCGTTGTCCTGTGTAGGAAAGGGGATATTAAAATTATATTGAAAAAATGATATTAAAAATGTGAAAGTATTTAACATAAAAAAAAACTCACGCCTATATCCCCGAAGGGGTAGGCAGAGGTGCTAGTATCCACATTTCGCCAGTTTATGTTTAGATCCCAATTTAGGTCCGAATGTAATAGGTGGCGAGCCTTTTGCCTTTAACCGGGCACTTATAAACCTGCGAAACATCTGTTTAAGCATAAAATGTCAGAGTTAAATACTTTAATTTAACTCTGACATTTTATGCTTATACAGATTTTTTATATATTTGACATAAGCGAAATAGGGTCACGGCAAATAACCCGTCTCGTGTCGTTCCCGGCGTATCGTATCAATCTCAAATCATACACCGTTTTAATTGCCTATACAAAACAAATAATTTTGTGATTTTGACTCCTGATTTTTATTCCATGTTGAAGATAATAAGAAAAGGAAAAACCGCGGTAGGCTAGTGGTATGGGTTATGGACTGCTGAGACGAAGTCTCGGGTTCGATCCCAGGTTTTACCATGGTATACACCGATGACTTTTCGATGCTTTTCAAAGTTATGTGTGTATTTATCGCAGGTTTATAAGTGCCCGGTTAAATGCTAGGCTAGCGAAATGTGGTTTCTAGCACCTTTGCCTACCCCTTCGGGGATATAGGCGCGAGTTTATGTTATGTTATGTTATATTATGAAGATAATACTATGTCACTACTATTATGTATTCTGTGATAACACGTCAAACAAGCAAGACTATGACGTCAAAACATAGTGGAATTCAAATCTAACACAAAGGTGACACGCTAGTTCCTCTGTGTTCATGAATAGGTGCGGAGAGCCTGAATACTGGATCAATAGCGACTAAAATACGATGTTATTGGTCGGGGGCATTGAGGGGCTTGTCGATACAACCTTTCTGATGATTGATGTTGTTGTACAGAATGTAGACGCACTAATTATTTCTTTGGGTTTCCTTTTATTATTTATCTATATTATAGATATAGTATTCACTATAAAAATACAAACATAATATTCAAGCATATAAATCTCCGAAATAGTAGAGAGTATACCACTGCCTAACTTTTTGGGCATCGAAAATCATAGTTTGCGAAATAATTCATTAAAAAAAAACTATGATTCTCGATCCCACATCATAGAGTGCGTGCTTATTGCCGCCATGAAAGCACCTTGTTATGCGCTGAATGTTTACTGTGGAATAGCAAAAAGTCCTATCCCATCTTCTATGACAAACATGTGAAAAGAGATGTGGAGACCCCATTCTACTAGACTGGGAACCGAAATTAAACACGAAATATGAAATCAATTTGTTGTACTCTAATTGATTGAAACATTTCAAATAAAATATCAGATAATAAGTCTTTATTACACAAATTAATTGTAGGTCGTAATTAACGTGATAGTTTGTTTTACAAACCAAATTGTTTTCAGAAATCAGTGTAATAAGATTGAAACTTCAATGTTAATGAATCCATAGTCTCATTTGGTTATTCGAAAATGGGTTTCTGTAAGTTTCTAACCCGTGAATGATGATTTTTAATTAATGTGAAACTACCAATTCATTCAGTTCACAGCAGTTTAATAGTTATTTGTTTTAGTTGAAAACCTAATATCTTTACAAATAGTATTTGCAGTTTAACATTTCATATAATAATTTTCTTTCTTTTTCGTTTAAATTCTCACTCTCGGCATTCAGATTGTTCTGACGATTTATTTTGAAACTCCTTTTCAGGATTACGCTGTCTTACAAAAAGACAAATTGTACGATGATTAGTATATTGTATTTATAGATGTCAAGCCTTTCAATTGCGTCCTTTACGTGTACTGCAGGGTCAAGGTCTTTGAACCAGCAAGATAAAGTCTCAAAATCCTTTTGCCCGTCGGTGGTAACATCACAGGGAAAATCTAATTTCATTTTCGAATCCCAAACACTGCTTAAAAGTTTGTAAAGAACTACAAACAAGTTGTATCAGTATCTGCGTGGGAGACACAAATTATGTTAGAACGAGATTTACATGACTCGTCACTGTGTGTTGATCCACACGAACTTTGATAAACTCGTTGAGCGACAAGATCAAAGCTCGTACGATATGTTTGAATTGCGAATATAATTGTGTGTACTGTAAGCTACCAGTGCCGCTCATTGTGGAAGGAGTGATAAAAATGGTTTCTTTTCAGGTATAGATAGCATCTGTTTGTTTATAGATCTTCTCCCGGTCGCATCCGAAACTGGGGTCCGATTTACCAGTGTAATTATGGATTTAGCTCGATTTTGTCTATGATGCGACTGCCATCTCATATGGAAGTATTTTAGCTAGACCAGTTGCTGGATTTTGTAGGTCTGCAACTACCCTAACGACTGCCATTGATGTTCGTATGTCAACCGGGACCGACGGCTTAACGTGCTCTCTGATATTTGTACTAAGTGGAAATCGAACCCGGGCCTCCTGCACAGCGGTCGCATCTACTACCGCTACACCATATAGTACACGCTACGCTACGGTATTAAAGTAATGTATCAATATTCTCATATATAATAATCATACATATAATCACGCCTTTATCCCTGGAGGGCTAGGCAGAGGCGAATCAACACCCACACTTCACAAATAACTGTATTCGGTCCCACGTAATTGGGGGTGAGCCTATTGGGGTATTCCGGGCACTATTGTTGACTCGAGGCATGCATCTGAGGCTGAGTCTGGGCGGTATATATCTGTCTGATGTTAAACAGCCCTCATTGTTCTCATTGTTCTTTTTTTTTATACCACTTAGTTGGCAGACAAGCACACGGCCCACCTGATGGGGAGCGGTTACCGTGGCCTATGGACGTATGCAACACCAGGGGTGTCACACTCGCGCTGCCGACCATGAAGAAACCTTCTGATGCCCCTCTTGAAGAACCCCATATTGTAGGCGCTTGGGAAAACCGCAGCAGGGAGGTCATTCCACAGCTTGAGTGTGCGTGGGATGAAGTTTCTTTCATACCGCACAGTGCGCACCGTCTCAGGTCGCAATGTGTGGGGATGAATTCCCTGCCTATGGCGAGAGGTGCGATGATAGAATGTAGCTACGGGCATCATGTCAAACAATTCAACTGAGCACAAACCACTGTATAGGCGGTAGAATACACACAGTGAGGCAAAATCCCTCCTAAGGCTAAGAGGTTCCACTCTACCTGTGAGTATGGGATTGTCAACCAGCCTCAATGCCCGTCTTTGCAACGAGTCGAAGGGGTCAAGCTGGTATGCAGGTGCTCCAGCAAAAAGGTGACAGCAGTACTCCATGTGAGGCCGGACCTGTGCTTTATAAAGAAGGAGTTGCTGCCCCGCAGTGAAATACTGCCTCGCCCTGTTGAGCACTCTGAGCTTTCTTGATGCCAACTTAACCTTGTCCTGCAAATGACTTCGGTATTGGACGTCACTGGAGATATCGACACCAAGGATCCCGATACTCGGGGAGATGGTAAGCGGTGTGCCCAGGAATTGCGGCGCTACAATGAATGGGGTTTTCTTAGCGGTGAATACACATACTTAAACACAACAAGCAAAAAAAAAACAACAAATACAACCCCACGCAATCACTCTTTTCAATAGATTTTCATAAATTATGCAATTTTTCGCTGAACAGCATTGAATCCCTGCGTCTTGCGGTTACCTGCCCCTATAAGGTCGTGTCGTCAGGTCGCCATGCATAATTTAGTGCCCCAGGACACCCGGCTCTGTCCCACGTCTATATATTGTGTTTGTTACGGCCTGTGACTTGTGTGCCCTGCGCGGCACGCACCTGACGTCTGACCACGGTAGCATCTGAAGCTGACGTTAAGTATAAATCACTTGCCTACTCATTGGTTGTGAACAGAGAGAATAAAGAGTGTGATTTTTTGTTTTATACCACTTTGTTTTATTCCACGTGATGGAAAGTGGTTACCGTGGCCTATGGACATCTACAACACCAGAGGAGTTACACTCGCGCTGACAACCCTGTAAGCGCAGAGAATTTCTGTGCCGTCAGGGTAGAAGACAAAGTTTTATCACTGACAGCACAAAAACTCTTCAGTGAGCTCTGATTTCCCTACTCACCGCCGGGAACACAACACGAGGTTATTATGGCCGATATATTCTGTAGGGTAGAGGTACTGCCTCAGTCGGACTGCTCAATTGGACGGAAATACAGTCGTGCTCTCCCTCCATCGTTACTACGGAATTCTACTCTAGATCCACTTTTTTAGCACTAAATGGCGTATTTATTTTAATAGCCTTACTCATTAAATGATTGCGTTATTTGTCAAAAGAAATGAAATAGAATTTCAAGATTTGCTTCTGAAATTCAATATCGACAGTAGAATGTTTATTAAGAGGAGTCAATAAAGATTAATTGGGAGTTTATGTTGCCTAGTGATCAGCCAGATCGCGGCTCGCCGACTGCAAGCCGAGGCAAGAATAAACTAGTTGTGCCTAAACTTAGGCTTCACAAGGTTGGTGATTCATTTGTAGGAAGCAGCATAAAAATATTTAATAAAATTCCTCAGGATTTGATTAATATGCCGATAAATAAATTTAAATTAGAAGTGAAAAAAACTTTAATGAGTAAAGGTTATTATAAAGTGGATGAGTATCTTAATGATATCAATGCGTGGTCAACATAAGTCTCTTGCTTGCTCGCACAAAATAAATTGTAAACTATAGCAAATTAAAAAAAAAAAAGAAAAATAATCTAGTTCTAATATAGTTCGCTGAGTTTCTTGCTGGTATCTTCTCAGTAGAACTAACCTACCGAACCAGCGAAAGAATCATTTTCCAATGGTTTATTTGTACATTATTTAATATTTTAATATTATTTCTTGACATACTCAATTGTATAATTTTGACGTTCATATGTGCTCTTTGTGTGCCTAAACTGAATAAATGAAATTGATTCTTTGATTCTTTGATGATTACAATATTTGTTACGTTTAATATTTTATGTTTACGTTTGGTTACGTTTTGATTAATTACTTACTAGTTTTTCTGTAGGCCTAGTTTTTTCCAAAAACTTGGAAGACGTAAATAAGAAAATTAATGAATTTGAAGATTTTTTTTAATCGTAGTAATTGAAATTACCAATATTCCTGCCAATCCCTCCAGTTAAGCTAAATTACTTGAATTAGTAGTGCGTTTAGGTCGGTAGAGTAATGCTCAGGAGTGACTCCTCGATAGGAGGTCCAAATCAGTAAACAATAACTTTTCTGTATTGTAATACACCATTGCTTACCCCTTTGGAAATATACAAACCAATGTGAAAAATCCACAAGCAAATCCACAGACAAACGTCAGTATAAGTTATTCTTATCAATGTCATATATACATAGACCGTCGCGCATTGTAGCACTCGTAGGTTATACTCGTAGAACACGTAGCACTGTTTGTAGGCTTCATCTACGCCGTAGTAGAGTAGTACGAGCGCAGGCCTTTATCAAACAAGATAAAAGAATACGCCTAGCACTTCAAATATAAGGGTTGCGTGCCTGCAATAATATAACTTTTTATTTGTAAACCTAGCTATCTTTGTGTATTAAAGATAAATTGAAACAGTATGAATATTTTAATCTTGTGTAAAATAGAGCAACTTTGACTAAAGTAATCTGTACTTATTGTATAATACCTAGTATATGCTACCTAGATTCGACAGTCTTGGATACTGGAATGATTCTCAGTAAAGTAGAATTTAGGGTTCAAGCCGTTTCGTTGAGTCACAAGAGGGCAAAGGGCCCTAGTAAAAGTGCCCTGTAGACGTTAAAGCCTTATTATCTCTGTACATTGGGCTTAAATCGTCTGGAATATACATGCGTTATTTTCTAGAAAATTCTCCGTAATGTTTCCCGTTCGAACCGTGGCTCACTGACTTTTAATAGACAAGGATACTATAGTTTCCATAATGAGTGTTAAACACCAAGCAACCCATAGTGACTTCAGGGTTAAAATTTAAAAAAAAATGTATTCCAAACTGTCCTCTCTTTTTAAAGGCGGTTAAAATGCAATGCACATGCAGACGTTGACTTTATAACGTTAAGTGAAGTAGGCACACAAACCCTGTACCGGCGGCGCGGTCCCGGCGACCTCGAGGTGGCTGTTGGCACGCTCCGCGCGACGAACGTTGCGGAGGCGATAAATCCTTGTGCGGACACTTTTTTCTGCTTTTCGCAACCCCCACTTACTTTCCGCACCCCTCTGCTCCCCCCACTTGTTTGTCGCCGCCTCACGTTTTTGATTTAACTTTTTATAAAGGTTCCGCGGGCTCGCGCCTAACAGCAACTTATTGCGTCGATAATCTCCCTGGTATAAATCTGGGCTGTTGACATTTTAGGGTTATGTTTCCTGTTTATTTTGCTGCCTGAGCCGAATGGAATGTGAAAACAATAATGTTAAACAGAATAACGTTGATGTTAGAGAATGACGGGTTAAGTAGCGCAGTAGTGTTTAGTGAGTTTTGTGTCTGACCTCATGAATTCTATTTCTTGGTTGGATTAATCATCATTATTACCCGAGTGCTAATTCTAAACATGATCAACTCTCTTTTTCATTTGATTTATTTGCCTTTTACATGAGCGACTGCTGTTCGAGAAAATATTATACAGAAGAGGTAAGTTATAACAAAAAAAATTGAAATTAATTTATCTTGAAAACCAACACAGTTCAAAAACTTCACTGGATTTCAAGGAACGAATCATATAAAAATCCACTTATATTATAAAAATTGAAGATGCTTTTGTACTACTCTCAGATATAAAAAAGCTATCTATAATATGATCAGAGTTCACTGTTCTATACGGTGAGCTCAAATAGAAATCCAATATGAATGAATATACATTTTCTTAGAGCAAATACCGCATAAAAATGCATGCACGTAAGAAATGACGGAATACCTCGAGTGACCGACGACTGGCCATCGGTGGCCGACCGGTGGCCAGTCGAGTGCTATTTGAAAGCTGAACCATTTGAGGGTTGATTAAAAATATCCGGTTTGCACGGCCGCTTCGGATCCGTATTATTTTACATAAAAAACTCTCAAATAAAATATGGCTGGTCCGCATTCATTGAATATTCAGCATCGGAGTTGTGCCGGATTAAAATAATATTTTATGAGGACGACAGGAAATTAAATCTTTTCTATTGTTTTTGCTACCTAAGCGTTAGACAATGAAGGTAAAATTCGGGGCGCCCTGCCACGGAGGGTCGCGGCAAGGTGGCCTGAAGGTTCCGTAGCTCTCAATACAGCCTTAGCACTTATCTTTTTGAAGCTCATGCTTAAGTTTCAAAATCTTAAACAAAAGAAAGCCGTAGGGCTTATAAGAAAACTTTTCTGTTAGTGTCAAAGGCTTCTATTCAAATCATAACACAATCCAAGTACAATATTTGATTACTTTTCATAGACAGGTTAAAGAGAGAGTATGAAAGTCTTTTTGTTTTAACTTTATTTCTTATTTGCCTGCAAAATTGTTAATTTTGCTGATTAAAATAATCTTTTCATTTTTATAACAAGTATACTGTATATTTTATCACTTCATTGATACTGTGAGTGTGTGCTAGTATGATAACTAAATAATATTTTGTATGATAGTTTTTTTAGTTTTATTGTACTTAATATTCATATATTATTTCTTGACATGATTGTAAAATTAATATGCCTTGTAAGTGTATAATTAAAGTGGTCTTAAATGACATATATTTTCATATTTCGTTTATATGTCAAATTTTTATCCTATTATGAACGTTATAATAATTGTTTTCATTATACGAATCATTTTAGTATTGAATCAAAAAGTCAAAACTTCTCATGTTTTTATTGCTGTAATAGACATGACTGTAATTTTTTTCAATTGAAATACGAATAATTGAATAAGAAAAAAGCGTAAAAACATCTTTGGGAACTTCGATAATAGATAACATTGCTATACTTTAAAGAATCGAAACTCCTTCGATTCCCTTAATACGTTGAATAAACAACTTGTGAAGAATTTCATTTAGGGATATATAAATGATTGGTATGTCATTCATAAATATTTTTTATATCAAAGATTATATTTCTAGGAGACACATTCATTTATTTGTTATGTATCTATGTACGTATTTTTGCTGCGTGGTTCCCGGCAGAGAAAATTTGGACCAACCCATCTCTTCCCATGCGGTGTCGTACAAGACGACTAAGGAATAGGGCTGTTTAACAAGGCTCGGGTCAACAATAGTGCCCTGAAGACGGCAATAGTCTCACCACCTATTACGTGGGGCCGAAAACAATGATTGGTGAAATATGGGTGTTAATTCACCTCTGTCTAACCCTTCGGGTACAAAGGCGTGATTATATGTATTTCTTCGGTGTGTATGTGAGTGATCTAGTAGTATTGAAGCACACTGTGTGGGCATTGTGTAAGAGAGGAACGGGTCGGTCAATACTCGAGTGAGCCGGGACGGGTTACGTGTGGGGCCACGAGGTCGGCGGCCGGTAATTGCGACTTACGCAGATCGCGATTGTCTACTAATAAATCTTGATACTTGAACAATCAGATAAAACAATCATATCATATTTAATACTATAAACAACTACTTTACAATTGTATTCCTAATCCTGTTGAAATTGCCAACTGCATTCAGTCTTCAATCGTACCTTTCTCAAAAGGGGAGAGAGACTCACATCACCTTTTATAATTACACTTGATGTATAAACATACATACATACTTAATTCACGACTGTAAGCCCAGAGTGATAAGCAGAGGTGTATTAACACCAACGTTTCGCCAATTATGATTTTCGGTCCCATCGTCAACAGGCGGACTATTTGTTATGAGCTGTATGCTTACTGTCGGATATAGAACAGCCTTATTCCTTATTCGCCTTCTACGACGTGCAAATTTTCATGGGCGTCATATTTTGCACTAAAATGGTTTAAACGATGCTATCGTAATGTTTATACTGGTACAAATAATTTCAAATGTAACCATACGACGGAATTATTGTAATCACACAAAACACATTTGTCGGCGAGTGTACGTAAATAACGAGTAAAATAGCGATCCTGACTCGCGATAACGATAATTTGTTCAAATTATTTATTCTACAGCGTGTTTTGTTCACGTCATGGGATATATTTTAATGTTGTAATCGTTTATCGCGATTGTGTAAATAATTTATTGGATTAATGAGTTTCTGGAGCTTGGTTAAGCGTTAATGACGTTTAATTGGAATTTTAAAGTAAAATATGTATTGTATGATGGAATTGAAACTTAGTCATGTCTATACATTGCAGGTATTTAATAAATTGTATTCAACACAATCTTTTTTGTTTGGATTATTTAAAGTACAAGGAGTTGCTTTGTTCTTTAACAATATTTCAATAAAATTAAAAAAATATATCTGATTCACTTGTGAATTATAGCAATTAAAAAATCACAGTTTGATTACAGATATAATTATGTGCCTAATTGCAATAAAATTAGATTCATCTTATGAGCAAGTGTGTTGAAAATACTATTATTCACAAAATATTAATGGATAGGTACATATAATAACAAATTATTTTATTATGAGCAAATTTTAAAAGTATATATTTATCTAGAACTTTAGTGCTTTTGACCTTTGAACCTATTGAATAGATTAAAAGTATGATGATATCACCTTTTAACCCGTTTACTACCGTTTTAATCGCAACCACCACAACAGTCAAGGTCACCAGAATACAGAAATTATAACAGATATGTTAACCCTAAAATATTAGTATACCTGCTATTATCATCATTAATTCTAACCGTCGACTACAAAAGCAATACAATTAACAACAATATTTCACGCAACGTGTCGGAATTACGCGATAATGTTACAGCGCAATTACGCGAAGTCCCGTGTGATTTAACACGTGAATCAGTCACGCTCTCCGGACTAAAATACAAAAATTAAATTAAAAAAATACCGTCCTTTTCACGGTCACAGCGTCCACCGAGCGTGACAGATATTCAGAAGCAGGTCACGGCTCGATCCGTTACACACGTGGAGACGGTTTGCTCTCGTACGTAATTAGGTAATCTACAGCGTGACGCACCTACTTCCTAAAGCTGTTACAGGTACCTACAGGTCTGGTGCTCGGACCTGCGTTTTAATAAGTTCTACACCTGTTTTTATATTCATCTGTGCTTACAGAATTACCTGCCTGCTACTAGTTGGAAATGAATGTACATACTGAGAGGGTGATTTGGCTAAACAGTGTAGGCGAGGCAAAGTCTAATTGACGTATCTTATATTAAAAAAAAAAAGTTTTTGGTACATATTTGATATCATCATCATAACGCCTTTCCCGATAGCATTTGCATTGTAGTCCAGGGCTCACTTTCTTACTCTTTCTTCTCTTTTTCATATTTAATTTGTCTTGGCTCCAGAGCGTCTGTCATCCTACCCCTGAACCCGAGACGAAAGACTACGTCCAAGTCTCACACGTTAATCAGTAGGTATACCGGTTTGTACCTATCCTAAAAATCTTGACGGGGTTCGATATGCCCAGAAGGTATTGAGTATTTCGACAAAATCGTTATCCAAAAATAAAAATAAATCAAAATTAAACTGATTCTTATAGATATAGATTACGTTCTGCTCAGATTTTTTTCTAAAAGTCAGCTGAAATTCCATCGCACAACTTTTCTTGCTTCAAATTACGCGAACTATATTTTCAGCTTTTAATTCTACGTAGGTAATTACAATTCTGACTAATTTCTTCTAAAAAACTGAAACGATTAATCAGATTTTGTTTATCTAGATCTCTTAATGCCTTTCAAAAGTAGACTTTGGCAGATATTGGATTTCTAATTGAGATTAGTTTGCACCTCACATGACAAATAAGATTTTCTCGATAATTGTGGAAAGTTGCACAAAAAATAATTAATCACTCCCTTTGAAGATTGCGATAGTTTTAAAATTGAACAGTTAGTGCAATTTACTTTTTATACAAATTCAATTCAAAGTTCTTTGTAGACGCTTTATAACTGTAAAACATCTTATAAGGGCTTGTCGAGCAGCGCCTTTTCACTTAAAGTTTAATGTACGTTTAATTATGTTCTAGCTCTTTTAACTGAATATAAGTAATACGAAACTTTTATCAAGTTTATTTTTTGCGTCGGATGAATAAAACACCAATTCAGAATATATTTCGATATTTCACAGAGATAAACTACACTAAAGAAATGAACTCAAGAAATTGAGATTGCTACCCAGGCATCGAACCACGAATAGAACTTAAGACCATACGAAATATAAGTACTATTTGATAACAGTTCAATTTACAGGTCGAAATGTATTCTTGGATTACCTGTTTTAAACTTTTAATCATCTTCGTAAGCCTTTGAAATAGTGTCCTATTCGTACTTACCTCCCATTAACTAAAACGTTACTTTTAATACACCTCTGCCTACTTTTTAAATATAAAGAAAATAAGCGAACCAGGTACCTCTATAGTAACGACAACCCAGTCATACACAAAACATCGAAATTAAACCTTTCACAAATTAAATGTCAAGGCGATTTGTTGGAGATGAACTGAATAGCTTTTATCACGGCGTGCGAGTCACACCGCGGATATGAGCCATTGTATAATACGTGAGGGTGCATATTTAACAGCCACATCTCCAAGGGTGAAGGGAAAACAGAATTTATCAGTTGTTCAGCACCCGCGCTCGTCCCGACGGCGAGTGACGATCGTCTTGTTTGCAGGCTCCAAAAGTTCAATTAACTGTACCAACACGTCCATAAAAGACCGTGACGCAAAATAAATAAAAACAGAAGGCCTACTTCAAATATTGAGTAAAAGCATACACACATTTCAGAGAAAATAACACTACAAATAATAGCTAGACTAATGGTGAAGAGCAAGACTGATAGATGTACCTACATCTGTTAGGACTGGCCAAATACTGGGAGCCCATCATCCATCATAAATCGGAGGATATACTCTGAAGTACCAGTACTGTAAATAGCTGACAAGATCTATTACAAACCCTACATTTATTATTAGATATTTCAAGAATTATTGCTGAGAGTATCGAAATCCCCTTGGTTGTGAATGGACCTGGGTCATTTGATTTGCTCTTGTGAAATTTAAGTGAGAAATAAACGTGGCTGTATTTCTGACCATTTGACAAAATACCCGGTTGGTCACCACTAACAGACAGAATCAACACTACTAAGAGCTAAGCTAAGCTGATGCCAAAGCTCCAGGTAAAAAATAAATTCCGCTTTCATACTTCCTTTACTGAAGAGCGTTGGAGTATTAATCAACTCCTTCCGAAGCCTTTCAACGATTACCAACTCAATAATCAATATTGCGCTATTTTCTATTAAATCACTTCCTTATATCACATTTCTTGGCTCTGGAATTTCAATATGAACAATGAAAGGCTTCTCAGGTGAATATCGCGTGCGCAGTCGAAGTTTTTCAGAAGGGGTCAGAGGGGTGTCCTTTGCGAAATGTCGCTTTGAGACTCGAGTTATTTGGTGAGTCAGGTCGGTGTGTTCTTGCTTGTATTAGATATTTCTCGGTCATTGGTTGGAATACATGTTATTGGCATGTTATGTATTTTTGCGTGATGTTTATTCACAGTGAAGTGAAAAGAGAAATAGTTGATATTTTGTCGTTAGAGTTAAAATTATTGATATTGTTTTTGTTATACCTCATTGGTGGAAAACTCCACCAATGGGGCATAATTTGGTCACTCTCCTCTCTCTGTTTTTTTCGATTCTAACTATTCATCATCATCATCAGTTCACATCAAAGCTTTTAGTATAGCTGTTCAATTCATTATGGTATTGCTTATGTATTGTTTGATGAATATCTCTGTCCATTGATAAAACTTTAAAAAACTTCTTCAGTTGCTGTCATTGTTTTATATTTTATGTAGCAAGCAGCTTCCTATTAGACTTGTGTCAAAGAGTCAATTGCGGTTATGCCGTTCAGCTTCCGTACTACTGCGGACGCTTAACGGCTTAACCGCAATTGACTCTTCTGCAGGTGACTATAAAGTAGATGAGTATCTTGATGATGTAAATGCTAGTGTTGAGAAAGCTAAGTATCTTCTCAGTAGAACTAACCTACCGAACCAGCGAAAGAATCATTTTCGAATGGTTCCTGGGCACATCGCTTACCATCTCCTCGAGTATCGGGATCCTTGGTGTCGATATCTCCAGTGACGTCCAATACCGAAGTCATTTGCAGGACAAGGTTAAGTTTGCATCAAGAAAACTCGGAGTGCTCAACATGGCGAAGCAATACTTCACTGCGGGGCAGCAACTCCTTCTTTATAAAGCACAGGTCCGGCCTCACATGGAGTACTGCTGTCACCTTTTTGCTGGAGCACCTGCATACCAGCTTGACCCCTTCGACTCAGTGCAAAGACGGGCATTGAGGCTGGTTGACAATCCCATACTCACAGGTAGTGTGGAACCTTTTAGCCTTAGGAGGGATTTTGCCTCACTGTGTGTGTTCTACCGCCTATACAATGGTTTGTGCTCAGATGAATTGTTTGACATGATACATTCTATCATCGCACCTCTCGCCATAGGCAGGGAATTCATCCCCACACATTGCGACCTGAGACGGTGCGCACTGTGCGGTATGAAAGAAACTTCATCCCACGCACACTCAAGCTGTGGAATGACCTCCCTACTGCGGTTTTCCCAAGCGCCTACAATATGGGGTTCTTCAAGAGGGGCATCAGAAGGTTTCTTCATGGTCGGCAGCGCGAGTGTGACACCCCTGGTGTTGCATACGTCCATAGGCTACGGTAACCGCTTCCCATCAGGTGGGCCGTGTGCTTGTCTGCCAACTAAGTGGTATAAGAAAACAAAAAAAAATTTTTTTTCTTGACATATTTGTAAAATTTTGACGTTCAAATGTGCTAAATGAAATTGATTTTAAAAAATAGTCACTTCACAACAGTGACTTCTAAAACATCTACTTATAATTTTATCTGTAAGTACTACAGTACTAAGATCTATTTCTCGACACAATTCAGTTCCATCTCAGCGTTGGCTAGCTTCCATTGTTACATTATTTATTGCTATCGAGCAGTGACGCACTGCAGTTCGTTGACCTGTCACAGCTGTCAAAAAATTCCTCCCTGCTAGTTCCTGGTCGTGTCAACACGCTATGAAGTTCGTGTGACAGTTAGTGATAAATGTCGACACTTATAAAGTCTTGGTAAAAATAAAGATAAAAGAAAATTATGCGATACTAACATTATTATTTAAACAGGAAAATCTTTACAAAGAGTGCTAAAAGGCCTTGACATTTCGTGAACTGTAATATTTTTTATATCACAACCGGTATCTACAGGTTTTCCTAAAAATAAAAAGGTAAGATTGACATGGTCATTCACATTAATACTGTAACCACAATCACCGGGATATTTGGTGTTTTTTTATTTGTTTGACATAACTGTTACAAGCGCCATGATCAGTACACCGTGATTGCTATATAGTGCCGAAATACCAATTACTTTTTTACGTGTAAAAATTCCCCATGGATACAACGCCGGGGCTGGTGGGAGAGGTTATGTCGAACTCAAACTGACTAAAACGCACAGCGCTAGTGGTTTGTTTTTGTTTGCCGAAGGTGAGGTTGACAGGCATATCCCTCGCAATAAAATAATAGAAACATAAAAATTATAAATAACATGGTAAATATCCCGGTGAGTGTTACATTATTAAATACAGGGACAGTAATACTAAACAGTGAACGTGCGTCTTGGTGCATACCGAAAGAAACCTTTTAAACCTACACCCGTGACACAAGTATTTGCATTAGGTCTGAATTTTTCGAATTCTTGAAATGTTAAGAAGTTCTCCTTATTTACATACTCGTTCTCTAATGAACATATAACATAACCACGGGCATTCAAATTATGTTTAGTTTAGTTTAGTTTAGTTAATATCCCCCCTGGGAGAGACATAAGGATTTCTTCAGTCCTGTTGTCTCCCCTAGGCTGGGGAGACATTAGAACTTACTTTTAAATTATGCTTTGAGTACTCATGTCTCGGTGTCACAGTTTATGCAAACTGTCTATTTAACTTTTGCGTAATGCTTGACAGGTATTTTTCCTTATACGGTTTTAATGTAACGCTTTTAAAAATAAGTTCTGATGTCTCTCCAGCCTAGTAGAAATAACAGGACTGATGGAATCGTGATGTCTCCTCTAGGAGGAATATCAGAGAAGATACGATACCGAAATATCTTCAGGAAGAAAAAAGATCGAACACAGGTATTCACTTTCTTTGTTAGTTAGGGAGGTTATTCTAGTCACTATAAATCATCAAATTTTCCTTCCTCTTTTAAGATATAGGCCTTTATGCGAGATTTAAATGTTTTCTTTTTAACTTTCTACTTTCATTACCTATTAATAGTGTAAACCTCGCCGAGATATTTACTATGTTTATTGTCTTTTTCCCAGTTACCGATATTTCGGCATTGTTACAAGCGCCATGATCACGCTGTACAGACGACGGCCGAGCTAGTTGTTATTGGGCATACCATATCGGTCTACCTTCTTCCACACTCATTTGTTACGTGCATCGCTCCTACTACTGTCCGCGTTCTCGCACTGTACTCGATCACGTTCACGATACATAACACTCACTGAGTCGACTCGCACAGATTTTGATGAATTTGGTATGCAACATATATACGGAGCACTAGATGCCAGATACTCGATAGTTGAAACTGGCCAGTACATCGTGATCATGTCGCTTGTAATAGCGCCGAAATATCGGTTACTTGAAAAGAAAAAAAATTCAATTGAGAGGATTCTAACTATCCGGAACGTGTAATCTAGTGATTAAGATACTAAATTAAAAAATACAGTGCCGTTAAAAACTGACATATTGAGTGTGGTGTGTCGCCAGCTTAACCGTTTATAATAAAAGTAATGGTGGGTAGGTGCACAAAATATGTTCCCCGCAAACCTCTCGACACTCGTAAGCTAGTGTTTTACACTATTAATGGAATAACCATGTCAATCTCAAATCATACATTTCGTTACCTATCTATCAATTAATAGTTTCACTTGCTAGCGTATAAAATCGTGTCGTAAATCTTGGATTGACAATGGAGAAGCTCTCGAGACTCAACTAAATACAACACTGAATTGTTGTCTTTGAAATCTTTGTAAAGGTAGCGCTCACAGGCGAGATACCAATTTAAACTTGGATCCCGTGGCCTTATCTCTCTAACTACTCTTTATAACTCTTCTGAGGTGCGACCCGACAATACTTATTAATACTTCTTTTGTTATTTCGTTTCGTACCAAAGGGGTAGGGCTGCAACGTTCCAGTTATAAATTGCACGGAACCCGCCGCTTTGTTCCGGCGTAGCGCCAATGAATTCTATATGAGTGTATGCCGTGCCAGCCCTGAATAAGGCCGGTATTTCTCAAGGTTTTTTGGCATTATGCATTATCCTTTATTATTAATGAGGTAGGCATTTGTTTTGAACTTTTGTGCGTACTGTATGTTAAGAATTTTGATCCAATGAGTTTGGTTTTGTTTCAATTGAAGCTTGACAAGGCTCTTAAAGCGTACTAAATGGATTGGTCGTGTGAAACACATAATAATATGAAACTGCCTCAATGGACTCTTTAAATTCAAAATCAAACTTTAATGTGTGTCTTGATATAAGGGTCTATTTATTTTTGTAAGTGATTATAAGTTTATATGTTCTATGCCTTGGCTATATAAATGGCTACAGGGCTATTCTCTCAAATAATTCTTAGTAGCAGTGTCTAGTCAGTTAAAGGACGTAATATGCTTGGTCACATTGAATGGAAACAAAGAACTAATGAATCATGTTGATATGAGTACAAACTTTACGATTGCACCAAGGAAAATAATAATAAAATTGCTTATCGTTAAGACAACATTAAAATATTTTTTATGTAGCCACGACGACAATCAAACTTATGAGTAAAATGTATCAGTAATGATTATTTATTGTGTAGATCGCGAGGCAATGATTCATACTCGTATAAAGGAAATATTGCTGTTCAATATTCTTAAATGTTAGCGTAATGTTACTTTGAGCTTTCTATTACTGTTATAGCTTAAGTAGAGTTATATCACGTCGCTATTTCCTCGGTTACGAGCTAGTACGAGCTCATTGCTTTAACGCTTTTTTAGGTGTAAGAATATTCCAATTTTTATAGATTGGAAAAGTGTATGTGCAAGACGGGACTTGCCGGCGGCTAGTCTGCTACAGTGAGCTACTCAGACACGTTTTGGACATTCGAAATTATTCGTCCAATAGGATAGTTTACTTTTTCAAATACATTTATAGAAATAGTTAGCATGCTGATTGCCATGCATTACATTCTCAGATGGTTTTAATAAGTGTATTTTTTTTCTTATCTTATCTTAAACAATCAAATGTCAAATAAATAAAATTTCATTAAATTATTTAATTACTTAAATGAAATTTTAAAACATTATGCTAGCTATTCAAATCGATTAAGATATATACAAAATTAAATTAGTTCAGCCGGGATTCAAACCCGCGATCTCTGCTCTGGCCACAGAACCTTCGCCCGAAACAATCTTGGTTCTTCTTTATAAATATCCATCTTAGTTATTTACTTTAATTCATGTCACCTTACTGATCCTGATCCTCCCTGATGCTGATCGCTCCCGGTGCAAAGGAGTCCATCACATTTGCTGCGTTTTCACGCTGGATTGCGATGGCCAGCCTCTAAACTAGGAACGATTCAGAACGAGAGTCACCAGTAGATTATTAAAATCATCTGAATATTTGTATCCATTAAAGAAATATCTTACAAATATAGCATGTACTAGCTGGTAGCCTTTCCCATGTCTAGCCCATGTGTTATTTCAGATTTTATTTGATCTATCCCTGTACCAAATCTCAATCAGGTTTGTTCACCAGTTAGAACGTGATTGAATGACAAACATCTCAACATCTTTATTAATTTCACATTTATAATATTAGTACGATGCGATAGGGGATCCACGAGTACCAGTTATGATATTCCAGAATCGAGTTTACAACGTTAATGCAAACAAAGTTATTTACGATCTGCCATTAAAAATGAACTGAGCATATATTGCAGAAATAAAACTTGTTTATGATATGATAGCGATTGTGAAGTAAATATCACAATGTAACACGGGTGTGTCATAGCATTTGTGATGTAGTATAGCAATTGTAGTGGAATTTTGTAGAAAAATCTAAACCAATGATCATCATCAGAGCGTTAGTCCTGGTTACTTACAAAGCTAGTACTTCTTTTTTTAATCAGCAGGTGCATTGGTTAACAGATGAGGTTGGCCTTCCATATACCCTTGAAAATTATATAGAAAAAATCACAGAAATCTTACCA
Organism: Eilema griseolum; assembly: GCA_963662185.1. Lineage (NCBI taxonomy): Eukaryota > Metazoa > Arthropoda > Insecta > Lepidoptera > Erebidae > Eilema > Eilema griseolum. The sequence continues at coordinate 31,487,822 of OY759230.1, forward strand.
AAAGAGGCTATGGATAATTAGCAGATCCGTGAATAACCTTGGCTTTTAGAGGCTCAAGGTTATTTCACATGGAGTACAATATACATCCACTCGTGTCATTATTGCGTCCGTATTGTAGCCTTGTTAGTCTAGACAACGTTCGGTGTCTAGACCATCAGCGATGTACCGGTAATACGAGAACGAATAGGTTAATGTTTGTAGTCTTTTGTGCGCCCAAATGAGGATATAACTTTAATAATAGTAGCTGTAAAGTTACATACATACATACATATAATCACGCCTTCGTCTCCTTAGGGTTAGGTGGAGGTGAATTAACAGCTACATTTTACCAATCATTGAATTCGGTCCCACGTAATCGAGCCAGTAGAGTCTGGGCTGTATATATCTGTCTGATGTTAAACAGCCGCATCCCTTAGTCGCCGTGTACAACACCACATGGTTAGAAATGGAGTGGCCCAAATTCTACTCTACTGGGAACCACGTGACTATACCTTTCTACGAAAATAATATTAAGTTTACACACGTATTAAGTTCAGAATGTTTGTGTATAAACGAGAGCAAGATGGTCTGGAATGCCTCTAAGTCTAACGTACACTGTGTGAAGTGGAACGTTCATAGTATTGCACACCTATTATTATTAAGTATTGCAATATTAGTTAAATTGTTCGCTTGTGTAGGTAACACTTAGTTGGCAATACACTGCAGAGTTCTACAGAGTGTGCTGTGCCTTGAATGACTTCTGCTCTCTTACTAATGATACACAAAAGTTTTCACCTTATTACAACTCCTGTTGTGTAGTAGCTAGGTAATTTAATTCTACAGCATGATTATAAATCCAATGAAGAATATATTATAATGTTTTGTCTCGTTCTTCTCTTTATACAAAGGGTAATTGATCTTAGTCGCTTTGGTCGTGGAAAGATTGCAACTTTCATGATTTTTCGATTATATAAGTAGGATTGCACTAGTAACCTGACAGACCTGGAAGTTTACAGTAAATGTTGGGCCCAGGCAGATCAGGTAAATACTTTTATGTTGATTCTTTAGCAAAAACCTGTGGCAGGGTCATTCTACAATAGGTTTATTTATACACCATGCTACTGCATCGTAGCTGTCAATGGTATATGCGTAATTCATGTTGTAAAGGTATTCAGTATACTTATAATATATTATAAGAAAAGTTTCCTTTTAAGTTTGTTTTATGTTGAAAATGGTGATAAGTGAGTATTTAAATACTAATGTCTAAAGAGCCTTTTGATATTTTGTAACTATAGCAACTCCTCCCTAAAGATGTTTTAACAAAGTTGCCAATATTTCGTTATATGCACAACGGAATATAATTATATCATGCCCATATAAACCAACAAATAAACCAATTTATCCTCAAAACTTCACGATTACCTTCGCCCTGTCTATTTGTAGTAAAAAATGAGATAATTTGGTACACGCCGCCATTGTCGTGATATATCTCTCCATTAGCCGGGACACTTTATGATTATACAAGGTCGTTTTACCTTTATGGAAATGCTATTCAAAAAAATTCTGCAGTACATTTGAGCTGAAAGTGCTTTTTATTAATTTTGTTTATAATCTCTCTCTATCTACATTTTTTCAAGAAATCGTTTTAATTTTCACTTCACCGGAGATCTGTAAACATGAGGTTGGTATGTGGCGTTCGAACCAATAAAAACCATACGATACCTATCTACCGTATACGTATACACATGATTAGTTACACTCGGTACCATTCAGCTTGCCGTGGCTAACCAAACATCCAAATCTGTTCAAACATTTTAATGTAGTGGAACACAGAAAAAGAGGTATATTAAGTCCCTCACACGCGGGAAACACGTCAATCTCAGGCAAAATCTCAATCCTAATATCTCACCGCGTAAACTCTATGCATGTTGTATGCAAAAGAAATGCATTGATTTTTTGCGTTGGTTCCCGGATGAAACTACTGCATATTTTTACATTTCTTTGAAGGACCTGCCTGAAAGAAGTCAAAAATACTGTACGTGTGCTTAAAAACAAACGGAGTATGGAGTAATAACTGATGCTGCAGCGCTGAAAGCGTCATCGCCATTCTCATTACCCAGCTGCAGCACACTTCCCCACATATTACTCTCTCGACCTTATTCCTATACAGGTAAAAGAGAATTTCGCACAACGTGCCGATGTAATTAAGTATCTTTGTATTGAGTACAATAGCGGTTTAAGCTTTTGTTTTACGAATTCAGTTTTCGAGTATTCGAATGTAGGTTGTTCTTGTGTGGCTTTGTGAAGAGTTACAATGTTTTTAACCCAAGTTTTAAGGAAAAGACAGATATATTGTTATCTCTGTGTATTCAGTTAATAATGATCTTAACTGTGTTTACTTTGAAATGTATAGGTTTGTTGCCTTGGTATTTATTTTCAGTCCAGTTCATGCTGGGTTCGTACCAACCTTCCAATTTGTTTATAGTATGCTTCATAAATTATCACTAATGAGAAAGTTTGTTACGTATGGATTCTTGCTTAGATTTTTGAAGCTACTAAACGATCGGGGTGTATCATCATGTTTCTGTTCAGTACGGTATTAGACCTAATAGTCACTGGCATAAACTCACATTAGAGAAATGCTCATGAATCCTGATGAAAAATAACTCTGGTGTAGGAGTATAAGGACATATTTATGCCAGAAGTGCCAAAGACCGTGTGAAATGGAGGATATAAAACCGAAAAGTAGACTCGTGGCTTCGAAGTGACATATGTATTTGTAAGGATATATGTTTACCAGGTTTTTGTTATCATTTAATTTGCATCTATGCAATGCGCTATATATGTATACGTTCAACAGATAAACGCCGTTTAATGTTAATGTTATAAAATAATCCTAACGATATGGCGCCTTCAGCACAGACGGGCAAAGGGGAGAGTATCAATTATTAGACAGAACTAAAAATTATTTCCACCTTTTGGGTTACGGCCAAAAATAAATGTTGCCAACAAAAATTAGTTCTAGCGAAATGTACAGTGAGGTTATCACCGATGCCTTATAAAGCGAACGACTCAATAAAAAGTTTTTACAGAAAAAACTTCGCTACACCATAACATTAGGCAGTCAATTTGATGAGGATTTCTTAAGAAGTTCTAAATGTTTATCATATTTAACTGTTAACAAGAGCAAAAACTTTGTTCAACCGAGTTAATCCTATTTCAACATTGTGCTTATTTCTTGGGAAATTATCGAAACATGCTCCTCAAAGTTTTCACAAACAGGATAATAAAAACAAAAAATAATTTTCTGGTGCATTCGCATGGGTGCTCTGAAACAATGAGGGAGAGTTTGTAGGGTTCCGTTCCCAAAGGGGAACCAATGGAACCCTATTTTTAAGACGCTGCTGTTTGCCACTGTCTCCGAGATGAAAGTATGTATGAAAAGAAGAAGTATGACAGGACGTAATGATGATATTTTTATAAGGAGGTAGCACGCGGCGGTATTTTTGCCCAATTGAGCAGTCCGACTGGAGAAGTACCTCCGCCCTACAGAATACCGCGGCCATAATAACTTCGTGTGGTGTTCCCAGCGGTGAGTAGGGTAGCCAGAGCTCACTGTAGAATTCGTGCTGTCAGTGGGAAGACTAAAGACTTGTCCTGCTTTGTCTTCTTCACTGACGGCACAGAAACTCTGTGGGTCGGCAGCGCGAATGTAGCCACATGCCTCTGGTGTTACACACGTCCTTAAGCCACGGTAACCACTTTCCATCAGGTGGGCTTGTCTGCCACCTAAGTGGTATAAAAAAAGGCATATTACGTGTAAGAAAACACAAAATGTATCATCTGGACTCAGAGTAAGCATAGCAAGCTAGTTTTTATTACATTACAATGTATTTTTACGCATTTCTGTCTGTACTCTAGAACCCACACTTCGAGTTTTTACGAATTTGGGTTTATATGATGCATTGTAAAACTTACAATATTATTATGATAATATCAAAGCCTCTGGGAGGACACTTAGAGGTGACAACGAGATGCTTAGCCATTCATCATTTACCATCCTTTTAATTTAAATATAATAAACAAAGTACAAACCCTTTGCCACCCTGCTGAGGTCGGACAGATGGTAAAAAGGACAGCTGGGCAGATTTCCTAAGGTCCTTTTGGTCGGCACTAACCCCGGGAAAATAATGTTCTATAATATCTATCTAAACTTTCGTAAACTATTCTGGTAGGTATATATAAGGAAACCCTTTTTTTATATTCTACATACATACATATAATCACGCCTTTATCCCCGGAGGGTTAGTCAAAGGTGAATTAACACCCACATTCAGCAATCATTGAATTCGGTCCCACGTAATAGGGGGTGAGCCTATTGCAGTCTTCCGGGCACTATTGTTGACTCGAGCCATGCATCTGAGGCTGAGTTTGGACTGTATATACACCGCATGGGAAGAAATGGGGTGGTATAATTCTATTCTAAGAAGTATATTTATGTATATATGTATGTATTACAGTCAGCAAAAGTGCACTTCTGGTGAGCTTTTGTTATTCTACGATAAAAGTGCTTTGTATAAGACAATGCTTCGAAATTTGTCAAGAATTCCATTCAAATGAAAATAAACCTATAATTTTATATACATGCAGTGACATACAGAATACATGTATGTGTGTGTTTATTTATAAAGCAATTAACAGCGCGCGAGACTAAATGAAGTGATTGTGCAGAACGGGCATGCGCGCGAGTGCGGTTAATCGTTGGCTATTCTGAGATCATGCGCACGCACAAACATAATATAATAGATTGTGAATACCGACTGTTAGCAGGGTTGATGTTAAGTATAATTTACATAAAAGTATCAAAAATGTAGCATTATGGAAAGGCTTTCATGGGTCTGCAGAACAATCTAAAGTGGTAAAAATATATCGGTTCAGTCGGGATACGAACCCGCGATCTTTTTCGCACAGGGGGATTTCTCCTATCGTTAGCATAGTTAGCAAAATTTATTCAACCCATAGTTGAAATAATTTATTAGTTGCATTATGACAGATGTCCGAAGTCATAGAAGGTAACGTGGTATGATTGGAATGAAACATAAAACTAGTGTTTGTAAATATAATATACCTAACTTATAATAGTACGTTTAAAAAATATAAAAATAATGCGATAGATTTCTGTTTAAATTACTGCAAGTAATTTAAGCTATGACGTGTATTTTATTTTGACGTGACAATTTTTTTATTTCTGCGAGACCTCGATAAAAAGTAGCTACGTTTTATCGCTTTTGTTTCTTAATTTTAGTGTTGTGGCTGTATTATCTTTGGTTGTTACATTTTTACGGTATAGACTCATTGCGTTTATGGTCAGCGTTGTTCATTCTGGCAACACCTACAATAACTTTTGTAATATTTTGTTTTGCTTCGGGGCCTTTTCTCTTTTAGTTTTATTCAACTCAAAATTTTACTTCAATGTTACTTTTGCCGTATCATATACTGGCGAAAACGTTTTTTTTTTTATAATATTTTTTTTTTCAAAATGCGAAAGTAGCTCAGAAAGTGAATAAATACTAATTATTAGAAATGAAAATAATTTGGGGATATTTGATTTTGCTTGATGGAACTTGCTACTTTTTAACCATATCAGGAGAAACACCTCCCAACATTCTCAAAGGTTCCCGATGCGACCGACCGCCTTTTGCGATACAGGTCGAAAGTAACGTAAAATGTTACAAAAGTTACAATCTGGCAACGCAGCGACCAATCTTTTGTAAGCTGAATCGATTATTCTCACAAACAAAGTAGAAAGGCCAACCCTATACTACAACGTCATAATACATCTATAAAATTATTTCAACTTTTTTTTTATTTACGTGCGCAAAATCCCCTCGGATACCTCTCCACCGGAGCCGGTGGAGGAGGTTATGATGAAGTGGTGTCTCAATGATAACATAATTGGATTTACAAAGTAAAATCAAGTAAAGTTTTGTTTAAAAACAAAACAAAATATGATTTTTAAGAAAAATTATGTGGATCAGTTGAACATTAACCGAAATATTCAATTAGAATAACCATAAAATGTAGAAAATCAGTTTAACAGTAGTAGCAATACAAACAGTTAATTTCTACCCTTTTACTCAAATTCTTTTATGCTAAACATTTTGCTTACGACTGTACTTTGTAATGATCATTTAGATTAGGTACTGCATATGATAGTATTTCACATGTTGCATATCTAACACGGTACCAAGCATTATCTTAATTAAAATAACAACTCATAATAATCCACAGTTCAGCTATTACACGCGATATAACCATAGCATGGCGTTAGTTGATGACTTTGCTGCCTCTAGCTGTACACTGCTAAATATAAATAGCGCGTTAACGTTAGCGCTGATAAAATGCAGCTCTTGGTGACAAACCAAAGATGCTAGTGAATCAATCAATCAATCAAAGAATCAAATAATCAATTTCATTTATTCAGTTTAGGCACACAAAGAGCACATATGAACGTCATAATTTTACAATTAGGCATGTCAAGAAATAATATAAAAATATTAAACAATGTAAAAATAAACCATTGGAAAATGATTATTTCGCTGGTTCGGTTGGTTAGTTCTACTGAGAAGATACCAGCAAGAAACTCAGCGAACTATATTAGAACAAGATTATCTTTATTTTTTAAATTTGCTTTAGTTTACAATTTATTTTGTGCGAGCAAGCAAGAGACTGAGTGAGTAGAATTTGAACAACCCCATCTCTTCCCATGCGGTGTCATACAAGGCGACAATGGAATAGGGCTGTTTAACATCAGACAGATATATACAGCCCGGACTCAGCCTCCGATGCTTGGCTTGAGTTAACAATAGTGCACTGAAGACGGCAATAGGCTTACCACCTATAACGTGGGACCAAATTTAATGATTGGGTGTGGGTGTTAATTCACCGCTGCCTAACCCTCCGGTGATAAAGGCGTGATTATATGTATGTAGTGAGATTTTTTTTAAGACAGTCCTCAGTAGGTTGGGACGTTCTGTTTCAATAGTCCTGGTCTACCATGAAACATCCGCAGTTACGTATTGAAGTATCGGACAATTGGATCTATTTAACATATTTAGCCCAAAATCCCAGTTTATGTTTAGGTCCCAATATAATAGGTGGCGAGCCTATTGCCATTAACCGGGCACTTAAAAACTTGCGATAAATACACACATAACTTCGAAAAACATCGATAAGTAATTGGTGTGTGCCATGGTAAAACCTGGGATCGAACCCGAGACCTCGTCTCAGCAGTCCATTACCCATACCACTAGGCTACCGCGGTTTTAACCCCAACTTAAATGGTTACTACTTAGTAAAATATTACTAGGTAGGGACGTTTAGGGGAATTTCAGTTTAATGTCGAATCGTTCGTTTAGCGTGTAAAACAGTTTAGTCATTACTCAGAGTAGGTAGTTCATAAATTATTACCATGAACATATTGAGTTATAGTAATTTCATTCGGATCAACTAGCTGCTTACCGCGGCTTCACCAATTTTTTAGGTCTGATCCCGTTCCTAAAATACATAAAAAAGATTCCAGTGATAAAAGAAGTAAGCCATAAAATTCCAAAGTACGAATTATTTATTATGCTGATTTTAGTTAAATTTGTTTAGCCGTTTGAGTGTCACTGAGCAACAATAATCCAAACACTCTAGCTTAGTGGTTAAGGAGTAGGCCTTACGATCGAAAGGTCCCGGGTTCGAGACCTGGCGATTACACTACCGACGTGTCCACTTTTTTCAGTTCAACTGTGTGTTTGGCTCAATTTCGAAATTATATAACGTTACGTAGAATGTACTAGATAATTTATTTAACTATTATGACCTCGACTTTTATTAATAATAGCGGTAGTCCAATAATAAATAACAAAAGAGTATAGAAACAGTTAATCTGCCGCCTCTCAGTCTATATTTAAAGTCTATTTAGAACATGTCTAGTCTCGAAATAGCATTTAAAGCAATCACGAAGTTTTTAACCTTTCGAGTTGCCCGACGTTTCGCCTAATTTACTGTGCCAAGCTGAGGGAACTGGAACTAACATTTAATTCATGTTATTACTGTCAAAATGTATTGTTTTGCGAACAGCATACCTATTAACCGGCTTAAATAGTTAGTATTTTGAAGACTCATTACCAACATTTATTGTTATTTTTAAACTTTCGCGGTGTGAATTCATAATTATACTAGGTATCGGGACTTCTCACGAATTATATCTTGGAACTTACTATTTCTGCCGACGTTTCGGATGCGTGGTAGCACCCGTGGTCACGACTTGACTAGTCTTTGAGCGTCGAGATGTTCCAAGATATAATTCGCGAGAAGTCCCGATACCTAGTATAATTATGAACATTTTCTGTTCCTATAGATTTTTTTACCCTCTCTGCAATGGTGAATCTTTCGATGAGCTCCTGCAATCAGCTCCACCCTCTCCTTTCTACCGACTGCAGGCAATAAAAAATGGTTATACCGTCGGTGAACAAACAGCTCATGAAACGTCTCCTAAAATTAGACAGATCCAGTCTAAGAACAATTATTGACAAATAGAGACAATTGTGGACCACTGTCCCCTCAAAGAGAACCTACAAACCATCAGTATCATGGACAGCCCTCTTTGCAGGTCGTGTTTCGTGTAGAGAAAAAAGTGATACAGGAATGCGAGGCAGTAGCCCCCCAATGATCTTAAATCCTCAACACAGTGAGGTTACTCTGAGAAACCTGTGAAGCTTTTGCGTTTTTGGTCAAAGCTATGCTGGTTGCTCTAGTCAGTGCCCTTCACGCACAATGGCCCATGTAAGGAGGCTAGGTGCGGACAAAAGAGTCCTTTTCCAATCCAATTCAATCCTTTTCTTTCGCACACAGGACAACGCGTGAAGGGCTTAGATGCCACCTTGATGTCATGTTCGGTGACACTTTTCTTTGTCACACCATATAGTCTTGGGATTTTTTACTAGCACACGTGTTTCCTTCTACATACAGTCCCAAGTCCATTGAGCGGAGTATGAAAAAGTATTCAAATTCAAATTCAATTTATTTGCAAGAATATGGTAGGCGCAGAAGTTGCTTCGAATGAAATGGCGCACATTGGGAGAGGCCTATGTCTAGCAGTGGACTGCGGTGGGCTAATTGATTGACTGATTGATTGAATATTGTAGTTTTAAACAAACGTATCAGTAGTTCAGTTCGATAAATGATTATAATATAATGTATATGGCTTCAGGCCGAAACGGTCAACGGGTGATCTTCTAGCTTACGTTACCCATCTTTGGGGTGAGGCTATGGACAAGCAAGGCGAGTCACTGGCAATTAGTCTTGACATCGCCAAAGCTTTCGATAGAGTCTGGCACAAATCGCTTCTTTCCAAGCTACCTGCCTTTGGTCTGCCTTCTAGGCTGTGCAACTGGGTTGCTAGCTTCCTGCAGGGGCGCCGTATTCGCGTCCTTTGTGACGGACGAGCTTCGGAGTTTCTGCAGGTAAATGCTGGCGTGCCCCAGGGGTCCGTCTTATCACCCACTCTCTTTCTTCTGCATATCAACGACATGCTGTCTACCGGCAATGTTCATTGTTATGCAGACGATAGCACTTTACATGGGAGTTATCATGGACATCCTGCGGCCAAGCAGTCAGATATCGCAGAGAAAAGGCAGCTTCTTGTCACTGAGTTTGACGGGATCCTGAATCACATTTCTCAATGGGGCTCTGAGAACCTGGTTGAGTTCAATGCCAAGAAGACGCAGGCATGTGCGTTTACAGCAAAAGTATCTTCTTTCCTTCCCCTCCCCACTCTTCAGAGCACGCCACTGCCACTGCAGGACAATCTCAATATCCTAGGTATGGATGTTCGCTGCAACCTGAATAACAAAAATTACATCGAAAGTATCATCAAAACAGCCTCACGAAAACTCGGAGTCCTGAACAGAGTGAGATGAATTTTCACGCCGGAGCAGCGATGTCTTCTATACAAGACACAAATTCGCTCCTGTGTGGAATACTGCTCGCATCTCTGGGATGGTTCAGCAAAGTACTTACTAGATGCTCTCTACAGGTTGCAGCGACGTGCGGTCCGCATCATTGGGAATCCCGAGATCACGAACACCCTAGAACCTTTAAAGCTGCGTAGAGATGTTGCGTCCATGGCTGTATTTTACCGTCTGTACCATGGAGAGTGTTCTGATGAGCTGTTCCAATTAGTCCCACCCTCCCCTTTCCTACACAGGACAACACGTGCAGGTCTTAGATGTCATCCGCACACGGTGCAGAACATTCAATCAAGAACCAAGCAGTTCGGAGACTCTTTCGTCTGTCGCACCATTAAGGCCTGAAATTCATTACCAGTTCACGTGTTTCCTTCTTCCTACAGTCCCGGGTCCTTTAAGCGGGGCGTGAAAAAGTATATGATGAGGCTGTCAAGCTGAGTGTCACCATTGTCACACGGTATGTGTAAGTAATGGTGACCCTCTTTTCTGAGACTTTGCCTTCAGCTTACCATCAGGCAAGGCGAAGTCTAATTGACGTGTTCTATATATAAAAAAAACATTTTTATTAACACACATGCAATACACATTTCTCTCATACAACTCTAGTCTTATTATAGGTAGACTGATGACCTTCAAACTGAGGGTCACCTCTGTAACATTATTATTAGTGTATGTAGTGGTGACCCTCTTTCTTGAGACCGGGGAATTATACAACTATACATATTGCCAAGTGTATAGTCGCCTTTACTTTCTCAGTGACTAGTTAACGTTATATTAATCTTAGCGGGTATTTCTGTCCGTCCGTCACACAGCTGATTTATGAAGCTAATTATTGTGTGTGCGTCTTGTCGCTACAGTTGCGAGAATTCAACGAAAAAATACAACGGCTAGTTTAGTTTTATGGCTCCACATAAGCTAATTAAGTGGAAAGGTCTTTGTGTGTTATATGTGTTTGTTTATGTAGGCGAACATAGATATTAACAAGAAACATGGCGGTTATTTTACCGTCAAACTACCTCATAATTATTACGTTGGTATTTTTCTTCCTTTTTATTTAATTATACACCAAATCTCATAGTGTTTTCGCAATAGGTTTAATGTGTTTAAATCGTTTAGTTAAATTGCTAAAATTTAACGGAGATATTATTCGAAGAATAGTAGTTAGTGGTATACCTTAGAAATCTTGTTTGATTCAATTATAACACAGTAACAATATTGCGACATAAGTTTTAAATTAGACAGTCATTATAAATCAAGATAGTACACCACAAACATATTAATTTCATTGTGCAGTCAAATTCCCGCGGAGGGAAGCGACCTCAGGAATTCCGTCAAATTGCAGGAAATTCCGCAGCTGCGGAACGACAGCGCAATTAACATTACATTGAATTGGTCTTTCTGAGTCGCCATTCGCTCGACAACGACGGTGCGATACATCGCTGTGCTCATAAAAGTTTCTTTTGGTCTGTAATTTACGAAGTTTGGTCCAAAGCTATTTGTTGTGTACTGTGGCATGTAAATTTGTTGTAATTACTATTATTGTAGTCGGAGATCTTAGTCACGATATGTATTAAAAGCGCATGTTAATTTTACACTAGTATAAATTGTCAGTAAGTTACATATACATAATATATAATCACAGAATCCATGTAGGGTTAGGCGGAGGTAATTCATGCTACTATCCATCGGAGGCAGAGTCTGAACTGTATATATCTGTGTGTTATTAAACAGCCCCATCCCTTACTCGCCTTGTACGACACCGCATGGGAAGAGATGGGCTGGCCCGAATTTTACTCTGCCGAAAACTACGCGATAAATAAATAAATAAATAAAATAAAATAAAAATAAAAAATAAAATAAAAATAAAAAAGCCTTTTATTTCATGCCTTAGGTACATTACATTAAACGTTATAAACTAAATAAAGAAAAAAGTTTGAAAAAATTAATGATATTAATAAAAAATAAAAAAATAAAAAATGCATGAACCCCTCATGTTGTGAGGGTGAAGGCCGCCTCCAGAGAACACCAGTGGTCTCGATCTTTGGCTTCAGTTAGCCAGTCTTTGCCTGCTATTTGTGTGATGTCGTCCGCCCACCTGGTTATAGGTCTTCCTCTTTTACGGGTACCCTTTGGGCCTGGCCATGACGTAGTGCGGACTGTCCAGCGATCGTCGCTCATTCTCGCTATGTGTCCTGCCCATCTCCATTTTAATTTTAGAACTACGCGATAGTTAGGAACAAATATATAAAACATTTTAAGCTTGGCAGTTAAGATTTAGCAAAACCTGATTTTAAAATAACTTTTCTAATTCGTTCATCAATCGTCTAGCTAAATCTTTAATCCACGATAGCGCATAATATCGCACTTGTCAACTCAATTACATTGATATGACTAAAGTTAATTTGATCACTAAGCCCTTAGCCGAATAGATAGTACTGTGGATAGATAGATAGATAGCTGTTTACATAGATCAGACTAATTAAAATGAAATGTGCAGTAAAATTTATTGTTGAAGATATAAATATTGTTCAGCTATCATAAATTGTATTTGATTTTATAGACATGCATTTTATTTTATAGGTATATATCGTTTGATTTTTAATTCGATAGTTCATTTAACCCTAGCTTAACATGTTCGTCGTACCGTGTCGTGAGTGAAAAATAATTTCTACATAGAATAAGAAACTAAATTAAGTAGTGCAGGTGTATTACTTATCTAGTATACAGTATACTGGTAGCTCACCAGTGCTATTACTTTTTTTTTATACTACTTAGGTGGCAAACAAGCTCACGGCCCACCTGATGGGAAGTGGTTACCGTGGCCTATGGACTCGTGCAACACCAGGAGCGTCACACTCGCGCTGCCGACCCTGAAGAAACCTCCTAATGCCCCTTTTGAAGAACCCCATATTGTAGGCGCATGGGAAGACCGCAGCAGGGAGTTCATTCCACAACTTGAGTGTGCGTGGGATGAAGTTTCTTTCATACCGCACAGTGCGTACCGTCTCTCCCCTCTCCCTCCCTGCCTACGGCGAGCGGAACTATTAAAAAGGAACAATATTTGCTTGATATAAAAAGTAGGCTTTACACACATAATATTTCAATAATTCTCTTTCGTTTTACCTTTGTTCATGCAAATTAAATTACTTTTATAATAATAAAAGTCCCTGTAACACTAATAACCGTTACGTTCTATCTCCGCCTATAGATTTCCCTAGATAAACGGTAAAAAGAAATTTATTGAGATTAGTATTACGGCTTGAAAGGTCGTGAGTACTATTGAAAGGCAGTAGTATGAAATGGCTACGCGAATTCCTTTGTAGTTATCTGAAATATTTACTTTTGTATTGTAAGATCTATTTCTGAAAGGGACAAACATTTTTATAATATATATATAGTTTGTCCGTGCCTAGGGTCGCTTTGTGTTCATGGTATCTTTATGTAGGAAGCAGTCGCGATATAGAAAGGGTTTTTATTGTGTTAAAGCCGTTTAAAATATACTTAGGGTATTAAAATTCTAGGACAACAATGGATATCGGCATCTTTAAGACACGAATGAAACTAGGCAAGTGAATTCCATCGACCGGGTTGTTTCAATCCTTCAATGATAACGAATACAGTTCAAGAGGTAATGTTGTAGAAACTATTATTGTCACATACTTCAATCAATTAATCAATCAGCCTAACGCAATCTACTGTTAGACATAGGCCTCTCCCAATATGAGCCTTGTTACATAATCAAGCTTCATTAAATTCAAGTTCTAGTTCTAGTAATAGGAGGTAGGGCACGGCGGTATTGCCGCCCAATTGAACAGTCCGACTGGGGAAGTACCTCCGCCCTACAGAATACCGCGGTTATAATAAATTCGTGTTGTGTTCCCGGCGGTGAGCAGGGTAGCCAGAGCTCACTGGAGAATTTGTTCTGTCAGTGGGATGATTAAAGGTTTGTCCTGCTTTGTCCTCTACATTGACAGCACAGAAACTCTGTGCTTATAGGGTCGACAGCACGAGTGTGGCTTCTCTGGTGCTACACACGTCCATAGGCCACGGTAACCACTTTCCATCAGGTGAGCCGTGCGCTTATAACCTAAGCGGTACAAAAAAAAAGTTCTAAGAGTTATTCAATAAAATGTATAGTTATATAAGGTATTTTTAGTCCCAAGGCTTCACTAAGCCTTAGGGACAAAAAATACCTTACCTGCAAGCTAAATTATGCTAGTGGTAGCTCACACCAATGACTTTTCAATACTTTTCGAAGTTATGTGTGTATTTATCGCAGGTTTATAAGTGCCCGGTTAATGGCAATAGGCTCGCCACCTATTACATTGGGACTTAAACATAAACTGGCGAAATGTGGGTGCTAGCACCTCTGCCTACCCCTTCGGGGATATCCCCTATATAGGCGTGAGTTTATGTTATGTTATGTTATGCAAGCCAACATACGTGCTGATTGAAAGATGAGGCTAGAGGGTGGGGTTTTCATTCCGTGAAGTCAGACGGCAGACGCAAAGCACGATAAGAAATAGTTAGCGTATCCCGCTCTGTGATGAAAGCCTCGAATCAACTGGAAACCAGTGCAATGAAGACTTATGAGAAATGTTTATGAGAGAAGATTTGTTGCCGGTTGCTACTCATACACCAAGGTCTCCAGTTCCTTGTAGGTGAGACCGCATGACCATTCATGAGTGACCTTTTACAGTCTCGTAACTGCATGGGGTAAATGTTTAGGGCTCTTTTAATTCTGTCGTAGATTATAGCTAAAAAGAACGCAAATTGATATCTCACCAGATCTGAACTCTCCTACACAGGACAACACGTGCAGGGCTTAGATGTCATCCGCATACGGTGCAGAATATTCGATAAAGAACCAAGCGGTTCGGAGACTCTTTCTTTTGTCGCACAATTAAGGCCTAGAATTCATTACCAGCTCACGCGTTTCCTTCGTCCTACAGTCCCGAGTCCTTTTAGCGGGGCGTGAAAAAGCATATGATGAGGCTGTCAACTGAGTGTCACCATTGTAACATGGAATATGTAAGTAATGGTGATCCTCTTTTCTAAGACTTTGCCTTCAGCTTAGCACCAGGCAAGGCGAAGTCTAATTGATGTGTCCTATATACAAAAATCTCTCTGACCTGATAAACATTGCTTTAACGTAGAAATCTAACCCAGGACTTGTAAACATTTGATAGCTTCTGTGACGCAGCGGTAAAACGTCCGACTGCTACGTAGGAGACGCGGTTTCGATCCCCGCTCAGTGCAAATATTTGTATACATGAATACCTACTAAGGATGTTTATCCACATTCTAAATTCCATAACACAAGCTAGTTAAGCTATGCTTACCATAGTTCTAGATAGCGCTGTGTGGAATGTTGCAGAATATTTATTTATTTATTTAATACAATTTTATTATAAACTACAGTATGAACAAGGGATACTAAATAAAATGCAATAAATAACCTTACGCGTGTAGAAAGCGTAATCCAATTTGTGTATAGAAGGCAGTGGGGACGTGATGACGTTGACAGATGGAGCAAAGTTCAACAACCCTAAGTAATGAGATCTTTATAAGTGTTTTAAGCACAGATTTAGAATGAGCTAGACATATTACATGCTTTCTTTCTTTTTCGTTTTTTCTTTAATACAAGAATATTAAAACCTAAATTACTAATATTCGCTCTAACCCCTCCAGCTAAGCTAAATTGCTTGTGCTAGGAGTGGGCTCACGTCGGTAGTGTAATGGGCAGGATTTGAACCCGAGACCTTTCGATCGTAAGACTGACTCCTTAACCACTAAGCTAACGGTGGTATTTCCGCCGCGAAGTACCTCCGCCCTACAGAATACCGCGGTTATAATAACTTCGTGTTGTGTTCCCAGCGGTGAGTAGGGTAGCCAGAGCTCACTGGAGAATTTGTGCTGTCAGTGGGAAGACTAAAAGGTTGTCCTGCTTTGTCTTCTACACTGACGGCACAGAAACTCTGTACTTACAGGGTTGGCAGCGCGACTGTGACTCCTCTGGTGTTACAAGCGTCCATAGGCCACGGTAACCACTTTCCATCACACACACACACACACAACGAGCACGTGGGCCGTGTGCTTGTCTGCCACCTAAGTGGTATAAAAAAAAAGCAACATTCTATCATCGCACCGCTCGCCGTAGGTAGGGAGTTCATCCCCACACATTGCAACCTGAGACGGTACGCACTGTGCGGTATGAAAGAAACTTCATCCCACGCACACTCAAGTTGTGGAATGAACTCCCTGCTGCGGTCTTCCCATGCGCCTACAATATGGGGTTCTTCAAAAGGGGCATTAGGAGGTTTCTTCAGGGTCGGCAGCGCGAGTGTGACGCTCCTGGTGTTGCACGAGTCCATAGGCCATGGTAACCACTTTCCTTCAGGTGGGCCGTGTGTATATCTGCCACCTAAGTGGTATTAAAAAAAAAAAAAGATCAGCATCCGATCAGAGTAAATAACCTAACTATTTCTAGGGAATCTGTTTCAGAGTCTAGAACAGTACATAGAAACAGCAATATTCTTAGCCAAAATTTCATAAATAAATATACTAACGTACTGAAAACGCACTTCACTTTGTATATTAAAAGCCCTAGGGCCCGACGTTGACAGATGGAGCAGAGTTCAACAAACCTAAGTAATGAGATCTGTATAAGCGTTACAACGCAAAAGGGCGCTTCGCACTCAGTACACAATGTAAATCTGTTAATCCCTTCGAAGCACCAACTAAACCAATACTCGGAGACACTAAGTACAGCGGGCTTCTCAACAAAAGGCAGGTGTATATTCTGTTAAACTGCCTATTCGACCCTCCATTACATTATACGTTATAATAACAATGTTTCTTAACCTTTTTACCCGGATAGCTAAAGAAAGGTTGTGTTTTGCCCGGGTATCTTGTGTGTTTATTAATTTATTTATTACCGGGTATGTTTTAAATTGCGACAGAAAAACTATCTTTAGGTTTATCTTAATAATCCAAATGTCCAAATTTTATAAATATCATATTTTTTAGCGCTAATCAATCAATTTAGACGGATATAGGTATTTAAACTATCATGGTCACTGACATCAGTATCAGAATAAACGGAATATTTACCATGTTTCATTATTTTGAGTTTCCGATATTTCGGCGCTGTTGCAAGCACCATGATCACGGAGGAACTGGAGTAGTGGCGGTGAACAAAGAAAAAGTTTTTTCTTCTAGGAGCCACTACTCCAGTTCCTCCGTGATCATGGTGCTTGCAACAGCGCCGAAATATCGGAAACTCAAAATAATGAAACATGGTAAATATCCCGTTTATTCTGATACTGAATTTAGACGGATGTTACAATAATTGTAAGAGATCAGACAGCGGTCGCTAATATTGGAAATAGTTATCACATTTCATCAAGCCATAACAACGCGTATTAGCCGAATTAATTAATTATTAGCCGAATAGTAGTTTATAGAATATTAAAATCGTTGACTCGAACCGTTTTTTACGAATGTATAAATCAATCAATCAATCAATTAGCCCACCGCAATTCACTGCTGGACATAGGCCTCTTCCAATGTGCGCCATTTTTTCCGATCCTCCACCTTCCGTATCCAGTCTGTCATCCGGTATAAATAAGCAGTTACAATTACAGGGATATCAATCCAGCGTCCCTCCATGTAATTCCGTTACATTTTCGATTACAGTACTCGGGTTTCCGAGTTACAGTTTGAGAACCAGCGCCGCATGTACTCGTATGTGTGGTTACATAAATATAGCTTCATGAATAGAATGGTAATTAAGCAGAGTGGGTGAGCCCATGTAGGCTCGTTCTTTTTGTTCGTTAATATTTAATGCCACTTCGCGAGTTTGTTGTTATTTATTTAAATTGCTAATTTATGATAAGTTCATTATTCGGATAGCACGCTTTGGTTACTTTGGTTTCAGATTATTTGATACTACTAAGGTAGCAAATGGTTGGTTGGAATTTTTTAAATGACTTGAATGATAACCTGACGGGAAGTGGTTATTGTGGCATATATCCAATACCAGGGGCGTTAAGCTCATGCTGCCGATTCTGTAAAAACCTACTAATGCCCTTCTTGGGGTTATTATTTTCAAGAAATAGATTAATTTAAAAGAATGGTCAAGGAGCACTATTTGTCGATGGTGTCACTTGTAACATAGTATGTCATCATATCTGTTTAGGTATGTATATGTGTATGTATGTGTATATGTATATGTGTATAATTGTATATGGAAGTATATTGTATTTATATAATTATTAAGTGTTTTAAGTATGTATATATTTACTATTTGTACTTATATAGGTATGTATAAATTATTAAATTGTTTTTAAACGCCAACTACTCCCAAATACTCCAACCAACATACATTTCCATCCAAAGGTTGCCTGGAAGAAATTGTGTAAAGCGATAAGGCCACCCTTTGTACTGCTCTTGTCTTCTCAATTTCTGTAATATGAATATTGTAATTGGCGTACAATAAAGAATATAATTTAATTTAATTCATTTATTTTCCAGATAATTAAAATCCATTTATTGTTAGTAAATATTTAAATCTATGTTAGTACTTATATATCACAAAAGATTGGTGCATTTTATAGACGTGCCTTAATATGTGGCACTCATAGCCCCTGTCCACAAGTACATTGAGCATACTGTTGCCACTGCCGCGCATTCCATACAGCATCGACGTCATTTTTGTGCGCCACAACGCTGCGAAACCATCGGTACGTGCGTGAGCGAAAATATGTAGCCGATGCACTACAGAAGCGCGGCAGCCGCAACAGCGCTTTGAAAGCTTTATTGTATTGTATACGTAGGGCCATAAGGGAGCGCTGGGTATAGCTGACCCACATCGCACTCGAGTACATGGATGTGCAGTACGCCTTAAAAAGCATTACTTTTACACTGTCCGTGCACCGAGCGAACCTGCGGGCCAGCATATTCGCTCTTACTGCCACTGCCCTACGTTCCCGCTCAATATCTGCATCGTCCCTGAGGTCGTGAGCAACATAGCGTCCAAGATATTTGAAGGTATCAACCTGACGAAGTGGTACTCCACACATAGTCACCTCCGGTATCAAAGACCATGAATTCAGACTTTTTGGTATTGTATACCAGCCCATGTTTGTCCGCATACTTCTCACATATGACAAGTAGCTTTCTTAATGCACTGATAGAGGGGGCCAGCAGCAACATATCGTCTGCATAACTTATATTATTAAAAGAAATTCCATCAATAAAACAGCCTGCACGCGTAAATAAAATAAATAAAAAATATTATCAATAAATGCGATTCTACCCGTTGATGACCCCGACTTGTTATTCGGGAGAATAACAGGTAGTACGGGAGAATAACAGGTAGTACGGGAGAATAACAGGTAGTACGGGAGAATAACAGAGATCCTAAAATCACCTTCCTCTATACAAAGAGGGGTTTAGGCCTGCTTCTGATAGGGTGATTCAGAACAGAACCGTCAAGTCCAAGCCCATACTCTTGCATAACGGAGATCTTTCTGCGATCTCCGCCACTCGGTACGCGCAGCACTGCTGGCATCGGGATTTGCTGCGTGAGAGCTCTCGCTCTGACAACTGCTTTGAGAATACGGCATCACTCCATCTACTCTGGACCCTTAGCCAGTATATGACACAGTATATCCTTCTATAATTAAAGATTAAATAATTTAAAGCCTTTATTGATCTCGACCTATCTATCGCAGTAGTAGGAATTATTAATGCAGGAAAAAGTTAAAAAACGTTAAAACTCAGTAAATTATACAATGGCCACAATCTGAATGTATCCTATCTAGTTAAAATCAGTTCCAGTTGAATCATACATCAAAACTTAGCCCTTGCTATCTAGAGTAGAGCATCTAATTTACAACATGCCATGCGCATGGGGCACGTACCAGTATTATATACGTCTGGGCTAGTTTCTCGGATATTGTATCGTGTTTAGCGACTAGTACGATAAACTTACCCCGGGTGTGCAGAAGTAGCACGTTGTGGTCCTTTTTCTAGGAAATAATGAATCAAAAATGAAATGTTCAAATAAAATGTTGTGACGAAGATGAGATCATAGATAATAAGATGAAGCTAACAGGCTTTGTGTAAATGTCTAACAGTGTACTTTCTTATAATTATAAAGTGTATTTAGAATATAACATAATATAAACTCACGCCTATATTCCCCGAAGGGGTAGGCAGAGGTGATAGCACCCACATTTCGCCAGTTTATGTTTAGGTCCCAAAGTAATAGGTGGCGAGCCTATTGTCATTAACCGGGCTCTTATAAACCTGCGATAAATACACACATAACTTCGAAAAGCATCGAAAAGTCATTGGTGTGTGCCATGGAAAAACCTGGGATCAAACCCGAGACCTCGTCTCAGCAGTCTATTATCCATACCACTAGGCTACCGCGAATATACAGTGCTATTATAGAATTATAATGCTTTTATAGTATTATAATGCTATTACAGAATTACAGTGTTATTACAAAATTACAGTGTTATTGCAGAATTGCAGTGCAATCAAGCTATTGCTATTCTATACCAAAATTTGTATTCTATAATTCAGATAGCAATTTTAAATGCATTTTTTGTCAATCATATTGTTCCTTATAATCGTATATAATATAGGTACACGTCATAACCCTTAGTACCATTATTGCTTTTCAAGGAATGAGTTGCATAGATGTAGTCGAATAGAGTGCCTATTTTAAAAAGTGTTTAACTATCTCGAATTTCTCTCTTGAATTGAAGTAAAAAAAAAACAATTTAATAGTATCAATAAAAAGTAAATCGTCTGTCGTAATTGTTAAAAGTAACAAGCAATAAAATAACTATAGTAAGTTATAACTTAACAAGAAATGATTATATACTCGACCCAGAGGTTTCAAAGCTATTTATTTGGAATTCTTGTTAATATTTGATCTGGTATAATTCGTTTCTAACAAATATGTCTCTAAGGATTGCTTTCATATAATTTATTTGTGCCAAGCAATTTACTAAATGAAAATATTTGTTACACAAACACTGTACAGAATTTGTAATGTATTACGAAGTTATAGTTTCGAATAAATACCTTATTCTTTCTCGAAGATGAGTTTAAATAAGATACGACATGAAACTGATATGCAATATTGTTATATTATGAGTAAAATAATCGACAAACGGAAGGTGAGTTGCCTGTAAGGTTAAAGGTGAATGAACAATAAGAAAACAAAGGAAAATATAAATAGATACGTAATATTGATATATCTGAACAGAGAAATTAATAAACTGGAGGTAGGATGCCCCGGTCTGATGGACTGACGAACTGAAAAGCGTGACCGGGATAGACTAGGTGGGAAAGGTGAATAGTTGAATGTTCGGGCACCTATGTCCAGCAGTGGACTATAATAGGCATGATAGATGACTAACAGCATCTCTTAATTAAATGAGCCCCACGTTGGGCGCCAATGTAATATAAAAAAAATTAATGAAATAAAAATGTTGAGTTATAGTTAAATGACATGATTGATATATCTGTCAAAAAATAACCTAAGATAATGTTTTCATCAACTAGAGGGTTAGAGACGTTGCAATCTAAGCCAATCCTAAGACGTTGCTATCAAATTGATCGCAGTATCAGTTTTCTTGTAGTCTATTATATTTTCATTAGATGAAATTAGAACACGAAAAGGATACCCCCAGTGTCATGCACACGTGGTGTCTAGCCGTAGTTCGTAATAATAAAGTGTTGAACCGGCTTTGGTATTTAAATATCTTATATTTCAAAATGAAAAGTGAATAGCGTTATAGCGCATCTCGCATTTCATATCATCAAAGCTCTCTCATCATCTATATGGCTGTTATATCAAGTTCATAAATTAAAGTGTACACGTTCTTTTGTCTGTTGTAGATTTTACTCGAATTGAAAATGAAAAATCGTCTACATGATATAATTCATGTAGATCAGAATACGCTATTATGCTTAGTGTAAGCTAAAAGGGCTCTGGAATAAAGATCGACAGAGATGGCTTTTATTTGTAAATACATACAGAGTATACATATGTTGTGGTATAGAGTATAAAGAATCCACATCCCAAGTAGAGTAGAATTTGGACCACCCGATCTCTTCCCATGGGGTGTCGTACAAGGCGACTAAGGGATAGGTCTGTTTAACATCAAACAGATATATACAGCCCAGACTAAGCCCAGATGCATGGCTTGAGTCATAGTGCCCAGAAGATGGCAATAGGCTCACCCCCTGTTACGTAGGACCGAAACGTGAGTGTTAATTTACCTCTGCCTAACCCTCCGGGTATATATGTATGTATAATTACGCCTATATATATATATATATGTATTTAACCTTTGACATTCCTTCTTCCTACAGTCCCGGGTCCTTTAAGCAGTGCGTGTAAAAACATATGATGAGGCTGTCAAGCTGAGTGTCACCATTGTCACACGGTATGTGTAAGTAATGGTGACCCTCTTTTCTGAGACTTTGCCTTCAGCTAACCATCAGGCAAGGCGAAGTCTAATTGACGTATTCTATATAAAAAAATAAAAAATACATGCATAAAGAATAATACATTTACTATTAAACACTTCCCCGATTAAACTGGCACATTCCTGAGAGAAATATAACTGTCCACAGCAAAAGTTTATGTCCACTAGTGAAAGTATGTGTATTAATAACGATATGACGTGCACCTATGCATACACTTGCGGTCTCTAGCGAATAGAGGCGCTACTCTCACAATTTTCACGCTATTTGCAATTTTATAGTTCCTGCGGGTAGTGTTAGACTTTTACGAGGACCATGAAATATGTATAGACGATGCTCATCTAAGGTTTTCTGCAGTAAACTAGATAACTAAAGTTATTACATAGGTATTTAAACTATCATTTTTTTACGTGCGATAAATTCCCACGGATACTCTACCACCGGAGCCGATGGGAGAGGTTATGTCAGACTCGAACCGACTAAAACGCACGACGCTTGTGGGTCGCTTTTGGTTGTCGAAGGTGAGGTTAACAGGCATATCTCTCGCACCCGGGCCGACTCAGGGCCGTATCTCTTGATCAGTAGTTGGTTACTCACATTAATATTAAAGTAATCGAGATATTTACCTCGTATTGTTCTGAGTTTCCGATATTCCGATATTTCCGACGAGTTAAGATGTTGTAACATTGTATTGAGAGGTTATAACAAATATGAGTTTCTTTTTGCAATTTATCCTAATTTGTCAGCTAGAATTAATCGTGGTCTAACGGATTAACTTTACCTGTTAAGCTAAATAACATATAAATATATAAACACGCCTTTATCTCCGGAGACAGGCCTAACGCAGAGGTGAATTAATACTCACATTTCACCCTCATTGTTTTACGTTTTTACGTATGACACTGGTCGTATTTAACTTGTTCATAGTATTGTGGTAAAAGCAGGACTGCACATAATAAGTTCTAATTATATTTGATTTTGGAAACTTAACAGATCTATAAATATCATTCTGTAGAAATGTGTTTAAAGGGATAAAAAGCTTTATATTATTCTAGGCTGTAATCATATGCCTGTACCCAATTTTAGACAGATCCGTTCATCCATTAGTGGATGATAGATTAACAAAACATCCCAACATCGATTAAGATAGACCACTAAGCCACCGAACCTTCGCCTAAACCATCCATATTCTTCTATACATATATGCGTCTTTCTACAACGGTGGAACCGTCCCCACCTGGTCCCGCTTGGACCGTTTCAATTTTTTTTATCTTAATTGATTTTGAATAGTTAGTTACTAAATGTTTAAAATTTCATTCAACATCCAAACATGTTCACAAACCTTCACATTTATAATATTAACAGGAAGTAGGATTATAATATTAACAAAGATAGCTTATATATCTATTGCAGAATATGGTACACCACAAATTTTTAAATGTATTAGGAACTCCATACAACCAGCTACCGCGTATCGACTGTTCCAGATCATATTAAAAGGATTACATCTACCTGGAATGCATTAGTCCATCCTTGATCTATTTGTTTATCACAGTTGAATATTTTACGATTTTCTAAAATTATCCTTAATACATTTTTAGTTTATCCAAAGACACGAAATTTTTTATTCAAATGTCCACAAAGTTATAAAAATTAAGTTTGTTGTTCGAGGTTAATGTTAAGGTCTCCGCTGACTTATCTCTGACACATTGTTAGATGGCTGTGACTTGTAGTTTACTTTCAGCTTCGTCTAGCCGTCGTCTCCAGTAAACTGTTCAATGTTTATGCTAACTGTTCAACAAACTTTGCTTTGTTTTTTATCTGACTGACAAGGAACTGTTATGATTTCACTTTTGAGGTTTTTGTGCTAAATTTTATAAAAGTCTTTGTTACTTTGATTGGAAACTACTGATGGGTTGACTGAGGTTTCTCCTCGGGAGTAATCCAAATGAGCAAAATAAAAATCTTATTCATGAAGTTTGAACTCTTTATTTTCGACAGTTAACAGCAACTTTCCGCTAGGTGGCCACCTAAGCGGTAAAATCGAAATAAAATAAAGAAGAGTAGAATTCTTGCAGGCGAGGTTAGTTTGGCCCTCAAGATTTCGGAGGTGTTTTCCACAACTATTTGTAATTTTAGAATTCCAAATTTTATCATTTTTAGACTATATTCGTGACCGTAGCACCATGCAGGCAGTCTGATAGTCATGTCACATTATACTGGGATCGATCTATCATCACTGACAGGACTGTTGTAGCCAACAAACCTGACATTGTGGTGATAGACCGATCCGAACGCCCAGCATTGATTGTTGATATCACCATTCCTCATGACGAGAATCTCGTAAAAGTTGAGAAAGATAAACAGGTTAAGTAGTTGGACTTGGCCCACGAGATTGTCGACTTGTGGAATGTTGACTCAGCAATCATTGTACCGATAGTCGTGTCAGTCAATGGACTAATAGCAAAGAGCCTCGACCGACACCTGAAGAGGCTTGAATTTTAATAAAGAGAAATAATAATATATTTTATGGTCAACATTCATCCGGGAACAGACCACAGCATCTACATCTATAAACTCCCAATTTTGATTGCACATACCGGTAGCTGCGGTTAAACATATCCGAGTAATCAAAATAGACTTGTATATGTTTTGTATGTGGTAAATGCATCGCGGTTTGTTATTAGAGTTCGCTGGTTTCCGACGAGCTGAAATTATCGTCGATATTATTCACATCGATAAAATTCAAGACTGATTAAGATGGTGGCAAGTCATTTAATGAGTTGATGGTTCATTGAATTATAATTTTAATATTATATATTTTACAAACATATCTGAGGCCGCCATAGACGTTCAAGTAATTTCATCAAACAGGTTGGTTCAAACAGTTTGATCAAACAGACATGTTTTTTTTTACGGTGCGCAAAATCCCCAGGGATGCCTCCCCACCGGAGCCGGTGGAAGAGGTTATGTCGGACTCACACCGACCAAAACGCTCGCTGCCTGTGGGTCGTTTTTGGTTGCCGAAGGTGAGGTTAACAGGCATATCTCTCGATCTGGCCCTCTCCTCGGGTGTGAAGAGTAAAACAATGTTCAAATAATTATCGTAGAGATTGTAACATTGAAAGTAAGTGGCATTCGGCTGGTGTTCCATACATCCATAGGACACAGTAATCACTTCCCATAAGGTAGGCAGTGTACTTGTCTGCAACCTAAGTGGTAAATAAAAAAATACATTAATTTCAAGCCATCTAGCTGTTTTGTTGGTCGCGTCAGGCTGTAGACAGGAAAACTTTTCAACGTGAACTAGTTACCACTAAATACTTCGTATTGGGGCTCATTATGTTTGTTTTAACGAGTATTATACTTTGCGTTAGCGGTTGGTAAAAATATTGTTGGATAAACTACCGATAACAATTTTATGAATTACGAATTGGCTGATTCTATAATGAGAGCAAGGCTTTTATAATTTTTAGAAAAGTAGGCTAATTACGATTTTAAAATTAATTAACGTTTAGAAGGTTATAATTCTCTTGATGGTTATATTGTTAATAAGAGATTACCGATTCTCTTCCATTACTGGTGGAAAACTTTTATTCAAATCATTTTAGATGTTTATGGTATTTTTTATATTACTTAGGTGGCAGACGAGCACACGGCCTACCTGATGGAAAGTGGTTACCGTGGTCTATGGATGTGTGTAACACCAGAGGAGTCACACTCGCGCTGCCAACCCTGTAAGCACAAAGAGTTCCTGTCTCGTCAGTGTAGAAGACAAAGCAGGACAAGTCTTTAGTCTTCCCACTGACAGCACAAACTCTCCAATGAGCTCTGGCTACCTTACTCACCGCTGGGAACACAACACGAAGTTATTATGGCCGCGATATTCTGTAGGACAGAGTTCCGAAGTCGGACTGCTCAATTGTACCTCCTACAATCGTCGTGTCCTACCTCCTACAAAGGTATTACAAACCTAGACTAAATATATTCAATAAAGTATATCGTCTAAAATGTTCCAACATTGCTCCACCATCATCCAAATAAACAGAAGGCCAAAAATAAAACAGATAAATATTAAAATGATATACTTAATTCATAAGGATTTATAACGAAAATTCTTCAGGGAAATCTAAGAGCGTTGTTTTGAAAATTCAAACTGCATTAAAATCAAGAATTTCAGTTGGATCTTGCCAAAACATCTTTGAGATGAAACAATCTCGATTTAAGCTGAGTCCACTTTACAGCAAGCACTTTATAACCGCGTGGGGCATTTACGGCACTTTTATCTCCCCTGCAGCCTCATTAAATATGAGCAGAAACACCTCTGGGAGGCTGATTGACTACAAGATTAATGACCAGATTTTGGTTGTAAATGAATATTTTTATTGCGTGTGTCTTCCGGGGTAATAAAGCTGTTGTTTCATGTGGGGCGAGCAGTGGTATGGCTAAGGGCTCATATATTTTTAAGTAGCCTCATGTTAGTACGATAAAGGATTAATGAGTAATTTATACTTAGTATTCAGGTTAGGTTACATTATTGGATTTGTGGGAGAGATCAGCTTTTCCTATTACTTTGAGGGTTGACCTTTTATGAAAGATATGAATAAATTTTGTAAAAATTCAAGATAATAACCCTGAATGAAACTGTTACTCTGATATTTTGGTTTACTCATAATAAGTAAGTACTTTAAATATATATTTAAGTATTTATCATTCTTACAGTCCGGGTCCTTTAAGCGGGGCGTGAAAAAGCATCTGATGAGGCCGCTAAGCTGAGTGCCACCATTGTAACATTACTTAGTGTCTGTAATGGTGACCCTCTTTCCTGAGACTTTGCCTTTAGCTTACCATCAGGCCAGGTGAAGTCAAGTTGGTGTGTCCTAGACAAAAAAAAATCCATTTCTAGCGTTTATTTCAGATAGATTGAATTTATAACTTTGCCTGTTGTTTGCTCTCTTTACATAAGTGTATTACTTTTGTTACCGTAAAAATACAAGGTTTTTCTAACAATGTGTCCACTGGTGACTAAAAAAACTTGAAAATACAATTAATACCAAGTTTCTGAAAAGTTTACGTTTTAACAGTTTAAAATTTAGACTTGTTTTCGTAGCCTAACGATTCTCCATAGGGCTATCATGGCTCTCTTGGAATATCAAGCATCTTAATGGTGCGTCTGAGGCTCTTAAGCGTCATGCTCGATGCTCCATGACCTTAATGTTCTATGTAATAAAACCTTTTATCATTTTTGACTATTTATTTTTCTTTGTTAAGTAAAAATCCACTTATCCTACAGAAAATATAATTTTCATATTGTATTTGCATACTTTCAAAATTGTTACTTTATTTTAAATAAAATTTTAAAGAATTTTACTCTATATGGACAAAACCACGAAATTAATTCAATACTACTATGACTTTATTTCTCGTCCATAGTTAGGTATACCGACCGCATACGAAACTATGATAAATACATTTGGATAAAGGGGACCATTTAGAAGACGCCATGAATTACGCATATCTGCTGCATGCGTTAGCAGTTGTCGTGTGCGGTCATTTTCGGAATCATACGATAATAAACGAAAGTAAAATATAAAAGAAAACAAAATCTATAGCCTTTAAAACCCTGAAGTGTCCAGAGTTCCAAGATCCGTTGATCTTAAGGTTACACCCCAATTGTCAGAGCAGACGCTGTTATCACTGCCTAACTATCTACACTCACATTTTTGGCTTACAGATTTATCACGAGAGAAATCTCATTCCCCTTAGCATTGAAGAACGCGTAGGCTCATCTCCTTTGGTCATTTGAGTTTGGAGGCATTTGACGATTAATTATAAACGTTTTTATGAGTGTTCAAAAGACGAAATTTTTCTGTCGTCTGTTGGAACTTCGACAAAGATTCATTACCTCTCGTTGTATACGTAAAGCGATTTTGTGATGCGATCATCGTTGCCACAAAAGATGGAGGGGCGAAACTTTAAAAATTATCGTCTTGGGCGCGATATCTGGTCTGTGATGGCCGCGATAAATTACAACTCGATTTCGAGTTAACGTCTAATCGAATAGAATTCGATTAACTCCATTTCTGTGACGCTTCGTCAATCGCCTCGTCAATTGCCGATAGTTGCTCCGAGTAGTAAAACGGGAAAATGTATCAATTTTGGTAGATTACGTATGTTTGCTTTCAATTCTTAAATACCACACATTCTTAAAAACTTATCGATTCAAAGTCACAGTCAAAAAGTCAAACCTAAAGTCAAAGTAAAAATCATTTATTCTGTATATCGTAATACTATTAAATCAGAACAGATATGAAAGACTAGTTTAGCAAATTGATCACCGCGGCACCGGTTCGAAACGCGGCGCAACCTGAGAAGACTCCGGTGAGAAACTTAGCGGGTATTTTTTGGTCTATTAACAAGCATTTACTTAGTCCAATTACAATAATTCGCTTGAGTAGCATAGTTGAGCGAACTGTGCGTTGAACTATTCATATCGAATAAAATAGGAAAGAGTTAAACGACTCAGACGAGACTCGAACGTACCCACCATCGCCCCAAGGAGGTTGTATAGGAGAATTTTGTGCACTAAAGACGCATCTTTGTAGCTGTCGCAGGTTCTAGTGTCGTCTGAGTTGTTTCAATTTTTCCTATTATAATGAATTTGAATAGTTAAAATGTTAAAATGATCTATATATAAAATAATGTGGTCTGTCTCCTTTTATATAGGTCAACAAAATATAGTTGGCGCATTATTATTTTATAGGTATCAAAATATTGTGAACCTTTTCAGTAATAATATAGGTTCCGTATGTTTGATTGAATGCGTATTGTAAATTCAAATATAGATACGTGTATTTAAACTATACGTGTGTTATTTACACAGTAATTATATTTAATTGAGATCTATAACATTGTCGTGACATAAACTAATTTAGTATTTAACGTAAACTGTCTGATCGATGTGTCTGTTTGGTAAGTAATCAAAGTTACAGATAAAATTAACGTTCATTAAACGAAAGATATTACTGCTCATAAACACTCACCTGCAATTAACTCAGTTTTCCGTAACGCCATAATATCAGATACTCGAAACGGATTTAATACGAGGTAAAGATCCGCTTGAAGTGCTCGCGGATCTTGGTTGCTCTCCTCATTACGGAATATTGAAAGTAATTGATACAAAATGGGTATACGATCGTTATTGATTTCACCTTTTCAGTTAGGAGAACAATTTGCGTTTTTGAGATCATTATGTGACAGGATAGGTATAGAATCAGTAAAATATTTGGTTTATTTCTTGCGTGTTTACCGGCAGAGTAGAATTTGGATCACCACATCTCTTCCCATGCGGTGTCGTACAAGGCGACTAAAGGATAGGGCTGTTTAACATCAGAAAGATATATACAGCTCAGACTCAGCCTCAGATGCATGGCTCGAGTCAACAATAGTGCCCAAAATATGGTAATATACTAACCTCCTATTACGTGGGACCGAATGAAATTATTAGTGAAATGTGGGTGTTAATTCACCTCTGCCTAACCCTCCGGGGTCTAAGATAAGCAACAAGCATATACCTATCTATTTCTGGTTAGAAATAAAAGTATACAGTTACATTTTTTATAAATTGGATCCGTTAGATGATCCTACAATCGAGATATAGGACTTTTACAATTTTGTTCCTTTTTTTTTACGTGCGTAAAATCCCCACGGATACCTCCCCACCGGAGCCGGTGGGAGAGGTTATGTCGGACTCGAACCGACTAAAACGCACGTCGCCTGTGGGTCGTTTTGGTTGCCGAAGGTGAGGTTGACAGGCATATCCCTCGCACCCCGGCCGACCCAGGGCCATCTCTCACGATCTGGCCCTCTCCACGGGTGTGTGGGGACTACAGAGACCCCAAATCGTTCCCGGAAAACGGGGAGGCGCGCCAGGCACGCCGCCGCCGCGGCCTGCTTCTGCCAGAGTGACAGGCGGCTCCACCTGTCACCCCCAACAATTTTATTCCTGTGTGAACCTGGGATGTCTATACTACTTTCATTAGATGAACACTACCTCGTGGCACAGTCGCATACGTTTTGTTATTAGAGATATGCCAGATTTTAGGCTTGAATAGCATAATAGTATAGTGTTCGACTACAGGCTAAGGGCACGGGTTCGATTCCTGTTCACTGCTCAGTGTAAATAATATATTTTTTCGGTGATTTGATATATCTGATTAAATAGAAAACCCGCTTCTGATTACTCATCGACTTTTGTACATACTTACTTACCTATAAATATCCCCAAAGGCAAAATCTAGGGAAGCATATTAATATTCATATTTCAACAACCATGTTTTCAGTCATGTTTATCCATAAAAGATATTAAAATAAATAGTTGTGTAAGCAGAAACGCAGGCGCATTCAGGTCAGCGAGAGTATTACACTCTATGACTAATTTGATACATAAATATTTATATCCAAAATAGGAAACGAGTCAAGCCCACCAAATGCGTAAAAATCAGTGTTAGTTTGTACATAATTTATTGTGCTTATAAGTACTTCTACTGACTATTGGTTTTTATAACACTTAGATGGCAGACAAGCACACGGCCCACCTCATGGAAAGTGGTTACCGTGACCTACGGACGTGTGTAGCACCAGCGGAGTCATACCCGTTCTGCCGACACTGAAAGAACAGAGTTTCTGTGCCGTGAGTGAAGAACACAAAATCAGGACAAACCTTTGGTCTTCCCACTGACAGCACAAAAACTCTCCACTGAGCTCAAGCTACCCTACTCACCACCGGGATCACAACACGAGGTTATTATGGAAGTAGTATTCTGTAGTGTTGTACTTTACAAGTCAGACTGCATAATTGGGACGGAAATACCGTCATGTCCTACCTCCTACACCCGATGGAGTGGAATAGGTCATCTCTACCAAAGGGTGTCGCAGATTCCGGGGACGAGTTGGGGACTCTGTAGTCCCCATACCCGAGACGAGGGCCAGATCGTGAGAGATGGCCCTGGGTCGGCCGGGGTGCGAGGGATATGCCTGTCAACCTCACCTTCGGCAACCAAAGCGACCCACAGGCGGCGTGCGTTTTGGTCGGTTCGAGTCCGACATAACCTCCTCCACCGGCTTCGGTGGGGAGGTATCCGGGGGGATTTTGCACACGTAAAAAAAAAAACAGGTGTCGCAGATGTCAACTAAAGGATAAGCCTGCTCTTCATCTACCGGTAAACCATAACAAAGTGACAAAAACTGAGACCAAAAACCACAGTTGGCGAAATGATATTGTCTTCCTACTCCTTTGGGATTTGCAGGCGTTAAAATATAGGTATGAATGTAGTTAGTTACTCATTAATGTGATGCCATTACCACTGGGACGTTCTTGGAACTATGGCAAAACTATTATCTACTTTGTACTATGGCAGTTGATGCCTTTTGTATCGTTAGCATCAATTAATTTTAAATTTTCTACATTTAGGAAAGGTTCTATGGAATAGGCACAATAAGCACAGAGTTTAGGTGCCGTCAGTGTAGAAGACAAAGCAGGTCAAACCTTTATTCTTCCCACTGACAACAAAATCCCGTGAGCTCTGGCTACTCTACTCACCGCTGGGAACACAACACGAATTTATTATGGCCGCGGTATTCTGTAGCGCGGAGGTACTTCCCCAGTTGGACTGCTCAATTGAGCGGAAATACCGCCATGTCCTACTTAGTGTATTAGATGTTATTTAGTGTATTAGATGTTTATATGATAAGTTCTTTACTTTTGAAGATATAATTTAGATGTATTTCAACAGCACATAACACGAAATTTCGATTGTGTTCCAGTAGTGTATCGTCTTGCTCAAGTTTCGAGTAACCTAATCTTAACTTCGCTCTCTTGATTGCACATCGCTCGTTCGCTGACGGGCACATTACATTTGCTGACACTTTGCAAGACACCGCACTAACTATAGCAACATATTAGTGACAGGTGATTTCCTGTACCTACTGCATATACAGATCAATTAGAATGTAAAATTATACCTGCTCATAGTATGTATGTGATGAATAGTCACGCTTCTTGCCCAATAGAGTAGGCAGAGATCATATGATTTTATTTCCATGTTTCTGGAAGATACATTTCGCGGATTTTACTTTCATAATATAACCGCTATATAAACTGTCATGGTCACTCACATTAGTATTAAACTTTTACTAAATAAAATAGATAAAACAAATAAAATAAATAAATGTAAAAATTTACCATGTATTGTTCTGAGTTTCCGATATTTCGGCGCTGTTGCAAGCACAGGCGGTGAATAGTGAAAAAGTTTTTAGGAGTAAATATCTACCCTCTTTCGAGTTCTTTAATTACTCGTATCTGCACTGCCACTGGTTTCACTCTCACTACAAACTCGAACCCGAATACAACATGGCAAATATCCCGATAACTTTAATACTAATCCGCTATACAATGCATAATACCAATATGGTTAGGGTACTGGGTAATCTAAGCCTGCAGGCAAAACTAATCCATATTGATTAATATTGTTAACCGATTCTAAAGCTGATTGAGAACAGATTTACTTTTAGGTCCTATGTTTATTCTAGTACAGTTTAATGTCATACTTTTACACACAAATCACCTTTTACTATACGTAGTCGTAAAAATGAAAAGAGAGACCTGTTTCCGAGTCTTTGTTTAGCCCCGATTCGCTGTGACGTCATATCCTGCACATCCGAAGATTAAAAACTTTATTTCGGGAGCGCAACGAATTGTTTCATCAAAGCTCCGTTTCGGAGATAAAACGAGAAAGCGGACGATTGTGCACGAGGCTTGTAGTACGTACACAACAGGGTACTTGTGTACCCTGCTGCTAACACAGCAGTTCTTTGTGTAATTACGAGTACTGATATCAGTAATAGAGAAAATTTCCGTCGTTGGACTGAATTTTCCAGTATTTATTGAGAATATAATCTCTTTGTGCGGGCTATGGAGCGAGAGTTTCTCTGAAGAATAGAATTCGGAACGAGGTTATCCGATAGTTACCGACGTAGGTCGCAGAATAAGCGAGCTGAAGTGGCAGTGGGCTGGCCACGTATGTTGATGGACCGATGGCCGTTGGAACAAACGAGTCCTATAGTGGGGATCGGACGGAAGATAGACGTCCCCTAACCGATGGACGGGCGACCAGAAAACGGTGGCTGGGATTGACTTAATGTGGAAGGTAGAGGATCAAATAAAATGGCGCAAATCCAGCAGTGTACTGCGCCTAATTGATTGATTGATGATAATCTCTTTGTCGGACAGTCAACGAAGTAGGTTGATTACCACTAAGGTCCGTATTGTTAAATGTTCTGGTAATTTATCTGAGAACAGATTGTGTAGACAAGTAGACATTCCGTCAAATCTGTCAATCTGTCCTCGGATACATTGAGAATCAGGACTGAGTGTCGTTTTAGAATGCGGTCCTAAAATATTTCGAACCGTTTATAAAATTAGAAATTATTCAATTCAGTTTCAAAATGAGTTATTGATACATGAATCTATTCCAATCTGTGATACTTGTATCTATGCACAATGAAGAATTGTCTATCTATCTATAATTCATAGTTTTATGATCCCCATAGGACCTAATTAACTAATAATATGTTTAATTTTTGGTGATCATTTCATATGGGATCATATGGGAGATTCAAGGGCCACAGGGACACATTAAATTTTTTTATGCAACTATTATTGTTGACGTACTTTGTAATGATTAAATTATGTCGGTAGTTTAAATAAAATACCTTGTCTTGCCAGCTCGTCCACGGTATCGGGGAGGCGCGTAACACGTGCCGCCGCCGTGGACTGCTTCTGCCAGGGTGACAGGTGGCTCCACCCTTCACCCTCAGGGGAGCGGAGGTCATTCATCCACCTCTGACTCTGACGCTACGAGGGCAGCGTAACTTGCGAGAGCATTACTTGCTAGCAGAAGGAGGCACCGGCAGCTCACGCATCCGCGCAGCGAACCATCACCGCGAGCAAGGTGGCGTGCGTGAGAACTCTCACTCCCAGGGCCGCCACCAGCTCCCGTATCGGTGTCTCCCACGTGTGCAGCCCCGAGTTTTCGCGTCGTAGTGGTGGCGCTCAGACGTTGGCTCTTTCTCGATCCGACGCAGATTCTGCCCGAAGCACCCGTACTCGGTGATCATCTGCGTCAGATGGTACGAGACTGCCGTGTGCCAGCCGCTCTCCCATGATGGGTCTTATCGCTGCTACTGCGGCGTGCCCTATAATATCGGCTTTATGTTTGACAGCCCCGTTTCGTGCAAAAAATATGGAACGAATTTCATTTAAATTAATTTGCACAAAAGTTGTGCAAAAAGTATGGTGGCGCATGGCCCAACGTGCGCGAGTGGACTGTATTGCGGAGAAGCAGATAACTGTTCTATTGACACTTTACACACAAACAAGACAGGTGGCCGGGCTGCCGCGGATTCGATACAGGCAGTGAATGCAGCCCGAGAAATTAGGAGAGGATGCACTAACCTTCACGACCCACGTGTTTTTCATCGCAGCCGGTACACGGATCTTCTCTTCCTTGCTCAGGAGCTGCCGTCAGCGTCACTAGATCCCTTGAGGAACACACGAGAGGCACCATCCGATCGGTAAAGGTCTATGAGGCGGTTAAAATACAACAAATATTATTCATTTCTGAGAGACGCGCTCGCGATCCGTCCCTACGCTGGCTAGTTCAAAGCGGGAGTCGCCGTCCACATCTCACACAATGGCGGACGGAAGCTACAGCTAGCCCTACTCTATGGTTAGTGCGGAGGGGGAGACGGATCTAAAAGGAGTGTGTTTCCATGTCAAAAAAATACAGTTCCCACATCGGCGCAACCATTCCCCCCGGCTTGAAGGGTTACCTTCGAAACGAAAAATGTGGAACAAAACTAATGTCTAATCTAAATCTAGGTTTGCGAAATAACAACTAAAATATAAACATAGATTGGAACTCGTGCCTACTGCTGGCTAGGCAGAGGGCAGAGGCGAACAACCGGGCGCAGATACGATCCGGTTGCAGTTTTAACCCGTACAACACGAGTTATCCCGCGGGCATCGGGAAAAATTTCCTCTACTACTCCTAGAGGCCAATGTAAAGGAGGCGCATTCTCAGTCATAAGGACTACCACCGTACCTACAGTAATTGGGTTGGATGGAGTATTCCATTTTTGACGTGACTGCAGCGTGTGCAAATAATCGGTTCTCCAACGATTCCAAAACGATTGGACCATCTTATCTAAAAGAGCGTGACGAGTTAGGAGGTGTATTCTATCGTCATCAACATCTATTGCGGGCAAATATTTTAAAGGAGTCATATTTAAGAAGTGAGCTGGCGTCAGCGCTAACGGCTCTGACGGATCGCTAGATAGAGTCCGACACAGCGGACGCGTGTTCATCACCGCCTCTACTTGCGCGAGTACGGTACTCAACTCCTCGAACGAGAGAATCTGTTCGCCTATGACGCGAAACAGATGCGACTTAAGGCTTTTAATATTCGCTTCCCAATTACCACCAAAATGACTAGCTGCAGGCGTGTTAAAGTACCATTCAATGCGATTTTCGGCTAAGATGTGAGCGAATTCACTTTGGTAGTACTTAGACCGTAAGAATGTGTGCAATTCCGAAATACTACGTCGGGCCCCTACATAGTTTGTACCGTTGTCCGAATACATGCGCTTAACCGGACCCCGACGCGACAAAAAACGTTTAAAAGCGGACATAAAATTTGGCGTACTTAAATCACCGGTCAACTCTATATGAACCGCGCGAGTTGTCATACAAATGAACAAACAAACATAAGCTTTCGTGGAGCGAATGCCACGACCACGAGCAATGGTGACCTTGAAAGGCCCAGCAAAGTCTGTGCCGGTGTGTACGAAAGGTTTTGCGGATTGAACAACACGACAAGAGCGATGATCGGCCATTTCAGGCGCGATAAAACGCGGGCGGAGTTTAAAACAAGGTACACATCTGTGTACTCTAGCGCGAATCAAATTACGAGCGGAAATTATCCAGTATTTCTGTCTCAAAATAGACATTAACAAATCGGGACCAGCGTGACAATTCACCTTGTGATGATAATCTACTAACAAATCTAATACGTGGTCCTTACGCGGGAGAATTACTGGGTGCCTTTGTTCAAATCCTAAACCTGAATTTCTCAAACGACCACCTACTCGAATGAGTCCATCTTCCAAAAATGGTTTCAAGTGTCGGAAAGAACGACTACAAGGTTTGTTAAATTCTAAATTTTTAAATTCAGAAGCAAAATAACACTTCTGCAATTCGCGAAGTATGATCAATTCAGCCTTATCTAAATCAGCGGCGGTTATATGACCGCGTGTAGATAAAATTCTCAAAAATCGGCCTACATAAACAACACAACGCAACAGTCTCGACCAAGACGAGACGCGATTAGCCAACAACAAAACCAGGGACTCTTCACGCGGGACCGACACCACAAGCGAGTGCTTCTTTTCCTCGGGTGGTTCGGAAACCGTAGTGGGATTGAATTGACTAACTGGCCACCTATCTAACGCGGCATGAATCCAGGACGGTCCACTAAACCATAACGGGTGATCTAATATTTGCGAAGGAAGCAGTCCACGAGAGAGACAATCGGCTGGGTTGTCGGTGCCAGCAACGTGAAAGAGATTTTTTGGCGCTAATTCCGATTGAATTTTTGCCACTCTATTAGCGACGAAGGTGTCCCAACGATGGGGCGAAGAGTGGGCCCAACACAAAGCGACTGTTGAGTCCGAAAAAGCTAAAATTCTATTAATATTAATGCGACTACTACATGCATTGGCGATAGAGGTGATCAATCTAACCAACAATAGTAAAGCGCATAGCTCGAGGCGTGCCAGAGAGACGACCTTACGGGGAGAGACCTTCGATTTCGCGCTTATAAGGCTAATTGAAACCTTACCTACATTCGAGACATGAAAATAGACTACTCCTCCATACGCCCTCTCACTAGCGTCCGCGAAGCCTACTACCGTAACAACACTATGTTGCGATATACCTACATGACGCGGAATTTGTACTTGGTCAAGCACAGAGAGTTCTTTTCTAAAGCGAACCCACAACTTAGCAATGTTGTCGGGCGCGGTGTCGTCCCAATCACAATTCGAAAGCCAAAGCTCTTTTATAAGTAGTTTGGCGTACAGAACGACAGGAGCTACGAATCCCATTACGTCCCATATCCGTGCCACACACGACAGGATAATGCGTTTAGTACAAGTTTGCGGGGTCGAACTACTTTTCAAACTAAACGTATCAGATGCGGGCGACCAGCTTAAACCAAGCACCTTGTGCGTATCACTTTCATCGAACTCCTTAACCGAAGACAATCGGTGCGACGGTGGAATCGACTCTAACGCTGTTTGCGAGTTGCTCGTCCATTTCACGAGATCAAATTGACCCGCCTTCATGAGACTTATAACTTGAGCGGCCGTCTCGACAGCCTCGGCCTCGCTATCTACACTATACACGAAGTCGTCCATGTATAAGCCAGTCTCAATGGTGGCTCTCGCTTTAGGAAATGCATCGCCCTCGTCAGCGGCCAACT
This sequence comes from Eilema griseolum, assembly GCA_963662185.1. Classification (NCBI taxonomy): domain Eukaryota; kingdom Metazoa; phylum Arthropoda; class Insecta; order Lepidoptera; family Erebidae; genus Eilema; species Eilema griseolum. The sequence continues at coordinate 31,525,929 of OY759230.1, forward strand.
GCTTGACGGTGCGAAGTGCGTGAAAAGGGCTAGATTTAAGCCCGAAGCAAACACGATTAAACTCGTAAACCATTAAAGGTTCTTGCGGTGAAAATCTATACAAAAATCGTTGAAACCTACGATCGGGTTCGCGCACTTCAAGGCACAAAAACATTTGTCGAATATCTGCAGAGAGTGCCACAGCGAATAAACGAAAATTTACAATTATGTCAAATAAATTACCTTGAAGATTTTGACCACAATACAAAATGTCATTAAGCGACACGGAAGTGCTAGTCTTAGCACTGCCATCTAGAACTACGCGGAGTTTAGTAGTAAGCTTATCTTCTCTAATAACTCCGTGGTGCGGGATAACGTACGAAGGCTGGGTCTCGTCAGTGTCCGCAGGCGCAGGTGAGATGTAACCTTTATCTAAATATTCGTTGACAACCTCATCATAGGCTTGCTTTAACTTTGGAGACGCCTGCATCTTTCGTTCTAAACAAAGAAAGCGTCTTTCAGCGGATGCACGGGAGTCGCCGAGCGAAAAAATATCTCCCTTGAAAGGGAGCGCGACAACATAACGACCCTGCTCATCGCGAGTAGTCGTGCGACAATAAATCTCCTCAGCCATCTTGTCATCAGGGCTTAGGATTGGTGGGACATTGACCTCCTCAATCTCCCAAAACTTGCGGATGGTAGACTCCAGTGGCGGCTCGACGGTGCAACAGAACGAGGCAGTCGAGTGACTAAAACTATCCATAGAAGCGGGTGCAGAACCAATTATAACAAAACCCAGAACTGTTTCCAGGGCGTGCGGAGCGGGGTACGTCGGACCCCCTTGAACCTTACGTGATAACTGGAGGTGCGGGAGAATTGAAGCGCCGATCAATATATCGACGACTCCAGGAACAGCGTAAGTCTCATCAGCTAAAGGTAAGTCTTTAAATTTCGTTAATAAAGACGTGTCAACTGGGACGGTAGGCAACTGTTCAGTTATTTTATCCGTAACGAACGAATCCATGTCAAACCAAATTTTATTATTAAAACGAGATCCAAACCTCGTTTTAACTGTGCCATGAACAGCTGACCGTAAACCTCCAAAACCCGTCACCACTGAGTAAGTTGAACGCCTATCAACATTGAAACCAAGACGTTGACAACAATCTTGAGTAATAAAATTACTTTGCGAAGCGCCATCTAATAGCGCTCGAACAATGTGCGGTTTACCCAATGCATCAACAATAACCACGCGAGCGGTCGCAAGACAAACCGTAGTGAGGGCAGCACTAGCGGAGAACGAACACAAGGTGACGTCATTCGTAGCGGTCCCCGGGCAGGCCGGAGCGCGTGCGAGCTCGGGCTGCGGCTGCGGCGCAGGCTGCCGCGCGTCACCGCTCGACGAACCAACTGTGCTCACCTTGGATGCGGCATTACTATTTTCAAAATGAAGCAAAGTGTGGTGTCTCGCTTGACACATCGGCGCAACCATTCCCATCCGGCTCGAAGGACCAAAAATGGTGGCGCATGGCCCAACGTGCGCGAGTGGACTGTATTGCGGAGAAGCAGATAACTGTTCTATTGACACTTTACACACAAACAAGACAGGTGGCCGGGCTGCCGCGGATTCGATACAGGCAGTGAATGCAGCCCGAGAAATTAGGAGAGGATGCACTAACCTTCACGACCCACGTGTTTTTCATCGCAGCCGGTACACGGATCTTCTCTTCCTTGCTCAGGAGCTGCCGTCAGCGTCACTAGATCCCTTGAGGAACACACGAGAGGCACCATCCGATCGGTAAAGGTCTATGAGGCGGTTAAAATACAACAAATATTATTCATTTCTGAGAGACGCGCTCGCGATCCGTCCCTACGCTGGCTAGTTCAAAGCGGGAGTCGCCGTCCACATCTCACACAATGGCGGACGGAAGCTACAGCTAGCCCTACTCTATGGTTAGTGCGGAGGGGGAGACGGATCTAAAAGGAGTGTGTTTCCATGTCAAAAAAATACAGTTCCCACATCGGCGCAACCAAAGTACATATTAAATTGAAGGACGGATACGCATGAAGCAACAGATGACCTAAGGCTTGCATACAAATCAAATAATACTATTTTTATATTGAAAAAGTATTTTATTTATACTTTTATTTATAATCTATTAAAGGTAATTTATACAATAGCGTGGTTTGGTAAGCTAAAACATTTTCACTAAAAGACTAATAATTAAGTCGCAAGTTTTTCTGAACGTTTATTTTAATTGAATGTTCAATTCGTTGTAATGTTTCTGAACGAACAGAAGCATTCTACTTTTTAAGTCTGTAATTAAAAGTCATTACTGCTAGGTACTGTTATTAAAGTTTGAATATTACATAAGGTTAGAGGTGGAAACTGATTTCGTAGAAAATGAACTTGAAATCTTTTTGGGTTTTGTACACATTTTGTGTAATGTTGTGGAATTGTTTAGGTCAGGAATCTACAAGCCAAGTACACTACCGAGTTAATTAACAATAGATAGATAGATTATTCTTTATTGTACACCAACAGATTTACAGTAGGACAAGTAGGTAGCATGTATACAGTTCAATGTACAATGGGCGGCCTTATCGCTGAAGCGATTTCTTCCAGGCAACTTTGAGATAATAGAGACCATTTTATTTAGATTTCAAGTTTTATTATGATAGTTACTGAAGTCACTAGTACAACCGCTAAACCCTCCAGCTAGCTAAAATTTTTCGTGTTATTAGTGGTCCACGTCGCGGTGTGAAAATATTTTTGTGCAGGAATATGTCTATCTACATTGATCTGAATATTCTGAGTATTTTTGTGTATAATATGTATTCAATAAACAAAAGAAGTATATTAGTATTACATTCATCTATATTACAAGCTATGCTTAAAGTAAGTATGTCTTTTTTAGGGTTCCGTACTTCGAAAGGAAAGTAACAGAACCATTATAGGATCATTTCGTTGTCCGCCTGTCTGTCTGTCAAGACCTTTTGCTCAAGAATGCGTGGAGGAGGTAGACCACGACGGTATTTCAGTCAAATTGAGCAGTCCGACTGGGGAAGAACCACCGCCCAATAGAATACTGCAGCCATAATAACTTCTAGTGTGACTTTTGGTATTACACACGTCCATAGGCCACGGTAACCACTTTCCATTAGGTGGACCGTGTGCTTGTCTGCTACCTAAGTGGTATAAAAAGACATCAAGTTGAAATTCATACGACATACTCAGGTATATAACGTTTTGAAACTGTGCAAAAATCAAACTTGTAAATTAACGCATTGAAAATTTACTTCGATTTATGTAGCTTATGTTACGGAACCGTCGGAACGCGAGACCAACTCGCATTTGACCGACTTTTTGTAATATTCACATCCCTATAACGTTTAAATTCCCTATGATGGACTCGAACCGAGTAAAGCACATACCGCCTGTGGGTCGTGTGTTGCTGGAGGTAAGATTGGAAGAGACATATCTTTTGCATTCCGGCTGACCATTGGCTCCCCCGGCCATCTCTATCGAGCTTGCCCTTATCGGGTGTGGGTACCCATATAGCCCCTGGGTATTGCGCCATCACCTAGGCTTGCTTCTGCTAATCATACATCCTTAAATATCTGCACGATTGTAATATAAATCGCAATGTTTTCACAATATTCTGTGTATAGGAAAGAAAATACAAAAGAATATTCGGCTGTGCTGTGCATGACCCGACGCAATGCACGGCTAGTAATAAGAGCTATATATCAAAGGCGAAATGCGACCGACGCGACGTCCGCCAGTCCCCCACTGTTTCACGTTCTTTGTGACACAAACCATTACTAAAACACATTTATATTTCGAATATGGATATAAAAATGCGGCTTTTGAATTTTGGATAGTTTTTGAACTGAAACTGGAGTACCGTAATTCACGTTTAAGTAACCATATAGCATGGATTGAGTACGTTCATTAGAAGTTTTCTTTTTTCGCTTCTTTGACTGTCGTAGAAAGTAACTAGGGGATAGGGTTGTTCTCGATCCGACTGTAAACATACAGCCCTTAACCAGCTTTTTAACTAGCTTATCATCAGGCGAAGAGAAGTAAAATTGACGTGTCCTACATAAAAAACTCTATGACAAAGTGCCCACTTGATGTAATCTCTCCCTTTTACGTGGGACCTAAAATCTTGATTGACAGAATGTTTGTGTTAATAATTAATTCACCTCTGCCTACCCCTTCAAGAATTACCCACCATTACCAAAGAAGGTAATTCTTCAAGGGAGGAGCTGCTGCTTATACATAGATCTAGAAGCAGTATTGTATATGTATACAGTTGGTAAGACTTTAAGAAGCCTATTTTCTCTTCATTTTCCGTACTATTCAAACTTTTTTTACTTCTTTGTTAGCTTAGTAGTGTTAAAAGAACTAATTCGAAAGTGTGCAGCATTGCCATTTAAAGTGTAAGTGCTTGCATTTCTCTTAGAGAACGATAAAATAAATAAAATAGTCTAACAGTTGCATCACAATGAATGCACAACAAGGGAGTCAGAGATACTGTAATTAATAGACATTACAAATGGCCGCGATCTTATTTCGAGATTCTTTTACAATATTGTTCTGCTTGTGTTGTGACTTGGGCACTGAATTGTTTGTCAAGATCGATCTGGTGCTGGTACATGGCCCCACCATGATCATAAGCATTCAAGTCAACGGTGAAGTTGACTTGAAATTCATACCAGTACAATTGGTGATTGACGAACGAGTTAGGTTATGATTCAGGTTTTCCTCCTGGGGTTACGGGAGTTAAGGAGTAGAAAAAAGGATCCCGGGCTCCATAGTGCAAGGATTGGATGCAATAGGGATAATTACTCAATACTCAATACATTTATTGCGTTCCATAATGTGATACAGATGTCAGATTAGGATTAAGTTACAATTATGGAATGGAACCTATCAGACACAGCACAATATTTGGAGAGAGGAAGAATTTGCTATTGTACACAGTTTCATTATAATTTTTAATTTTAGCTATATTATTAAGTTTTTTTTACAACTAGTAATGTTTTTGTTCTTATTAATGTATTGTATGTATGTATTTTATGTCATTTGATGAGTGATGATTTGATAGTGATAATGTGAACAGAAGTTTTAATCAATGCTCAAGAGTAGGTATCTAGACATTCAATAATGGAATTAAAATATAGGCAAAATTAACTGATAATAATAAATTGTATTTCTATGTCACACTATTCAAACAGGTACCTGACATTGAAGATTGCTTATGAATTAAGCTTTTTTGCTGTTATGATAATGTTTAATTATGTAATGATAATAACTTTGTGATAGAAATTAATGAAGACATTTTTTTCTTTTGATTCATTTTCGTATAAAAAATATTGTATAGAAGCGAGACATTTTTATTTTTATTAACTTTTCGTTCATTAGCTTTAGAGGACCTTTCTTTAATTAAGTGGCGAAACTCAAGAGGGATACTCCGAGCCACTAGTGAAAGCTAAAAGATGACAAACAGTTTTAACAGTTTTATTTTGTTTATGTCTCTGGCTCTTTACGAGGCTTGATGGCAGAAAGCTCCTGGCCGATATTCTGCCGAGGTCAGAAAGACCTGAGAAAAGGAAAACTGTGCAATTGCACGTTGCAATTGTACGTTGCCAGTGACTACTACTGGCAACGTACAATTGCAGTACACTTCGTCTGGACGGGCACCTCGCGTAACTAGAGGTAGAACTAGGTCGCATAAATTGGCATATATTAGGGTTGTCCGAGATCCGAAGACAGGGGGAGGACACGACAACCACTGAGTCAGGTGACCTGTTCTACTTCAGAGAAGGTGAACAGCTCTCATAGGGAGGTGTCGGTTTTCTGGTAAAAAAGGACCTCATTAGCAGCGTTGTTGAAATCGGTAGTGTGTCGAACAGGGTAGCGTACCTTATCGTAAAAATCACGAACAGTCGTTCGCTGAAGGTGATACAGGTATATGCACCGAACTCGCTTCACCCCGACGAAAGTGCCGAGGCCGTATATGAAAAATATTGCTAAGGCAATGAATCACACCTCCAAGGCCACTTACAACGTTGTTATGGGGGACTTCAATGCTAAAGTGGGAATACAAGAACGCGGTGAGACGAAAATTGGACCTTATGGAGTGGGGTGCAGAAATCACAGGGGACAAATGCTAGTCAACTTCCTTGAGGTGCAGGGGCTCTTTTTAATGAATAGTTTCTTTAAGAAAAACCCCACAGGAAGTGGACTTGGCAACGTCGGGACTCTGTGATAAGAAACGAGATAGACTTTTTGATAACAGACAGTAAGCACATATTTAGAGACGTCTCTGTGATTAACAAGTTTAAAACCGGAAGCGATCACAGACTTGTCTGAGGCTCTCTAAATATCAACATCAAGGCTGAAAGATTCCGAATGATACGGTCTACTCTCCGACCTACGCCACTCCAAGTCATTCTAGGGTCCGAAAAGTTCCAATTGGAACTTCAAAATCGTTTCGCAACGCTGGAAACCACAAGCGGCATTGACGAGAAAATCGACACAGTGGTCAAAACATTACACGAAGTGTCTCGAAAGTTCTTTCCCGGGAAACGCAAACAGCGAGAGTACAAGCTCTCTCCTGAGACTCTCGAACTTATGAGAAAGAGACGTGAGCAGTCATCCACACCGTCGTCTTCGTCAGATGAGAGAGCCTTACACCAACAAATTAAAAAGCTGATTAGACGCGACCTCCGACACTACAACACCCATATCGTCCAGGAGGCGATTGAGCGAAATAGAGGGTCGAAAGTGTTCGCTCAGCAGTTGGGGAGGCCCCATCTGACGAAACTTAAAAATGTGGATGGTAAAATGACTGCCTCAAGGTTCGAGATTCTCGATGAGATCGAGAAATTCTATGGACAGCTATATGCATCACGGACGATTAAACCGACGGGACACAGCGATGAAGACTACAGAGCCCCACTCACGCGCCATTACACCGAGGAGATACCCGATATCGAGCAATGCGAGTTGGAGGCGGCTGTCAGACAACTGAAAAACAAGAGGGTGGTGACGGAATTACTACTGAGCCCCTGAAAGCAGGCGGAGCTCCAATCCTGAAAGAGCTAGCAAGCCTCTTTAATTCCGTCATCCTACAAAGTCTAACACATGGGGCATGGAGCGGGAGTGCGGTGAAACTGTTCTTCAAAAAAGGAGATAAGACCTTGCTGCCCATCTCACTCCTGAGTCATGTCTACAAGCTGTTCTCGAGAGTCGTCACAAATCGTCTTGCGGGTCAGCTCGACGAGTTCCAACCACCGGAGCAAGCCGGGTTTCGAACAGGTTATAGCACCGTGGACCACATCCATACTGTTCGGCAGATTGTAGAAAAGGGCCAAGAATACAATCAGCCGCTGTGTATGGCGTTTGTGGACTACGAAAAAGCCTTCGACTCCATCGAAACCTGGGCAGTTCTGGATGCTCTGCAGCGTTGTCGTGTCGATTGGCGATACATCGAGGTGCTGAGATGCTTGTATGACACTGCCACAATGTCCGTCCAGCTCCAAGACCAGAAGACGACACCTATTAGCCTCCAACGTGGAGTGAGACAGGGAGATGTTATATCCCCCAAACTATTCACCAACACGCTGGAGGACGTCTTCAAAACTCTGGATTGGACTGGGCGGGGTATAAACATTAACGGTGAGTACATCTTACATCTTCGGTTCGCCGACGACATTGTCATAGTTGCGGAATCGTTGGAACAACTGGGCGAAATGCTGCATAGAATAGATGGAGCTTCTCGACGCGTCGGCCTCGGTGTAAACTTGGATAAAACCAAAATTATGTTCAACGAACATGTTGCACCGAGACCGATTGCCATCGAAGGGGCGACACTCGAAGTTGTTCAAAAATATATCTACTTCGAGAAAGAACTAGCCAGAAGGATCCAACTGGGTTGGGCAGCATTTCGCAAACTACGTCGAGTTTTCTCTTCACCCCTACCGCAATGCCTCAAAACAAAGGTCTTTGAACAGTGCGACCTACCTGTTATGACTTACGGTGCCGAAACGTGGACACTTACAGTGGGGCTGGTCCATAGCTTAAAAGTCGCGCAGCGGGCTATGGAGCGAGCTATGCTTGGAGTTTCTCTGAAGAATAGAATTCGGAACGAGGTTATCCAACAGAGAACTAAAGTTACCGACATAGGCCACAGAATAAGCAAGTTGAAGTGGCAGTGGGCTGGCCACGTTTGCCGAAGGACCGATGGCCGTTGGAGCAAACGAGTCCTAGAGTGGAGACCGCGAGAAGGTAAGCGAAAGGTAGGATGCCCCCTAGCCAGATGGACGGACGACCTGAAAAAGGTGGCTGGGATAGACAGGATGCGGAAGGCGGAGGATCGGAGAAAATGGCGCACATTGGGAGAGGCCTATGTCCAGCAGTGGACTGCGGTGGGCTGATTGTTTGATGGCAGAAAAAAGCTAGCTGTTAACTTTAGTTTATATTACTCATGATCTTAAACTATATACAAGCTATATAAACATAGTAATATCTACTACGATGCGGCGTAAAAGAATCTATTAGGTATTTTTGTATAAGTTTGACAAAACTATATATTGCATGACATTTCGAGCTGTCTTTGCGATGCTTTTTGTTAGAAATATTGTGTCTTTTTATACCATTTAGGTATCTGACAAGCATACGGCCCACCTGATCAAAAGTGGTTCCGTGGCCTATGGACGTATGCAACACCAGGGGCGTAACACTCGCGCTGCCGTCCCTGAAGAAACTTTGTAATACCCACTCTTGAAGAATCCCATATTGTATGCGCTTTAACACCCACAGCAGGGAGTTCATTTCACAGCTTAAGCGTGGGTGGGATGAAGTTTCTTTCATACCGCTCAGTATGCCGGTTCCTAAGACGGTTCTCAGGTCGCAATGTGTGACAGTAGTAGTAATGTCTAGACAGTATGTAGTCCAAGTTCAACTGCAAAAGTTTAAAAACTTCAATAATAGCTTCCTTACACTCGTTTGCTGCCGTACCACTCTTACCAGTATAAATAAACAAACCAAACCAGCAATCAGCGCAAATGGATTACATATTTCGCGCCATTACGCGCAAATCTCGACAACTAACGCGGTTATCTCGCGGCGGGCGGCGGGCGAACACGTTCGTTAGCTATTTTTGTTCTGTATCTCGTACTTGATAACTTTCGCCCCAACTTTATTGGGTTCTGATAGTTTACGACCCACAAATTGCTAACTTCTCCAACTCGACTAGCCTTGCATCTCCGAATAATCTCATTTTTTCTTGTTTGTTTCGGAACTGGCACTTAATAAGTATTAATATTGTCTATATTGGTACAAGATTTTGAGGGGATAAAAGTATTTAGGGCAAAATCTGGATAAGCTTTATAGGGTCTATATAGTACAGAGACACTGGTGTTGTTATGTATGTTTTGCCAGTTTTTATGTTATTATGTTATTTCTTAGATGGGTGTACAAAAATGGCCGGTCATTTATTTTAAACTCCTCTTAAGCTGTGGATAAGGAATAGTTTTTATATTTTATTATATGCCAAGTGAACGTACTTGTCATCAATAGAATATTCACACTGGCCTGTATTGCTGGGAAACCAGGTACATCATGTTATAGATGTTGACAACCAGGGTTGGTAACCCCGACGCGTTTTGGGATAAAGTTCTTCTTTCTTCCTTGGGCCATCGCAAACACTTCGTATCACAGGTCACCTGCCCACCGCAATCTTGCTTAATGTATTTACATGAAACAGCTCTAAACGCGACTGGCACACGTTCAATACAGCGGACGGCCTTATTGCAAACGGAAAGCCAATGGCTTTGTCCCTCAGGTGTCTCCATTTATCGACCGAACGACCCACTACACAATATTATACGAAATTTGTTGTAGCCTAAGATCGAGATCCGATAGGTGCTATTTTTGGTCAAGTTACGTCTCTCTGCCGTTTGTGACATCGCATTGCTAAAATATTTTTGCTTTGAGCCCTATTGGCAGGGGCGCTAAACCTTCGTTTTAACTTTTGAACTTGGGTACGGGGACTATTTTACTTTAGTATTTGTTATATTTTAATGTGGGTGATTATGACCGATGCTGAAGAAAATATTTGAGGTGTTTTAGGTAGCTCAATTTTCCTGTGAAGCAATCTATCCTGTAGAAAGTACTAGACCTGATCCGATTCTGCTAATTTCCAATTACTGTCATGCAATTAATACTGCAAAAATGCTATTAGGTTGCTACTACCACTTATTATACCAATTACTGGCATAAAAAAATGTAAAGAAAGTATGCAAATTTAATTGTAAATTTTTTATATATATTATCATTGACATTATTTAGTAAACTTCAACACCCTTGCTTATATCAAATCAATTTTATTGACAAAGTAAGATTATTTTCTTAGTTACTGCACCTCAGGGCTCTAACTCGTTTGACGACAGATTAAAATTTGATGCGACATGCCGAAGCACCACACCGAAGTATCAAATCAGGGCTACTGTGATTTATGACGCTAGATTCATAAAAAATTATGAGCCCAGCATCTCTCGCGCTGGCAGATGATCTGTTATCTACTATTATGTACTTCACTGAACACAAATTATGATCAGTTTACAACCCTCCCTTACACAATGACAATAAAATCTGTTTTCCTTCGGTAACATCTTCCGTCGTTGAAGAGAGTTAATTAGGTACCTACTGTGTTCGAAGCATGTGTTCTAAAAATCTTTTGTGTAGTAATACGTAATGTGATAGTCTTAGGTACAGACAGCTAAAAAAGTTATTGAACTCTAACAATTTTCACATTAGCATACGTCAGTAAAAATCATCCTTATCTCTTTTTTTTTTTTTTTTACGTGCGCAAAATCCCCACGGATACCTCCCCACCGGAGCCGGTGGAGGAGGTTATGTCGGACTCGAACCGACTAAAACGCACGCCGCCTGTGGGTCGTTTTGGTTGCCGAAGGTGAGGTTGACAGGAATATCCCTCGCACCCCGGCCGACCCAGGGCCATCTCTCGCGATCTGGCCCTCGTCTCGGGTGTGGGGACTACAGAGTCCCCAACTCGACCCCGGAAACGGGGAGGCGCGCTAGGCGCGCCACCGCCGCGGCCTGCTTCTGCCAGGGTGACAGGCGGCTCCACCTGTCACCCCCAGGCCGGCGCTCATGGGGGGCGGAGGTCGTTCATCGACCTCCGATGCCCGAGTTGCCTTCGTACGCGGGCAGCTTGACTTGCGATCCTTCGTCGCTCCCGCTGCCGCTCCCGCCCCGCCTCCTCCTTCACGAGCATTACTTGCTCGCAGAAGGAGGCGCCGGCCGCCCACGCATCCGCGCAGCGGACCATCGCCGCGAGCAAGGTGGAGGGCGTGAGAACTCTCACTCCCAGGGCCGCCACAAGCTCCCGCCTCGGCGTCTCCCACGCCGGACACTCGGTGAGCGTGTGCGGACCTGAGTCCTCGCTCGCGTCGCAGTGATGGCACTCGGACGTTGGCTCTTTCTCCATCCGACGCAGATACTTTCCGAAGCACCCGTGCTCGGTGATCATCTGCGTCAGACGGTACGAGAGGCTGCCGTGTGGCCTCTCTAGCCACTCCCCCATGATGGGTCTTACCGCCGCTACTACGGCGCGCCCTGCGCCTGGTCGCCCAAGTCGTAGCTCCCATTCCGCCACCATTTCCCTGTGGAGCCGGGATCTCACGGCCCGAATTTCTTCGGGCTCGGGTTCGTGACCCCGCTCCCGCGCCGCCTTTCGGAACCGGTATAGCGCCGAAAGGGATCTCGCTTCCAGGATCCATGGTGGCCATCCGGCGAGGAGACTCGCCGCGTTGAAGGATATCGTGCGGTACCCCCTTATGATGCGGCACGCCACTTCTGCTGTGGACGCTGCAGCAGGGGCATGTGCCGATCATTCAGGGTGTCCGCCCACACGGGACACCCGTACAGGGCCATGGACCGCACGACACCCGCGTAGAGTCTCCTGCAGGAGTCCTCCGGGCCCCTCAGGTTAGGCAGTAGCCGCGCCAGAGCGTTGGCTGCGCCCACAAATTTGGGGCATCATCCTTATCTCTTGCTTGCTCGCACAATATAAATTGCGACAAAACCATACCTATTTTTAAAAAGAGGATAATCTAGTTCTAGTCTAGTCCTCTGAGTTTCTTGCTTACGGAACCAGTGAAAAAATCATTTTGAAATTATTTATTTCATTGATTTAATATTCTTGTAATTATTTCTTAACACAGTTGTAATATTTTGACGTCCATATGTGTTCTTTATATTCCTAAATAAATTATTGTATAATTTAGTTATAGAGTATTATTATTTTATTTATCATTTGAACATCCTTAGCTGTCGGACTATGTCATATAGAAAGAAAAGAAAGAAAGAAAACATTTTTATTTTTTTTAGCATATAACAAATACACACAGTACAGCAATAAGTGACAATAGCCAAGTAGAATAATATGACGGTTTCAAATTATTTTTCTATTTTGCATTATAACTACTGCCATTGATATGGCCACGACATCAAACTAACTCCTTATATAACAATAATGGGTGAGTTGGATTTAGTTATATTAGAATAAAACCACTTTTATATCTAGTATAAGAAGATGCAGTAAAACTTAACCTATTCACCCAGTAACAACAAATTCGCATCCGACTTAACTGAATTTATAATAACTTATCAAGCCTTGTAGACAAGCAAGCTTTCTATAATAAATGATCCAACTTTAGCCCGAACACCCCTGGGACTGTACGCTGAAACCTCAGCATTCCCTGCTACGACAAATATTTAATACTTCGCCAGAAGTCGAGTAGTTTTCAAAGTTTTTCCTCACTTAACAAGAGTTATTGAAAACAATATCAGGTGGGTATATTCGAGAAGTTGGAAGTTTGTGGAGCGCTGGATTATTCACAAGCGCATACTTGATTTAAAACTACTCGTATTTTGTTTCTACATAAAACTGAAAAGAAGGATTTGTTTGCTATCGCTACTCGTAAGTCAAAACTTTTCTTTTGTGTCACATGTGAAGTTAGCCAACCGTAGATATTGTGATATATAAAATCAAGATGTGTTTGTATGCGACAATATTGTGAAGATGTTAGAGAAAGCGATTAGTTACGGTGTTTTACTTTCAGGTGATTATTCTGCTTGAAAATGAGTGAGTAGACGTTGGATTACAATTGGTTAGAATAAAAGATAGAACTGGTGTAAAACTGAAACCAATATAAATGTGTCGGTTAATACGAATGCGTGTAATTATCTAACGTTTAGTCCAGCCTAATAAGAGTCCAGATTTATTAAGTTGCTTGCCTATAGTCCGCATCGCACTGTATTTAGACCACGAGCATCGTAATTTTTTAAATATTCTTGCGCGTGGGGATGGGTCAACTAGTTTGAAATTTAAAACAATATTTCACGTGAAAACTGATTAAAACTTTTACAATAGCCAAGCTGACGGCGTTACGTGTCTGTTCGTCTAAAATATTCAGCCTGCGTACTAGATCCAAAGCAGCCTGTGAATATAGCCTGTTATCTAGCAAAGAGTTTGCATACGTGACACTATGTTTGAGTGGTACTTACATACTAACACATAACGGTACAAACAAACAAATATATCCTATAATATCAAAGTTTAGCGCAACTACTTTTTATCGTTCCAAACCCATAGGGTAACAATAGCCTTCCATTATTGGTGGTCTTCTCACAGATGATGTATTTCTGTTGCCGCTATAACAAGAAATACTAAATATGGTACGGAACCATTCGTAGTCGAGTCCGTCGCGTACCTACTTGACTGGTTTTTGAATTATCTTTTTAAAATTAAACTCACTGAATTATTGTTATCCTGGCGGAATAAAGCCTTTCTAAGTGAGTCTGATAGTAGCAATTAGCAAGTCAGACATTACTAAAAGGGTACTCCTGGCAAGTTAGTTAAGTTTTATTTTGTTACAAATACTCTAAGGACACGAGGGTTGAAATAATTTGAATAAGCACAAAGTTGGATATTATTTTATCGTTACAAAATGATCGTAAAGTTATTTCTAACTTTTGGGTACTTATTTCGGCTGTTTTCTTATAAGTAATGATATAAACATGTATAAGGTATTGAATGAAAACTTACATGAAGTTTATTTTTGGGATAAAGATAAGAAAGAAAAACTGACTTTTTTATTTTAAATTTTTTAAAATAAATTAAAAAAAATTAAAAAAACCCGATTGCCAATCATAAACCAAAGGAAAATTAATGGGTACCGCCCTACTAACCTAATTTAATGGTATTATTTGCAGTGTCAGTGCATAAAATTAGCAGTATTGGGGTCTTCGTCTATCAATCAACAATTTCGAGGAGGTAGGACACGACGGTAATCACGTCCAAATTGAGCAGTCCGACTGGGGAAGTACCTCCACCCTACAGAATACCACGGCTATAATAACCTCGTGCTGTGTTCCCGGTGGTGAGTGGGGTAGCCAGAGGTCACTGGAGAGTTTTTGTGCTGTCAGTGGGAAGACCAAAGGCTTGTCCTGATTTTGTGCTCTGCATTGAGGGCACATAAAATCTCTGTTCTTACAGGGTCGGCAGCACGGATGTGACTCCACTGGTTTTACACGTTCATAGGTCACGGTAACCACTTTCCATCAGGTGGGCCGTGTGCTTATCTGCCACCTAAGTTGTATAAAAAGAAATCAACCAATTTAGTTTAATTTAATCTAATATAATATCCTACTGAGTCGTATTGCAGAGCTTGTTATACATAGACGTAATTTAACAGCTTCCTAATAAAAAACTGTATCAAGGTTCTACCTAAAATATCCATCGCTGAACATGAATTTTTCAGATAGTACGACAAACGATCTTCAGCGAATACGGCCGTAAAGTTCCATGCTGATATAATCCTTCATATACCCTTACAGTATCCGATTGAAGGGTTCATCCATAACCGGGTTCATATACCCACGATAAATATATTGTTGTTTTATTATTTATTTTTATATAACACCCGTATATTTTAGAAGGGTTAGGTAAAGACCAAATTTGATTGGAAGTAAAATACACCTCGTTTTTACTTCTATTCAAATATTTGGTTCTGTATAATCTTCGGTATCGCAATTGGGTTGTGGAGGCCAGTTGGCAGTCGCTTTCAGGAAAAATATCGAAGTGCAGTTAAATCCGTATTTACATTAGTAAAGCGGACCCCAAACTCTGAGATGAAAGTTACGGATGCGACTGGGATTAACGCTAAGATGAAGAAAAATTTGGTTCTGTATCAATCAATCAATTAACCCACCGTAGTTCACTGCTGGACATAGGCCTATCCCAATGAGAGCAATTTCATCCGATCGTCTGAATTCCGCATCCAGTCTCTCCCAGCAAGCTTTTTCAGGTCGTCTGTCTATCTATGGCTAGGGGGCGTCCTACCTTTCGTTTACCTTGTCGGGGTTTCCACTCTTCTGGTTCTGTATAATAGGGGAAGAATATTAAAGTTCATGTATAAAGAGTATAAATGTCATTCTTAACTCTTGAGGCCATTTCTCGAATAACAATTAGTACCTGGTCAATAAAGTCTCGATTAAATCTCAATCGCTTCAATTACAAAAGAAAACGATCATGAATGTTGTTTTTGTAGTACAAGATCAACAATTTTGACATTTTCATATTCAGATTAGATCGAGACTGCAAACAGATTATTATTACTAGAATTGACATACAGTGTATAATGTCCTTGGGCCTACATATTTTTTGGAGGTCCAATAGGCACTACAAAAGAGGTCCAATGGGGGCTTTTTTATTTGATTTAATTTTGAAGGTCCAACGGGCACTGAAAAGGAGGTCGAGTGCGCACATTAATTATTATAGTTTGAAGGAGGTCCAGTGGGTCTTAAAAATGAAGTCGAATGGGTACTTTTGTGAGAGGGTCGAATCTTGGAGGTCGAGTGGGTACGTAGTCCAACTGTTCTAGTTGGAATACTCTTGTCCTAATAGTGGAATAGTTGAAGTCAATCTAACTACTTACAATATTTTTGACCAAAGCGTTGGATCATGGAGTTTGTATTGGGACTAGTACAAATAATTTAACTTAATATAACTTCTGGCAACACTGGCCGGGTGAACACCTTCTTCTGATCACTATATCGAAAAATTGCAAAAATAGATCAAAAACAGTGAAAAATCAGTGGAAATAAGTCTAAAAGTTGCGAAACCTAACCTACAAATGTGTTTACTAAGAAAACAATAGCAAATACCTGGATATCTTGTGAGTAGAATAGCAATTTCATTATTATAAAACAGTTGCTTCATTTCAAAATACACTCACACATTGATACCAGCTGTTATCCAGCTGTTTCATCTATTTGCTGATACATGCACACATGAACATCTCAAAAGTAAACAAATGATTTTGACATTCTGAATTTAAATACAAATGACATTTCGTTTGTGTGCACGAAGACAGCTACCAACATTAGTGAACTAAACAATCTGTGGACTCGGGGCTGATATTCTCGATATTAAAACTCATTTTTTAAGCTCACTGCATTCACTTCAAAACCATAGACTATATTGAAAATTGATGAATGACCATTTGCTAAGTGCTATTGTAACACTTTAATATCGCCTCTCACGGTCGCACGCCCCTTGACAAACTATTCCAAGGAACAAACCCGTGCCTGCCTACTAAACGGTCACGGCCAGAAACCGAAATCCGGCAAGATGCCTTTAAAGCGTACCCCACCACCCACAGCCTGTGCCCAATTTGTCGACAGGAGATATTCTTCCTACCCCGACTAATACTGTCGCTATTACGAACAAAAAAAAGCGCAAACTGGAGGCATCCTCAGCGAACAATTCGAACAATTCAAATGGGGCTGGCACCGATTTTATGAGTGACATAAGGAAAATGTTCACAGACTTCAAAATACAGCAGGACATCAAATTGGAATCTCTACAGAAAACAATTAATTTAATTAAAGACCGAACTGATGACATACAAACTAGCATGTTGTTCGTCTCCCAACAATACGAGGAGATGAAAATCAAACTCGATCACCTTGAAACCGAAAGAAAAAACAACCTTGCCTACATCCAGAGCTTACAGAAAAGGGTCGAGACGATGGAAAAAAATCAAAGAAAATCCTGTATCGAGATCAAAAACATTCCCGCAAAACCTTCGGAAAATAAGAATGATCTACTAAATACCGTCCAAAACATTGCGAAGACATTAGACATACCATTACAGCAAACGGAGATACGAGATATCTACAGGATCCACACCAAATCCCACAGCAAAACGATGGTAGTTGATTTTAGCAATATTATTACGAAAGACAAATTTCTTCAGTCTATTAAGAAATATAACAGGCAAAATGGTGGTAATAAATTAAACACTCAACTCCTTAAACTGGCTGGACCTGCTCTCCCTGTCTTTGTCACTGAGAACCTAACATTCAACGCAAGAAAGTTATTTTATATGGCGCGAGACTTTGCCTCTGAAAATGAATTCAAATACTGCTGGACTGCGCGAGGACGAATTTATTTACGCAAGAAAGAAGGCGAGCCTTATTCTCGCATCGATACGGAGGAAGACCTGGTCAAACTAAAGACACCAAAATGACTAATAGCACAAAAGTTTATAAGTCACTTCTCAAATTGCATGTTCCATAAATTTATTTTTGATATTCCTAATTATTCATTGATTTATTTTTGTTATGAAAATTGGTACAACATTTTTGATCAATTACGAAATGATATTGAAAATACGAACGACAAAAATTGCACTGGTGCATTGCACAACATGATAAACTTACAACTGCACACTAAAACGTACACATTACACAACATAACTTATTCTACACAAAAGTATAGTAAAATCATGACTGGTCTCCGATGCTCTCATCCGAGGTTCCCTGGATGCTTGGGTTCATCAATTAGATGCATTGAGCAGTGCTCCTTGTCCCTCAACCTACTTTTCGGACAGTTTGTAACTCCCCCATCATCATATGTCATGTCCCGTGCGGGTGTTGGCTTCGGGTATTTGTTGTTGTGTTTATTGTTATTATTACTGCAATTTGATCGATGGCTTCTATGCACACAATATGCTGTGATATAGATGACACTGATATTGCAAAGGCTTACATCTGCGACCCTAACCAGTGTTCGAAACACATTAGTAGTAGCAATCGAAAAAACATTAATATTTTTCATATGAATATATTTATGTAGCCTGAACTGCCACTTCGACGAGCTTAATATTCTGCTGTCGCAGGTGGATATCAGCTGTGATATCATTGTCCTGACGGAATGCTGGTTGAGCAAGGTGCCGATCATACCAATGCTTGATAACTACGTGGCATATGGATCGACCTTCTCTAACCAAAACGATGGGGTGGTGGTGTATGTATCTACTAGACTGGCCTCGGTGATTTGTGAGGAACCTATGTTTGTGGACGGTACCTGTCTGGTGCTTAGGCAACAGAATTTAGCAATTGTTGCTATTTATCGATCCCCATCATATAATCAAATCGGGAATTTTTTGGCTAGCCTAGACACAGTATTAGAAACCCTTTCTGCATATGAAACTGTAGTCGTAACAGGGGACATAAATATTAATATACACCCCTCTGAAAATAACTCTTTTACCGAAGAGTACCTTGCCCTCACTGCTGCTCACGGCCTTCTGCCTGCTCATCGATTTCCCACACGACTGGAGAGGTGTTTGGATCACATTATGCTAAAAACTAAAGCCACTGTAGCATCGGCAATGGTACTGAATGCGTACATAACCGATCATCGTCCCACACTGCTAAGCTTAGAGTATACACCAAAACAGTCCATGGCTGGGCGTGATGGCACTAGACTTAATGTTAAAGCTGCACTTAATGACATCAAAGATCTAAATTTTTCCAAGGTTCTGTCCTCAAATGACCCAAATCTCGCGCGGAACATTTTGTCCATCAGCTATCAACCGTAGTGAATGCAAACAGCATGGCTATAAAAAAAACTCATAGAACCAAAACTATAAAGCCGTGGATTACGCCGGGCCTTTTGAGGTGTATCAGGAACCGTGATAGGCTTCATATGAAAGCCAAAAAAGACCCTGCCAACATGATTTGTCAGGTCACTTATATGAGGTATCGTAATTTTTGTAACAATCTCCTGAAAAACCTAAAAATTGCCTACGAAAGGGAAGAACTACTTAACGCCAAGGGTAACACAAAATCTATGTGGAAAGCTATTAAAAAAATTGCACAATTGCAGCACCACAAGACTACCCCAGTTGAGCTTTTAGAAGCATCGAATAGTGGTTCATCATCAATCGATGATGTCAATTATTTTTTTGCTAATATTGGCAAAACTTTAGCCGACAATATCACCGCCCAACAAAGAAATGGTGTTGATACTGGATCCCGTAACCTACCTTTCAGGGTTAATGACCACTCGCGGAACATCCTGGGCAACTCTATGGGTCTATTGAGTGTAGACGAAATGGAGCTGGAATCCATTATATTAGGATTACGAAACGAATGTGCTATTGGGTGGGATGGCATCCCTGTCAATCTCTTGAAGGAAGCTCGCACCTTCCTAATCCCTCCCCTAATGCACATCATAAACCTTTGCTTCACAAAGGGTACATTCCCTTGTGTCTTTAAGAAAGCGCTGATTCATCCGATCTACAAGAGTGGGGATCGGAGTAATGTCACGAACTATAGACCAATCGCAGTGCTCAGCACATTGTCCAAAATCATGGAAAAAGCCCTCAACAAACGTCTGGTTCACTACCTAAACGAAAATAAAATTCTTGCAAGTAACCAGTATGGCTTCAGACAGGGAAGATCAACAGAGGATGCAGTAACTGACCTAACTGATCATATCATTCGGACACTTGACTCTGGCAAGAAGTGCCTTGGAATATTTCTAGATCTGTCGAAGGCGTTCGACACGGTTTCGATTCCCATTCTTGTGGACAGATTAGAGTTAATTGGCATAAGAGGAATAGTGCTAGACATCTTTCGTGACTACCTGACTGAAAGAAGTCAGTGTGTTAAAATAGGAAACGTCACGAGCGGTGAACAACGTATCACCTACGGAGTTCCTCAGGGCAGCGTTCTGGGCCCTACACTATTCCTAGTGTATATAAATGGCCTATGTGCTCTTGAATTGCCCCACACTAAAATATTTACATACGCCGATGATACCACACTATTAGTTGACGGCCAGAACTGGGGTCAGGCACGAGCGTTAGCTGAGGAAAGCCTGAGGACTGTATCAAGGTGGTTATCTTGTAGTCTTCTTACCCTAAATGTAGAAAAAACCTCTTACATAACATTCTCGTGTTCAACAGTGGGGCAACCCAGCACCGAGTTGTTCCCCATCAGGGTACACGAATCCTGCACGCAAGATATTTCTTGCAACTGTTCCACCATTCCAAGGAAATCACATCTTAAATACCTGGGTGTACATCTTGACAGTACACTCAGCTGGAATAAACACATTGACACCATGGTTCCGCGAATTCGAAAATTATTATTCGTCTTCAAAAAGCTCAGATTGTCAGCGGATTTTGCAACCTTAAAGAACGTTTACTTCGCTCTTGCGCAATCTCTGATGGGCTACTGCATTGCCGCCTGGGGTGGCACATTTCAAACAAGCATGACTCGACTGGAGAGAGCACAAAGAGCTGTTCTCAAGGTTATGTGCAAGAGACCCTTTAGGTATCCGACAACAAACCTTTATTTGGACTGTGAGGTCCTTACCATTAGACAACTCTTTGTGCTCAGGGCAGTCCTACGCATGCATGCCTCAGCATCTCACTCACTGAACATGAGAACTGGTTTGCGCAGGAGACTAAATGTGTTCACCTCCGAAAGGCACAGAACCGCAACTGCAGAAAGACATTTTTGGATATTGGGTCCCAAACTTTACAATGAAGCGAACAAGTACTTGAACATTGCTGCACTTGCCCGGCACGACTGTGAACACGCAGTAAAAAGTTGGCTCAAAACTCTGACATATGACGAAACAGAAACACTTTTACTCATACCGAGAAGATTGCATTCACACACACTCACTCACACACACACACACACATACACACTCACACATAATTTCTCACACGCTCACACTCATTTACACTATTTTGGTAATTCATTATTGTTGTTGCAATGAATTGACTGTACGTAATTAAAAAGAAAAAATCTCTAAACTATTACTAAGCAACTTATAATCATATTCTCTAGGTGTGCGACGTTGGGCGCGGTGTTGCGGCGGCCTGGTAGGGGTTGCCGTTGGTCGGACTGGGCGACGTCACAGCAGATAGACCAATGGCAATCTCTGTCGGGGCTGTCGCGGCGCTGCGCTCGGCGCTGTATGCTTGGATAATTGCACAGCAGATCAATAGGAGGGTGTGGGCATTCGTGATACAGGGTTCACCTAGTACGAATGCCTAAGCACTCCTTATAGCATAATTTAATTGTATAGCATCTAGCTTTTACCTACACTCCAGGACTGCTATAAGGAGAAATTTATATTGTACCTACCTTTTTTGAAATAAATTATTCTTATTCTATTCTTATTCTAATTTTGAGTTCGGTTGACATGCGTGTAAGGCGAAGCAAAAAATAGGGTTATGATTTTGATATACCTAAGTATGAATAGGGTAAACAACGGTTAACTTGTACAGTGATTAACTAATAATGAAAGTGTATTTGGTGATGGCAATTCTCATATTTAAATTTAGTTTTAAGAATCTTATTACATAGTACGTTGTTCATCAATCATTTCTAACATAAATGACATTGTATTTACAAGGTTTATTTAACTAACCTTGTTAACATTAGTCAAATTGAACCAATTTGTTATAGTCGTATCGATTTTAAACTTAGAAAGTATGTTGTTTCTGAATGATAAATTCATTTGACATTATCAGACTGATCTAATGATGTAGTTACGATGTGAATAATATATATAACTTCTACTAATAAGCATATCGACACCAAAAGTATGAATATAGGTAAGGGACATTTGGGGAAAACTACACTCGAGAGCAATGAATCCGGGTCACTTAAAGAATCCTAAAAATCTCGGAAACTAAAAATGCTAGGTTAATGCAATAAATTGTATTTAATAGACAATGTAATACTCCTTAAATGAAGGTATTAAAACTTCTTAGTTATTGTAAAGTTATATCATAAAAAAATCAAATTTGAAAAAGGGCCACTTTCGAAGATGGAACTACGAAATTACAGCATTTGGTGTTGCTTTTGTTTGTAATCTGTCATTTATGTGGGTACATAAACCATGTTGATAGTGCTCTATATTCATTAATCAAGCTGAAATTATGTCGCTTACGCCTGAAGAATGCACCAGAATACTTACAATGCTGGAAACCGGCCGGAGTCAGCGCGATACAGCCAGGACTGTCGGTGTGTCGCTGTCAACAGTACAAAGAGTTCTCCGACGTTACGAAGAAACTGGTTCTAACCTACGCAGACCAGGAACGGGCAGAACCAGGTGTACCACAGCACGAGAAGACCGATACTTGGTGAACACCATGCTTCGAAATCGCTTTCTCACAGGAACTGAACTCACCAATCAGTTTCGACGCCTCGGAGGAAGTAACCCAAGTGCATGGACAGTAAGACGTCGGCTTGCTGAATCTAACTTAAAACCCCTTAGACCTGCAAACGGCCCTAAACTGGAGCGTGGGCATCGTATTTCGAGACTAAGTTATGCCCAGAGCCACGTAAATTGGAGTATTGAAGATTGGTCAAAAGTTATGTTCTCCGACGAATCAAAATTTATGCTCTACAAGCACGATGGAAGACACAGAGTGTATCGAAGACCAGGGGAAAGATTCAAGCAAGCATGCATCGAAGAAAAAGTAGCCTACGGTGGTGGGTCTGTACTTGTGTGGGCCGGAATTTCTTCTGAAAGTCGCACAGAGCTGGTGATCATAGAAAACGGCTCTTTAACTAGCGTAAGATATGTGGAAGAAATCCTCAATGATCACGTTGGTCCATTTATGGTCAATTTAGGTGAGGATGCTATATTTATGCATGACAATGCCAGACCTCATACAGGTAGGATTGTGAATGACTACCTTCAAGAGATGAACATTACTCGTATGGAGTGGCCAGCGCGCAGCCCGGATATCAACCCGATCGAGCATGCTTGGGACGAGCTAGGCAGATGCGTAAAACAACGAAACCCTCCCCCAATCACGCTTCGTGAGCTCAAAATTGCTCTCACAGAGGAATGGGAGAATATTCCCCAAAATCGTATAAGGAACTTGGTGTACAGCATGCCAAACCGCGTAAACGCAGTAATGGAAGCACGAGGAGGCAATACGAAGTATTAAAATTCAAGAAAATCGTAATAAAGTTCAAAAATTTCATGTTTCCTATTTTTGTTTTAAGGAGAGATCAGCAGTTTTTTTCTTTATGTAATTTTGTGTTAATAAAATGTATGGTGACTCATATTTTTTTTACTTTCATTTAAGGAGTATTACATTGTCTATTAAATACAATTTATTGCATTAACCTATCATTTTTAGTTTCCGAGATTTTTAACATTCTTTAAGTGACCCGGATTCATTGCTCTCGAGTGTAGTTATATATATCGTTGGATTCGGAATTATGCGCTCTATCGTTTGGTATACTTGAAATTTCTCTATCGTTAAAAGTCCCTTACAGTATACATTTTTGGGGTGCTAAGACAGATTTTTATCCAAGAAATGAAAATGTAAAAAAAAAGTTTTATAGCTCTTCTGAAAAATCGTGTTTTGTCCCTTATCTTAATTCATATTTACTTCTGGTGACAATATTGAATAAAGACTCTTTTGGTTTGTTTAAGGAGTCTCAAATATTATATTATGTGACTGATGAAAAGTCAATTCAACGACATCAGTTTTTTTAAACCAATTTAAATAAATAATTTTGTTTTATATTTTAGAAAAAAATAAAATACTTTCATTCATAAGAGAGATGATTAACTGGGTATCCTATATATTTGTACTTATAACAGTTTCCCTTCCAGGTCCCGCGTTCGAGTCGCATGTGTGTCGCGTGTGTGTGTGAGTGACGTCGTGTGTGTGTGCGCGCTCGTCGTGGCATGCGCAGCGGGCGGCGCGTGCGGGGTTCGCCCCGCTAAAGCCATGCGCGCAAGAGTCGCCGCCGCGCTTCTCGCCCTGCTCGTGCTCGCGCACCTACCGCCACCAGGTCAGTCCATCATCGAAATTTAGGCCCATTACGCACTGTCAACTAGTCGCTGGCGACCCAGTTAATAGTGACTGTTACTTTAATTAGTTCTAATAGGTGTTTGTGAACTTAGTCGGTCGCCCGCCTAAGTTATCGCCGAGATTCTGAGTCGGTGGCGACTAGTCGACATTACGAAACGACTGTTAATGTTACTAATATTGCTACCGGCATATACGTTGACATCAAATCACTAGAGAAACGTGGTCGTGCACAGATTGGTTTGATATAATCTATGATTAGTGTATCTAAGTTTCTCCACATTTTATGACGAAACTGAGATCAAGATATATAGTGGGAACTATATAAAATATGTATTGAAGCTGGTAGCTGTCCGCTCCTTCAGGTACCGTAACAGAACTTCATGCGGGTGGAACTGCGAGTCAAAGCTTATGTGAAATATTATATCACCATTGCTAGTGACAATTTTCCCTGTAGAGTTTGTTACAGCTGGTGATGTACGTATTAACTGGCAACAAGCTGTTTAGGAAGTATTGAGCTTTGTGAATGGCGATTGCATTTCAGTTGCTGATATATACATTTATGGGGATATAGTGAAAGTAGTTATTCTTTTATAATATAAAGCACCAGATTTAAAACTCTTGAAATTTCGTCCATAAATTTCACGTTTTGCAATTTATATTTAACCTTTGTGAAAAGTGAATGGATAAAATTAAATTGTCGATACAATACAAAAATAATAGGACTTTTTTCGAGTAGGCAGAATTAACAAATAAATAAAATAAATATTCTACAACATTCAACACAACGCTATCTAGAGCCATGATAAGCATAGCTTAACTAGTTTGTGTTGCATCTAGAATGCGGATAAACATACTTAGATACTTGTTTTTTATAAATACATACATATTATATATAGAAACACCCAGACCAACGCAAATATACATATTCGTGCATAAAAATATTTGCACTGAGCAGGAATCGAAACCGCGCCTCCTGCGTAGTAATCGAATGTTCTACCGCTACGCCACAGAGGCTATGTTACTACATATGTACTGAAAATTTCCTAACAGAATTTTTTAACCTACAAATTGCATGGTCTAGTTCTTGAACCAAAGATCATTCGCCCATAATCATATGTGCCGTATGCTACAGTACAAATAAGGTAAATTTTGATGAAAAAACTAAAAATATTAAAGTAGGTATAATTGAATGTATAACAGGCTTGGTAACTGAACCAATTTGCTTCTAGTATTATTATTACTAATTGAAGTGGTAGGTAAATAATCTGCGCGAGCCCTCCGTCCCTCGGGTGAATCCCTTTCACAAATAAGCCCTCTATCTCGGGTTACTTGCATAGACACAATTAGTCTAATATACATACATTATTAATTACTTACATATCACTTGCTTTAGTCTGGAACGAAAATGTCTGTATCCACTGCTTCCTTTCCGGGAAAGTTAATGTATGTTTGTAATGGGAGATTTTTTTTATATAGGAATCGTGAATTTGACTTCGCATTGCCTGATGGTAAGCTGAAGGCTAAGTCTCAGAAAAGAGGGTCACCATTACTTACACATACCATGTGACAATGGTGACACTCAGGTTGACGGCCTCATCATACGCTTTTTCACGCCCCGCTTAAAGGACTCGGGACTGTAGGAAGAAGGAAACACGTGAGCTGGTAATGTATTCCAGGCCTTAATGGTGTGAAAAGGAAAGAGTCACCGAACCGTTTGGTTCTTGATCGGATATTCTGCACCGTGTGCGGGTGACATCTAAGATCTGCACGTGTTGTCCTGTGTAGGAAAGGGGAAGTAACAAAAAGTAACCAAGACATAAACCAAGTTTTCGCATCGTATACCTTATATATATTATAAAACACGTGCGTACATACATTTGCACGAAAAATATCCATTATTGTGTTTGAAAGTCAATAGAACTACTTCGGAAGTCTTGTAACTAGTGCTAATTTTCTCACCCTGAATACGACTAATGTAGTTGAAAAGTTGCAGTAGTTCGATTAACCGAACTCCTCACTGGACTACTGCTACAGAAAAGAAGTAATTATTCCATGTTTTTGTCAACCGACATGCAACAAAAGAATTGCAGTAATTCGATCACAAGCGCTAGCAACCGGATTACTAGTAAAGGGCATCATTTCAACACCAAAGTGAAATTATGATCCGGAGAGTGGTACTGTCCCTTTACATTTTGTACAACATCCCACCGATTACCACACAAGTGTATAATATAAATCACTTTCATACTTTCCACACATGTTATTTCATTCTAGAATAAATATTATTACAGGAGTGAATATTCACCTGTTTACATTAAAAAGGTTTGCTTTTGTATGTCTTCAAGGTATTTTACGAGTGTATATTGTAATATACAAAACGTGTGCTTGTCACTTTTCAAATATTTTCCTTGTATGAGTGCGTTAAACATTTATTTTGTTCAGTAGGAAAAACGCCTCATGCCTCAAGTCCTTTTTGAATAACAACCATGCCATAGTCACTCAGAAAGACTATGGCATAGAAATCACACTAGAATTTGACCACTTAATTGTTAATATAGATTAAATAGTGATAGTATTGTTTGAGCCCAGAATACTTACTTTGTGTCAGAGGTACATTGAGTTTCCATTCTGTTCTAAATGTTCATCGCATCTCATATTTTCTATTCTACTCCAACATTGTAAGCTCTTAAAAAATATAAACTGATACGTCACAGATCTCTGCGTATCTATAACGTGATGTGAACCTTCCAACCGATTACGTCATCACACACAAGCATGTAGTACTTACTAATAAAGGTCCAAAAATATTACACAGTTTTTTCATATTCACCGGTTTTATTTGTCGTAACGACAAAACACTCCAGCGATAAGGGCTTCATGCTGAATTTTCACCGAGCACGGCTCTAAAATGGCCAATAAAACGCAAAATTGATGCTCAGCGGACAAAAATTGTTTTATCTTCATACTTTCCTCACCGCGCTCATAGAAGGGCGATCCTTGTTGAAATTGAAAAGCGTTTCGTAGTGAGGGCCAGGATCGCTCTATGAATAAACTCAATAAAATTTCCCTAATCGTAAAAAGTTCGGGAAAGGACCGGTGGACTGCTGATATGACTAGGACCCACGCCCCTCAACAGCGAACGGCGTGGCGTATACGACCAAACTGGCGACAGTAAAATTCAACTGATTAAATCGGTTATTACAAAATTTGTCAGATATCAGTTTAGTATCATATAGGAAACGCGTATTTACAAGAGTGCCTCCATTCCCTTGCTCGACCGGGCAACTCATCACCAACCGCCCCGGGTGAGGCTGTTGTAATATTACGTTGGTCATTGTCACGCAGAATTCTAATAAATAAGTTATAGGGAAGTTGGTCGAGTGAAGCACTCGACAGTTTCAAAGTTATGAGGGTTTTAATGATGCAGAATCCCATCAAACGTCACAACATGAAACTGCGCCACTTGTTTATTAATGGGAAAAGTTTTGCGACGAGCAAAACGCTGGCGGTGGCCGCGAAGACAAGACCGGCTTTGTGGCACTGTTCGTGACCTTTTGATACTTGCTGCTTATTGCCTAATTTGGTTTTTTGTTTTTATAGCGCATAATATCGTAGAACAGAGAAATATGTGCAAAGAGTTTTGTTACTTAATGAATTTCAGTTTAACAAAGGTTTTCAATGACTACACTGATTCTATTCAATGGCTACACGACTTGTGTAGTCATTGAATAGTGTTTGTACAATTGTTATGCGACTATTTGTAGTCTTTCAGACTCTAAGAATTACTTAATTTTATATACTTTCTATCATTGCGTCCTCGACCATCATGGCCTTTCTTCAAATATTTGGTAAACCTTAAAGTAAGACTTGTTCCAGACGCGTACAGATTAATAACTATATTTAATATCAATCGCTGATTCTCAAAATACGCCACATAAAATCAATTATGTCTAAATTTTACTTGTGTTATAATACATATTATAACAACCGTACATTTCATTTGACGGTTACAAGTACTAAACTAGCTATCGATCAGTTTCACAAATTTACTTAACCACAGTAATTGTGATAATATCCATCCAAACTGTTTGCTGTAGCGCTCCGTGAAAAAGGTTTATGTTGAGTACACAATTAAGGGTTGTTGTGAACGATTCATGGGTAAACTTTAATGTTCACTCCAGCTCAGCCGTGGTATGTTTTGTTCGGATAAGACTGGGTCAATTTAACAAAAGCCTTGTATTTACAATATCCGATTAGAGTGAACTATAATTTGGTGACCATAACTCTGATTATACTAACTTCTAGATTTTATCGGTAAATAGTTTAGATGACGCGACTGTTTTAACCACAGCTATTGAGATTGTTTGGATTTTTGTGATTTCATGTCAACAAGGGACACGATTTATATAAAGATTTCTTACATATTTTATGCACGTAAATATTTGAACTGAAGTACTACCGTGCAATGCTCTATAGTGACCTCAAAATGCTTGCATTTCGGTTTTTAAAATATTAGGTAGTACACTACTTCGAAATACTTTTAGGTGTTCAATTTTTGACATAAAAGTGGTAATGCCACCTCGAGGTAGAAGTTCCTACTCAGGTAATGGGGGCAAAAGGCTTTGTCCATGTTCCCAGAAACTTCTCGAATCCTTACTAATTTATACTTGCAATTCCGCAATAAATATGTTTCCTTTGAGATTCTCAGAAAACATTTGCTACCTCGATTTTGTGACGTAGTCAGTAACTAATCATAACATTAAATTGAAATCGAATACATTGAACGATTTGATACTCTTTTAATAGAATTTCATGGAAAATTTGGTATTTTATCTTATCCTGTTACTGGTACAAAAATAGCATATGTTAGACAAATGCTATTTTTGTTTTTTTGTTATAAATACATATGCTATTTTAGCCTTTCATTCGGATACGTCCAGCTATTCTTCCAAATATACATATTTACTTACATATAGTCACACCTCATCCATAATGAGGTGGGCAGAGACAACAAGGCTTAGATGTCACCCTCACACTGTGCAGAATATACGATCCAGAACCAAGCGGTTCGTAGTCTCTTTTCTCTGCCACACGACCAAGACCTGGAATTAATTACCAGCACACATGTTTCCTTCTTCCTACAGTCCCGGGTCCTTTAAGCGGGGCGTGAAAAAGCATCTGATGAGGCCGCCAAGCTGAGTGCCACCATTGTAACATTACTTAGTGTCTGTAATGATGACTCTCTCTCCCGAGACTTTACTTTTAGCTTACCATCAGGCGAGGTGAAGTCAAGTTGGCGTGTCCTAAATAAAAAAAAGCAGACAACATGTTTCCACCTGTTACGATCGTGATATACTTCTATCGCTTCTTCTTCATCATCTGAGCGTTAATCCCAGAAGTTTTCACCTTGGAGTCTGGAGACTGCTTTACTAGTCTAGCTGCGGATTTGGTTAAACTTCGATATTTTCCATGAAGCGACTGCCATATGACCTCCACAACCCAAAGGTATTGCAGCTAGACCAGTTGTTGGACTTTTTAGGGATCCAGCTAACCGTATCGAGTATCATAGATGTTGGTATGGCAACTGGAACCAAGCGGGGTTCAAAACCTCCTGCGTAGTGGCTGTGTTCACTACCGTCACGCCACAGAGGCTGTCCCTTTCACTTCTTCTCCTTCTATAATTGTTTTGGATTCTCTTCTTCCAAACTGCCGAACAAATGATAGGGTTATGTCCATAGTAGTTAGTAAGTCGTAAAGATACTTGATAGAAAAAACTTCTATAGATAGTAACAAAAACAGCTTACTTACAAAATGGGGGCAAAGGTGAAATTACTAGTAATCAAACGAGACTCTTAACGTAATTACAAACAACAAACAACAGAGCATTCGTTCGATGGTAAATATATTTTTGTTTTTTTAGGAATGTTTTCAGGAGCAACCCGGAGCGAATTAATTAAAACGAAGCAAGTTTTGTTGGTTCAAATAATATTGTTGAACGTTTTCAATGATAGCTACGAGTACCTCTTTGTGTAAATCCGACAGTTATCATACAGCGTCATCATCAATATCCTTGCATACAGATTCGGCATCCATGAGTGATTCTCAAGAACAAAATACATTTTTTTTTTACACAACTTAGGTGGCAGACAAGCACACGGCCCACCTGATGAAAAGTGGTGTGGAGTCACACCCGTGTTGCTGAGATTTTCTGTGCCTTCAGTGCTGAACACAAAATCAGGACAAGCCTTTGGTCTTCCCACTGACAGCACAAAATCTGTCCAGTGAACTCTGGCTACCCTAATCACCGCCGAGAACATAACACGAGGTTGTTATAGCCGTGGCATTCTGTAGGGTAGAGGTACTTCCCTAATCGGACTGCTCAATTGGGACGGAAATACCGTCGTGTCCAACCTTCTATAATACCGTTGCCAAAAAAAGAATTATTCAAAAATAAATAATCCGACTGCTTTTTAACCCCCGAAGCAAAAACGACGGGGTGTTATAAGTTTGACGTGTCTGTGTGTGTGTCTGTCTGTGGCATCGTAGCTCCTGAACGGGTGAACCGATTAGGATTTTTATTTTTATTTTTTGAAAGGTATATTCGTCGGGAGTGTTCTTAGCTATGTTTGACATGACAACACTTGCATCAAAATATGTATTATTAGGTATATCAAAGTTAACTAGCACAACTTATTTTCGACTTGTTGGGGGTTAATATGCCAATAAATAAATTTAAAAAAGAAGTGAAAAGAGCTTTAATGAGTAAAGGTTCTTATAAAGTGGATGAATACCTCATTGATGTTAATGCGTGGTCAACATAAGTCTCTTGCTTGCTCGCACAAAATAAATTGTAAACTAAAGCAAATTTAAAAAAGAAAAATAATCTAGTTCTAATGTAGTTCGCTGAGTTTCTTGCTGGTATCTTCTCAGTAGAACTAATCTACCGAACCAGCGAAAGAATCATTTTCCAATGGTTTATTTTTACATTATTTAATATTTTTATATTATTTCTTGACATACATAATTGTAAAATTTTGACGTTCATATGTGCTCTTTGTGTCCTAAACTGAATAAATGAAATTGATTCTTTGATTCTTTGATTCTTTGGTTGTATTTTGTGACGGGGGTTTTTTAAAATTTTGAATGATGGAAACCAGTTTGATGGCAGGCGGTACCCCTTTACTGGAACTTGTTTCAATTTTTTAGACAGCAGTCGGGTTTTTTTATTTTATTATAATTAGTTATATACATATATTTTGTTATGATATCACGTGTATATAATTTTGTAATCTCATTCAAATTCCCTTCATTTTGATACATATAAACATACATATAATCACGCCCTTATCATCGGAGGGTTAGGCAGACGTGTATTGACACCCACATTTCACCAATCATTAAATTTGGTCCCACGTTATTATGGGATGAGGAGGGGATGAGCCTATTGCCGTCTTCCGGGAGCTGTTGTTGACTCTAGCTATTCATCTGAGGCTAAGCTGTGTTTATCTGCCTGATGTTAAACATCCCTATCCCTTAGTCGCCTTGTGAAATGGGGTGGTCCAAATGCCACTCTACCGGGAACCACTTCATTAATTTTGATATCCTACCGTACCGTATAGTCTAATTTTTTTTTTACGTGCGCAAAATGTTCGGTGCTCGGTGATCATCTGCGTCAGAAGGTACGAGATGCTGCCGTGTGGCCTCTCTAACTACTCCCCCATGATGGGTCTTACCGCCGCTACTACGGCGCGCCCTTAGTAAAGTATATATTGATATTTTATGTACCCTATGACACTCGAGAGATGCGTATCTCTCATTTGAGTTCCCCTTCATCGAAATTTATCCAGCCGTTAGCCCTGTGGAGGGGATGAAAGAAAACTACATACAAACATACATACGCGCGTAACACATTACCCTCCCTTGTGCAGTCGGGTAAAAACTAACCTCGATATTCACCATTTATTTTGTGCGCGAGACCGATTCAGCTGAATTGATAGAAATGAATTTTTATAAAAATCAAATCAAATCAATTTATTGCATTTAGTTTTATAGTAGGTATTTTGATTATACGATGTTGCCATCTCTAAATATATATTATGATATTTGCCTCGTATGTGAATTTATGATTCTCTGCTTTTGATAATAATATATTATATTGGTAGTAAAGTTTATATAAATGGATAGCATCATGAAATATGTTATATACGACTGCATTCTATATTATTAAAATAAACACGATTTACTGATAGAATAGATTTCTAAGCTACTCGTTAATGCCTGTGGTTGCGACCGCTTGACTACTGGTTTTCGAAGCGTAATCCATCTGATCTCTGAACACCGAGGGGAAAGTCTACACCGGAACCTCTTCCCTCAAACAACTTCCCTCAGGTATTATGATTTGCTGTTTAGATTGACTTGGGGCCTGAAGATGAAAGTAGGGCCCACACCTAAATGTCCCTCATAGCAACCATACCACACTTACGTTTCAACCAGCTTACACCGGCCGTAGTCACAGAGTTTTTGTTTTTTACGGGCGCAAAATCCCCACGGATACCTCCCCACCAGAGCCGGTGTAAGAGGTTATGTCGGACTCGAACCGACTAAAACGCACGCCGCCTGTGGGTCGTTTTGGTAGCCAAAGGTGAGGTTAACAGGTATATCCCTCGTACCCCGGCCGACCCAGGGCCATCTCTTACGATCTGGCCCTCTTCTCGGGTGTGGGGACTGCAGAGTCCCCAACTCGTCTCCGGAAACGGGGAGGCGTGCCAGCGCGCCGCCGCCGCTGCCTGCTTCTGCCAGGGTGACAGGCGATGGCCGTGGACCATCGCCGCGAGCAAGGTGGAGAGCGTGAGAACTCTCACTCCCAGGGCCGCCACAAGCTCCCGTCTCGGTGTCTACCACGCCGGACACTCGGTGAGCGAGAGCGGCCCCGAGTCCTCGCTCGCGTCGCAGTGATGTAGTCACAGAGTTAGTAATATACTACGTGGTCACAGAAAGACTGAATATATCACACTTGTTTTCTGATTGGCATGGCCATTTATATTAAAGAATAACTCTCACCGGAATACGAAAAACATAAAAACATGGTGAGTGTTTTATTATTAAAATACCATACTTATTCAAAGAGAGTGTTATTATACTCGAAAGATATTTTGGATTCACAAGATAAGAATTTCTTCAAAAACAATGTTGGCAAGTTTAATTAGTATCTTACAAACAAAAAAGTAAGACGAAAAACTCTTTTCAACTCTTGAAAATGCATTAAAAGCTAAGAAGACCTGTGCAACCTTTAATTAAAGCTAGTTAATTACGCGCCCCGGCTCCTCTCGACCCGATTATCAAGATTGTTCAAGATAAACAGCAAAAAGTATATTTTGCTAAAACTCTCCTGACTGTAAATTAATACCAGGCATTTTGTTCTCACGAACTCGACAGCACTTCAGATATGAACCAGCGGTTTATACGGTGGAAATAATAAGCTGCTTTGGCTTAGTTTTCTGGATGCACATTTTGTTGTCATCTGTTCATCTGTTCCCTCATAGCTCCTCAATCAATCAATAGAACTGAACAAATAAGGTATCGTTAGAAGCATCTTAGCTGTCTGCTGACTATAAGCTATATGATGTGTTACTGAATCTAATGTGGCACCCTCTAGCGGTAATTTTTTTTTTATCTAGGACACGTCAATTAGACTTCGCCTTGCCTGATGGTAAGCTGAAGGCAAAGTCCCAAAAAAGAGGGTACCATTACTTACACATACCGTGTGACAATGGTGACACTCAGCTTGACGGCCTCATCATATGCTTTTTCACGACCCGCTTAAAGGACCCGGGACTGTAGGAAGAAGGAAACACGTGAGCTGGTAATGAATTCCAGGCCTTAATGGTGCGACAGAGGAAAGAGTCACCGAACCGCTTGGTTCTTGATCGGATGTTTTGCACCGTGTGCGGATGACATCTAAGACCTGCACGTGTTGTCCTGTGTCATTAAGTACGGTATATATTTTTTTAATACTGTACCATACGACTATAGCTACCCTGGATATTTTCTTGATTAATACTTTTTAGAACGTGACTTTTCTGTACTCGGGTTTTAGTTTGAGACTTATTTTTTTAAATGAATGTACTAATATTGATTGGTTTTCTTTTTTTTAAACTACTTAGGTGGCAGACAAGCATACGGCCCACCTGATGGAAAGTGGTTACCGTGGCATATGGACGTTTGTAACACCAGAGGAGTCACAGTCGCGCTGCCAACCCAGTAAGTACAGAGTTTCTGTGCCGTCAGTGTAAAAGACAAAGTAGGACAAGCCTTTAGTCTTCCCACTGACAGCACAAATTCTCCAGTGAGCTCTGGCTACCCTACTCACCGCTGGGAACATAACACGAAGTTATTATAGCCGTGGTATTCTGCGCGGGTACTTCCCCAGTCGGGCTGCTCAATTGGGCGGAAATACCGCCGTGTCCTACCTCCAAAAAGTTTCTGAAAAGGTACATTTTCGCACACCCATACGCCAAGAGGTTAAGGTATGTACATACAACTGTATATTTGTACAGGCCTCGGGTTAACCCTCTCGAGACCCATGGAACAGGTTCGTTAGTTACCACATTGAGAGTTCATTAAAGTATGAAAGGAATCAGTTCTTAATCACACTTACGACCCCTTTTTGAGAGTTCTCAGCTGAAAGGCACCACGATCGATCAGGTTGTGAGGCCATTCTCTGAATACCAGGTACAGAGTTCGTAGTTATTAAACATAACATAACAACACAACATAACCTCACGCCTATATCCCCGAAGGGGTAGGCAGAGGTGCTAGCACCCATATTTCGCCAGTTTATTATCCGCCAGTTATTTACCTATATGTAATAATTGTTGTACATACAGGTATACTCAGTAGGTACCTAGGCGGTTGCTAATGTAGATGGGTAACCACTTAGTGGTATTCCATGAGCGCTTCCGTGCTTCGGAGGACACGTTACAAGTTTGTCCCTTCTGTCAATAGTCATTAGGTTAAAACGGAGGCCTATGCGAGTGATAAGAATTATTTTGTTATAGATGGATGGATGGCCACTATAATAAACTCAACTCAGGCTGTGAGGAAAGATGACTAGCATCTTCGTTATTCTGTCGTCACAATGATCAAGATACGGCACAGTCGACATCAGATCGATCTGGATGAACAAAGGCATTAAAACAGTTTCCCCCCTTCCCGTTGACTGATTTTTTTTTTTATATATACCCCTTAGGTGGCAGACAAGCGCACGGCCCACCTGATGGAAAGTGGTTACCGTGGCCTATGAACATGTGTAACACCAGAGAAGCCACACTCGAGATGCCGACCCTGTAAGCACAGAGTTTCTGTGCCGTCAGTGTAGAGGACAAAGCAGGACAAGCCTTTAGTCATCCCACTGACGGCACATATTCTCCAGTGAGCTCTGGCTACCCTATTCACCGCTTGGAACACAACATGAAGTTATTATAACCGCGGTATTCTATAGGGCGGAGGTACTTCCCCAGTCGGACTGCTCAATTGGGCGGAAATATCGCTGTGTCCTACCTCCTTGTCCTTTAGTTCGGACATTAATACAATTTAAATAAATAAAACAATTTGATTCGGTCCTAAGTACCTTGGTATTAATAGCTGCGTGGTTACCAGCAGAGCAAAATTTGGGCCACTCCATTTATTTCCATGCGGTGTCGTACAAGGCGACTAAGGGATAGGGCTGTTTAACATCAGACAGAAATATACAGCCCAGACTCAGCCTCAGATGCAAGGCTCAGATGTCCGGAATACGGCAATAGGCTCACCCCTTATTACGTTTAACCGAATACAATTATTGGTGAAATGCGGGTGTTAATTCACCTCTGCCTAACCCTACAAGGATAAAGGCGTGATTATATGTATGCATTTATGTATTAATATCGTTTTGAGACTTTTTCGTCTAGATCGTTTTGATGCTGACTGTACTTATTTGATAAACTCTTTGAAGTGAAAACTTTTTAGGCACGTTGAGCACTTTTTGTAAAATTCACTGCTTAAACAGGCTATTTTTACTTTTGTCAGCATTCGGAGTATCTCATTTTTTAATACAAAAATACACTGCTATAAAGAATATAAAATATTTGCAGGACCATTTTATATAAATCTCATGAATATTCAGAATAATCAACAGAATTTACATTTATTTCTTAGCAGGGGGATGACTCAATCCTCAATCACAGTTTGACATTTAATTAAACAATATTTCTTCTGCCAAATAGATTGATTAGTGTCTAAACCGGCATGTCATTTGATATTTAACAATGTTAACATGACGAGTAACGGTGACTGGTGGTTAATAGTTATAAAAAAAAATAAAAAAAAAATAAAAATCTGTTTATTTCAGTAATCTTAAAACTTAACAATGTTGAGTCTTCCCGGTGAGTAATCGGATAACACTCGTGTTGGGAATAGTAGTTAACTAATAGTAAAGTCACTGGGTCATCAACCTTTGACTTTCGTAAAGTCACAATGGCTGCCGTATTTAGGGTGGTGACAAGTGAATATTGTCATGTAGCCTTATAAGTTACCGTTTTTATTGAAAAATTGAAATTGAAAATAAATTAGATATGATAGATGTCTATAGTGATATGTCTGAAGTTTACATGAATATTACACTTTACACAATAGTTAATCATTAAACATAATATACAGTGAATATCCCCGTACCTACTGAATAGTAGCTGAAACGTCGGGCTAAATATATATAATCTAATATAATCTTGCACATTATCTTGCATCTTGCATCTAATATTATCTTGCACAGAGGATAAGCATTGCCATTCAACGTGACAATGCTGCCAGCCTTCTGGGCACGTTACCGGTCGGTGATGATGCGGAGGAATTTCATGACGCATTATGTATGTAATTTTTATGTTTATATTATTTTAGTGTATTTTAGTAGGTACCTAATAATACTTTATAGTTTTAATTTTCAATTGAATTGTATTACTATACTAATGAATTATAATAATAGAAAAAAAAAGTAAATATAGTCAGTTAAAAGTGGGTTTATTTCAATAACTTAGTCAGTGGGATGACTAAAGGCTTGTTCTGCTTCATCTTCTACACTGACGGTACAGAAACTCTTTTTATGTACGTGCAACAAATCTCCACGAATAATATTGGAGCCGGTGGGAGAGTCTAAAAATAGTAGACAGACTCGAACCGGCTAACAAGCACGGCACCTCAAGGTTGTTTTTGGTTGCCAAAGGTGAGGTTGACAGGCATATTCCTCGTGCACACGTCCTTGGACCACGGTAATCACTTTCTATCCGGTGGACAGTCTAAGTTGTATAAAGAAATTGGATATCTTCAATATTCCGAAAATAGCAAATCAGACTGACACCATTTTTTATCATTTGCTTAGGTATACTGTTACGAAATGTTTTATAAAACGTGTCCAAATTATAATTTACGACTGAGATATGGGCTATGAAAGTATAGGAATATCATGGCATGAGGCATATTTCTAGTGATATTTGTCTTTACTTTACTGTATGTCTAGTAAATAATATGAGTCTTTGTAGTGAGACGGAAACCAGTAGTAGTGCAGAAACGCGTAGTAGAACTCGAAAGAAGGTAGATCGATATAATTACTCATAGAAAAAACTTTTTTTCTGCTCACCGCCACTACTCCAGTTCCTCCGTGATCATGGTGCTTGCAACTGCGCCGAAATATCGGAAACTCAAAACAATGAAACATGGTAGATATCTACTTTATTTTGATACTGATGTGAGTGACCATGATAGTTTAAATACCTATAAATAATATGATTTCTACGGAGAAGATTATTTCTATCTACAATGGGTACTAATTGTTATGGATAATTCTAGGCCAATTTCTCCTTGAAAGAAGTTTCACATCAGGCTGATCAAATTTATTACTGATCCAAAGGTCTCGCCTTACACAATACCCAGTTCCAACTACAAACGGTGTGTATACACAATAGTTTTGTTTTCGGTTTAATAAAAGTAATGCTAAATAGTTTACAGGTGACATCTGTGGTGTGTTGTGCAGATCTCGTATATAATAGACTGAATTCTCGTACGTTTGGGTTTGCTGCTATTTTTAATATTGGAATAAATACACACATCAACAAAGTCTAGGGAACAAGGACATTTCTAGTTTTTATTTAAAAACCCTTTCTTGTAATAGTGAGTGTTTTATATCAATAGAAGGGTATTTTTATACCGTTCTTAATTTTAATTTTAATAAAAACATTTTCATACCATTTTTTTTTTTTTTAAGAAAGAATTGAATAGTGCCAATATTGAGTATTACAACCTTCTATGATTAGGCACAAAAATAACGAGGTAGTAAGAAATACAGTAATTAACCGTACTTTAAACGTTTTTAATAATCTGTAGGACCTCCTAAAGCATTAGCAACAGCTCGACAACGGCGTGGCATACTTAGTATGAGATTTTCAATCATCGTCTGTGGAATATGGCTCCATACACTGCGAAGGTGTAAAAAAAGTTGTTCTTCAGTGTTCAGATTTTCCAAAGAATCACTGAAAGCTCTTCTCCCAAGCAAATCCCAGGCATGCTCTATGGGATTGAGGTCGGCAGACTGAGCAGGCCATTCCAACGTCGTCATATTGTGCTCGCTTAACGCATTGACCACTACCCTCGCGGTGTGTGACCGTGCATTATCTTGCATGAACATAAAATCTTGACCGAACTGCTGTCGATGAGGGATTACCATGGGGAGTATAACCTCCTGAATGTATTGGTTTGCATTCAAATTGCCCCGTATCCAAACGAGGTCGGTCCTTCCACCAAGGCGAATTCCAGCCCATACCATGATTGTTCCACCTTGGTAAGGATGAACTTCTTGCGGTTTCTGGAGACGACTCCGACGTCCAGGAACTCGCCATATACGCACTCTTCTCGAATCAGGATGAAAACCGAAGCAAGATTCGTCGGAAAACAGAACCCGTGCCCATTGATGGTCGGTCCACTGTAAATGTGCGTTAGCCCACAATAAGCGACGACCTCGATTTCCACGTCGAAGAGCTGGAACCCTAAGCGGTCTGCGAGCATAAAGATTGGCTTCGTGTAGTCTTCTTCTGACAGTTTGATCGCTAATAACCACTTGATGCTGAGACTGGAGGCCTGCGACCAACTGACGAGCAGTAATCGTGGGTTGCCGCCTTGCGGAATTTTGCAAGAAACGATCTTGTCGCGGGGTAGTAACCCTATTTCGTCCTCTGTGACGTTCGGCAACATCCCCTGTAGACCTGTAGCGTGCCCATAATCTGCAAATTACGCTTGGTTGGGTGTTGACAGCATCCGCTACGTCGCGTTGAGTTCGTCCAGCTTGCAGCATACCAACAGCCCATAACATCTCTTCGCGACTTAAATGACGACGTGACATGATGACTACAGTCACAAAAATGCTTTTGATAATAAACGTTATTTACAATCAAAAAAAATAATTTTTATTTTGCCTCAGAGAAACTGCACAATCAAACACTTTTAAAAGTTTTCCCTCCATATTCGAAAATCATTACTTATTTAAATTTATTTTTAAATTTCGAACAACTCTGTAATCTACTTTATTCTATTTTTATTTATTTGCTGCCAGTTATTTGCAAAACAAGATTTACACGAAAAAAAAAAATTGGGGTCATCTTGTTCCCTAGACTTTGTTGAGGTATTGCTATCTGGACCTATGATGGATTTTTGAGATTGTGGCTGTATTCCCTATAAATTGTTGATGTACTTTATTTTTTAACTGCTTTTTTCTATTCTTGCTCAGGGAGCAAGTAGATTTATTACCTTTCCAACTCTTGCAATTCATAGCGCGCTCCGGGATAGCTAAAGTAATTTTAGTTGCATATTATCAACATCCAGGAGGGGTTTTCAATTTGTAGAAATCCATTCTACAAGACATTCTAAAACTAAACTACTACTATGCCATATAAAATTAACTAATTGACTTATCCGCGCTAAAATTACCAAATAATATTTATAAATTTTTCCAGTATAACTCAGTGTGACCTTCTTTATATTCTCTTGAAACACTCAATAACACAATCAGTCAACAAAGACAACTGAATGGATCCTCACAGGACACCGGAGGGTACAGAAGGGCCCCAGAGGGACCGTCCGCGGCTCACGGTGGTCGGGTAAGAGGAGGTATTGTGTCTGTCCCACGGGGGCGTACTTGAGTGCCTTTGTGCGTAGGGCCGAGAGGCTTCGCATTTTTCACAGGATACTTTTGTATTTTTTTTTCAGACAAATGCAGAAGTGTAAGTGTGTTTACATGAAAGAGTATTTAATATTCTTTTGGTTTGAACAATTTTATTGTTGTTATTAGAATTGACGTTACAATAATTTATCAAAGGAAAACCGACGTCGAAAATAATCAGAATATTGGTTTTGATACAAAAAGCTCTTAGTATGTTGTGTAGATGCTTTGGTAAATAATTAATTAATATAGTTTTGGGAATGCATACACAATATAGAACCAATAATAGAAATATATTTATTCCATTCCAATGCTACATATACATATTCATGCAGACCAATCATGTTCGCACTTAGTGGGTATCTTGACGGCAAACTATGTAGGAGGTAGGTCACGACGATATTCCCGTCCCAATTGAGCAGTCTGACTAGGGGAGTACCTCCGCCCAGCAGAATAACACAGCTATAATAACCTCGTGTTGTGTTCTCAGCGGTAAGTAGCCAGAGCTCACTGGAGAGGTTTTGTACTGTCAATGGGAAGACCAAACGCTTTTACTGATTTTGTGTTCTGCACTAACAGCACAGAAACTCACTGTTCTTACAGGGTCAGCAATACGTGACTCCTCTGGTGTTATACACGTTGATAGGTCTAAAAACACTTTCCATCAGGTGAGCCGTGTGATTGTCTGCCACCTAAGTTGTATAAAAAAATGACGTACCAGACGAATGCTGTACCGCACCGCAGTGCTATACCGGTCGTATATAACTATCAATTGAAAGTTTAATCAATCAATTAATTAGCTTATTGCATTACAATGCTCGGACTATGTTTAGCACCACCCAGACCTCCGCCTTTGGCACCCGGTCTATCCTAACTCGTTTTTTCAGATCATTTGCTTTTCGCGATCATGGTATAGGTATGTACATAACTTAGATTTGCCTGACTGTTTGACCAGGTTACGCCAGCCGTGGTCACAGGCTGACTGGCTCAGTTGTGCATGCTCGCCGTCTTCGAGTCCCATGATCGCATGAGGTGCTAATTCCCGTATACATTATTGTATCACATGGAATGCGAAAATTTAAAAGTTACATTTGTTTTTCAGTTGATAATGCCGTTTCAGATGGATAAAGATTTATAGACTAAAATTATCTCAACAGAGAGGTTTCCATTAGGCTCAGTGGAAACGAAACCTTAACTTTTCCCCTAAACCAAAACTCCTCACGATCGCACGCTAACATAAGCGCAAACTTAAGGCCCGGGCCGATGAGACAGTCAAATTGTACTTTATCCAATAGGTAAAATAAGAACAAGGCTAGAAAATGTCAAGGCTTTTTTTTTCTTTAAAATAACTAAAACATTTTACGTAAAAAGACTTACTTTTTCAACAAACCTCAATTCTATTTTTAAATTCTATTCTTGTCATGTTGTTGATTTAACAAGTCTTGGAAAATTTCTACAATGAAATTAGTTAAAAATGTATTTATTACTATTGAAGTTTTTATTATATTACTATTTATAAAAAATACTTTATTAGAGAGAGTGCCTTCTATTAAAAGACTCCTCCGTTCCTCTAGCGTAACCAATATAAGCATGCTCTGCTCTAATAATGTCGTAATGTCTACCTGACTAACTTGCTCCTTTTCTATTGCCTGGCCCATTTTGTTTTTATATATATTATACTGTTAAACTAGCAAAATACCCTGTACATGTTGTACTGTACAGGGTAAAGTTGTTTCAGTCATGCGTTGTCTTGAGAAGGAAGAAACAAGTCGTACAGAGTTTTGTGCGAAGAATTTCCTAACGATTTAAAATCAATATAAAGTAAGACCTTCTCTGTTGAATAGGCGCATTCTGGAAGAAGCATATCTCGAGCAAGAAATGACGTGTAACATATTTGGGAGTCGCTACGCAAACCACATTATCGTACGTTATCTGCACTTGACATTTTCTTTTACTAGTTTACTAGTAACTCTCGTCACGAGATATGCGGGGTTCTCTAGCTTCAGGGCATTCAGATAAACATGTCATGTGACAAGTAACAGGTAAGAAG
Organism: Eilema griseolum; assembly: GCA_963662185.1. Taxonomy (NCBI): domain Eukaryota; kingdom Metazoa; phylum Arthropoda; class Insecta; order Lepidoptera; family Erebidae; genus Eilema; species Eilema griseolum. The sequence goes on from OY759230.1 coordinate 31,568,453, forward strand.
AAACAGTATCGTGTACGCCTACAGGTCACAGAAATGAAAATTGCTTCAGTTGTAGCTCAAAGACATATTTAGAACTGAAGGTGACTAGATTATAGTAGGTATGTCATATTTTGTAATATATTTTTTATATCACTGGTGGCAGACAAGCACACGGCCCACCTCATGGAAAGTGGTTACAGTGGCCTATGGATGTGTGTAGGAGTCACACCCGCGGTGCAAACCCTGTAAGCGCAGAGTTTTTGTGTCGTTAGTGTACAAGACAACGCAGGGCAAACCTTTAGTCTTCCCACTGATAGCACAAACTCTCCGGTGAGCTCTGGCTACCCTACTCACCATTGGGGATACAACACAAAGTTATTATCGTCGCGGTATTCTGTACGACGGAGGTACTTCCCCAGTCGGACTGCTCAATTGAACGGAAATACCGCCGTGTCCTACCTCCTACCAAATGTTATACAATTTATCACATAAATAATATTGAACTTCTGTTAGTACGTTTGGACATGGCTCTGATAGCCGGGTCTGAATATTAGAAGTAGTCGGGTGAATGTATATTAAAAAGTTTTGTATCAAATGGGTCAACTTTTCCATCAAAACAGGGTAAGGTATGAAACAAATCAAAGGGAACTAATTAATGCTTCAAATTTGTATTGAAACGTAACGACAATCGCACAAGGTCCCAACGTTTACAAATAACCATCGACAGCAAAAAGCACTAATTTACCCCTAAGACCCCATCAGCCCTTATAATCCCCCCCGTACCAAAACAGGAGTCCCAAGATCAATAATCAAGCATGCCGCCGGTCGTGAACAAACTTCAACCATCGTGTTTCGTTTCACCATAATTCGTAAAGGAGAGAATGAATTACCGATTTAATTAGCAAGTTAATAGCACACCTCCCCCCACCTCTCGCTAATGCTGCCAACTTCAAATTGAAATAAGTTTCTGAAGAAAAACTCCCCAAAAGTTCCATCTCGGTGCTAAGTCGGACTTTACACTGTTTGTTTGAATATCCCTACGTTTTCCCTTGCTGGGGGTGAAGGGGGTACTAATTAAAGAGATTTTTCGCCGTCTGTTTGTTTGTGTGCCATCTCCGTTGGGTTGGGTACGTAGGTACGTAGGGCTGGTGATCTTGCGTTTGGCTTTAAATATAATTAAGGTGACTCGAATTAATTTCTAGGAATTACGTCATTGAAATTAGGAGACTCGATTGAGATTGAGAGAATGGAAAGTTAAGTGACAAACTTGCTGTAACAAATGGGAATGATATATGATGTGAAATGATTATACTTACTTATGAATAAATGAGTAATGAGTTAGTGCCGCTACTGACGTCTGATCGAAGACCTCGCTACCATTGTACCCATCAAGTGCACAGTTCACTTAATAGCAAGTGGCTTTAACTTTTAAACTAAGTATGTGTTTATTAATAGACCAAAAAATAATTGCCCACCGAGTTTCTTGCCAGAGTCTTCTCAGGTCGGAGCCGCGTTTCGAACCGGTGGTTCATTTGCTAAACTGGTCTTCCATATTTCTTTTTATTTTTTGACTTTGACTTTGATTTTAGTAACTATGTAGTCAGTTGTATGTTACTGATCCTGGGTTGTTTGATAACCCTAAATAAATTACTTGTTGTATACTTGGCAAAAAAAAAACACCGAGTCTGCGGGAGGAAATTTTTATTCCACATGATAGAACATATTTAACTGAGTTTATTTTTGTACTACTCAATGAACAAGCACATTACCTGATGATAAACCGGTAACCTAATAAACTTGCGATTGTATAATAGTGGGCAAAAACCCCAGAAAGTAGACTTCAGATGTGAACACAATCCTAAGCAACAGTTAAATTTGATTGGAGCGGTTCACGAGAATACCTGCTAATAATATTTAGGTTACTAGTGTTGTATAAAAAATAGTACCAATAGTATGTACTAGATGAGCATTTCAACCCTTTTACCTTTGTAATATTTGTACAGATATAATATTTGTATAACAATTCAATTTTCAGACTTCGTTAAATATGTAAAACAGTTGTAACACTAAAACATAGAATCTGAATCCAATTTGAGATTCTACAACGCATAAAAGATTACCACATTTTATTGCGGTGCTCCCACTTTACAACCCGGACCTGTAATTAAAACCAGGACCTTGAACATAGCAGGCATGGTCATGGTTCATTTATAATGTTGGCCAACCGTAAAACAGAATGCACAATCAGGTTAAAGCCGTATAGAAAGCGGGTCGTTGCGACCCCGGGGGTCTTGTTCCCATCCCAGTGGGTTACGAAACAACAAAAAAAAACTCGTTAATTAACGTTCTATGCTTCCCAACCCACCTTTTCCCGCCCACACTTCAAGTTTAACCCTTTAAAAACTCACGTAAATACGGGAAAGTAAAATAAACAGAAATATTAACATCTGGCTACGTGAATAAAACCTTCTTAATGAATGTTGTGGAGGCGAGCCGGCAAAATAGGTCGGATATGATGCACGCATTTATTTCATGCAACTGGGTTGTATGTATCGGAAAGTAATTTTTCTTTTTCATTTAAAAACGTTTGATTTCAAAAGTTATTTGAATCAGGTATTAACTATAGGAGCAGTGAAGAGGTATTTATAGCGTTAAAGTAGATTGAGTACTGGTGTATGTGCCCAAAATACTGTTTTTTTTTTGCTAATATACTGTCTAGACTGCCCATGGTACTGCGACAAAGTGTATTACTGGATTCGATATCAAGTCGGACAATACATTTTTCATACCACTTAAGTGGCTGACAAGTACACGGCCCACCTGATAGGAAGTGGTTACCGTGGCCTATATACGTATGCAACCATGAAGAAACCTTCTTAAAGAACCCCATATTCTGTCATAAAATTAGTAATGGACTCTCCATTAAAGTACCCAGTTGTCGGTAGTTAAAATGGGAGTTTTAATACACTGCCTGCATTATAGGAGATATATAAATGTAATATATAATATAAAAAGTGAGTATTAACTATAATTTATTTTGCATTATGCAAATAGAGTAATTTCCTCGAGTCAGACGGCTTCAAATTTGAAATGCCAACAATGCCTTAATTTGATTTAGAGAATCGACCGCGCGACCTGAACGACGCGCCGCCTAACAAAAGTAATGTTCTTACTATTATTATACTTAATTCTGTAATCATTGTTAAAGTAATATAACCCTATGGTTATTGTAATAAAAGTCACGACCTGATTAAGTTAATGTAACATACAACCTCCCGTAATATACATTAATTCAATTGATGATGTATTTAGCAAAAAAAAAAATACATAGAAGGTTGAATGATAGTACACGAAAAGTGCAAGGATAGACTGAAGTAGATCGCGGACTGATGTCTCTGTCTACTCTTCTTTTTTTTTTAACGTTCGGAAATCCATTCAGATACCCCCTGCCGAGGCCAGGGGGGTGGTTATGTCGTGCTCAAATCAACTAATACCGCACTGCCGTCTTGGGCCATTTCTTGCCGAGGATAAGGTAGCCTCTGTCATATCCCTGACCCAGGGCTATTAAGGCCCCATCGGGTGTAGGACAACGGCGTCCCCATCTTCCCCCAGAAAAAGGCGAAGAGGCAATAATAGCGCCGCCGTCTCAACCCTCCACCTGTCACCCCCAGGCCTGCGTTCATGAAGGACGGAGGTCACTTAATGAGCTCTGATGCCGAACGGGCTATGCGGGCGGTAGGGACCTAAATCTGCTTTGACCCTGTTCCCTCGCCTCCTTCTCGAGCATTCATTGCTCACAGAACGAGTCGATGGCATCCCACGCGCTCGCGCTCTGCACCATCACTGCGAGCAACGTGCTGAGCGAGAGAACCTACCCTGGAGAGAAAAGGCGAGAGCATTCATCCGCTCCGCTTTGTTGTCGCGCGTACTGGGACCACACCTCAAGCAATTACTTGTCGTTACAAAAACACTTTATTGCTTTACGTGAACTTTGTTTTGCACAGCAATAAAGTGATATTAATGGCACCTCCGTTTCTTAGAGGGCGCTTTTATCTCCATGTTTCACACACACTGGGTTCCGACTGGGGAGACTTCTCTGAAGGTATATTTTATTGTACCTTAATTAGGAAGTACTTAAGTTCACTTACTAATTTGAAAAGATAAAGTTTGTGAATTATAAAATGAATCTGAGCGCTGATTATAGTAGATTCAACAATGGCAGAACCACAATAAAGTCCAACTGAACTCCGTTTTATTACTTGATGATTGTAGTGAATAAAATGCGCGGATCCAGTGGAAATTTTCACGGTCGAAATTCAGTCTGCAGCTTCTATAAAGATTACGAAATTTAGATTTACTAATTCAGCCATTAGTGAATTTCTATGACAATGGATCATAGGGAGATTTTATTGGGGTAGAGCAATATTATGCAATAAACTCAAATTGAAGTGGTTCAAATACCGGTAATTTAACTGGTTTTAGTTTGGTTGTGGTTAGATAATGTTAAGTTAAACAAGAGTCTATTTGGTGAAAATTCATTATAAAACAATAATTGACTGCTAGACCCAGTCCACCCATCCCCACATGCAATACTTATAGTAAACCTTAAACAATTGCAACAGGAATTAATTCCAAACCTCTCAAAGCAAATAAACATTACCAACCAGAGGTGGCTCCTCCAAACCATTAGTGTGTATGTAGTTCACGCTAGAGAGAAATAAAACCTCGACACGTAGAATCGGCAAAAGAGATACGTCACCTATTTATATAAAGTTGTGTGCAAAGGTGTATACTTAACGTCTTTGCCGACTTTACTTCGCTCTTCCACGAGCACCTTTAGGACAATTTGCCGGAAAACGAGACAAATAAAAAGCTCATTGTCGGTTTCCTACACTTCTATAATATTGTAATTTGTGAAGGTTTATGGTCGGTTGATGGTGTCGCGGGGACTTACAACAGAGGGTGAGTCCTCTTTGGTTATTATTTTTATGGTATAAGAATGGGGAAGGTGATAGATACGAGGACAATAAGCATAAAATGATAAGCCATTGGCTATCATAAGTATTCCGTTTAATTTATATAAATGTTTTTAATAGCGTAAACAAGTCACATTAATTTAATGGTGGCAGGTGTCAGTGGAGTTTTGAGACATCCAGGGTATCACTAGCACGTAATCAATATTGCAGGAATTTTAAATATATCAAGTGCGAGTTACATTTGAATACGAAGGGTACCATTATACAAGAGAAGTGCTTTCAGTTTACGAAATACAGCTCGCTGACAGATTGATATACCTATATAGTTGAGTAATAAGGTTAGGTTAGGTTAGACTATCCTTGCCGCAAAGAACACTTAACAGGGCTTACATTCATTACTTTGATATTTATCGTAGCAAATGGAATATATGATTTTAACCTTCCCAATCCAGCAGTAGGCTCGTACGTACTTATAAACGCATTACCTAGGTACTCATATTAATGACGAACGTGCGAATTCACGCACGTGCTCGCAACTGCCCACAAAATCTGTCCGTCTGTCAACACGGTATCACGGCGGTCAACCCGGCTTCAATTAAAACTCACCAGCTGCGGTATTTGCACAAAAAATTGGAAAAAAGTGGACAAAAATGTTCGGACGAAATCTCTAGAGGTTCATCCTTTATCTGGGTGAGGTAAACCCAATCAAATCGGGTTTAGTGGTAATACAGTGTGCTGCAGTGAAACCTTTTTATACAGATTTGTCAGTTTTTCATTGACAGAGGATAGTGAAATAGAATGAAACGTTGCATGACATGTGTACAAAAATATTTAGATGCATTTTAGTAGTAGTATACTTTTTACAAGCAATTATTAAATACTGCAAGCGTAGGAAAACTATTCTAATTCAAAATTTTAACGCAATTTCAAAGCAGTCATCCTCACTCGGATTGTGATGAAATTTAGGTGGCAGACAAGCGCACGGCCCACCTGATAATTAGTCATCCCACTGACAGCACAAATTCTCCAGTGAGCTCTGACTACCCTACTCACCGCTGGGAACACAACACTAAGTTATTATAACCGCGGTATTCTGTAGGGCGGAGGTACTTCCCCAGTCGGACTGCTCAGTTGGGCGGAATTACCGCCGTGTCCTACCTCCATAAAAGTATAGGTATCATGGAACTGGTTTGCTGATAGAGTACGCATCCATGTAACTTGAATTCTCATTAGAATGATTATTTTAGGGATGATTCCCTTCAGTAACTTCATCAGCCCAAATTCTAATTAACAACTTCATGATTGCAATTTCGACAATATCGCCTACCCCTTCCATTCGTTCACTTCTATTCTGTGAGACTAATATACAGCATCAAAATCAGGGCTACCATTATTCTTGAAAAAAAAAACGTGATGCTTATAACAGCATGAAACAATATCTACGACCGCAATAATTTACCAGATGAAACATTATCAGCGTGGCTCCCGGCAAAGTAGAATTAGGGCCACCCCATCTCTTCCCATGCGGTGTCGTACAAGGCGACTAAGGGATAGGGCTGTTTAACATCGTACAGATATATACAGCCCAGACTCTGCCTCAGATGCAGGGCTCGAGTCAACAATAGCGCCCGGAAGGCGGCAATAGGCTCACCCCCTATTACGTGGCACCGAATTCAATTATTGGTGAAATGTGGGTGTTAATTCATCTCTGCCTAACCCTCTGAGGATGAAGGCGTGATTATATTTATGTACATTAATAGTGTCAGAATGATCTTGCCTACAACGTCTCAATTAGAACTTAATGCCAAGATATTAAGATCGAATCAAAACTATTTTATTGATTTAAATGTAAGTAAATATCAGACGTAAATCGATTCTAGTTTTAACAATGTTAACAGGGGATGATGCATTTCTATCGATTTTGTAGACTAGTGAAACTAACTGCATTTCAATATTTTAGGCTGAACCATACCGGTGGTGTTGGAGTGAATAATTTACTTTTCACTGGGTTATCATATATTATTTTACTCGACGAATTTCAATATGTATGGTATTTTCATTGGTGAATCCAATCTTTGTGTACTAGATGAATGTATCAAAATAAACGGGATATTTACCATGTTTCATTGTTTTGAGTTTCCGATATTTCGGCGCTGTTGCAAGCACCGTGATCATACGGAGGAACTGGAGTAGTGGTGCTGCGACCCAGGAACCTCCAGCCTCCCAAACTATATGGTCTGCCTAAGATACACAAACCAAACACTCCCTTGCGGCCCATAGTGAGTCAGATTGACTCACCGACCTATGAACTGGCCAAACATGTGGCGAATATCTTGCAGCCATTGGTGGGTAGGACCACGTCGTACGTGAAGGACTCGAGACATTTCGTTCAGATTTTGTGTCAAACTTCGGTCAATGATCAAGAAGTGATGGTGAGCTTCGACGTGGAGTTCCATTAGGGCCACCCCATCTCTTCCCATGCGGTGTCGTACAAGGCGACTAAGGGATAGGGCTGTTTAACATCGTACAGATATATACAGCCCAGACTCTGCCTCAGATGCAGGGCTCGAGTCAACAATAGCGCCCGGAAGGCGGCAATAGGCTCACCCCCTATTACGTGGCTAAACAAATGCTTAAAGATAAGTACAAATATATCTGGGTTCAGGATCATAAGGTGCTTGTAAAGAAGGACGAAAATTCTAAAATTCGCGCCATTCGATCCGAGAATGATATTCATACAATATGTTTTAACAGCGAGCAGTAAATAAACGAGTCACAGTCAGCTGTGACAGTGTATGAACACACTAGGTCATTTTATAAAATTCGATTCTATAACAGATTATGACCTGTCTACCGATATAGGATACGAAAGGTTTCAAAATATAGAAAATCTAAGCAATTTTATGATGAAAAACAGCAAAAGCACACACATATTATACCTAAATATTTGCTCGCTACGAAAATACTTTAACCAAATTCTAGTGTTATTAGAAGTAAATAAATATACAATAGATATCTTAATTTTAAGTGAAATAAATATAAAACAGGAAGAATTACCCCTGTACCTAATACCAGGATTTGAAGCACACATACTGACTAGAGAGACGCGAAGAGGAGGTGGAATCATTATATATGCGAAGAATGGCCTCGTATTGAATGTAGAAACGGCTAAAACATCAGCAATGGAGATATTGCATGGAAAACTGACAATTCTAAATAGTAATTTGCACGTATTAGCGTTATACAATCCACCAAACATGAATAAAATTCAATTCATACAACAGCTGGAAATGCTCATCAAAACAGTTCCGAACACTAATAACTTAATTGTAATTGGCGATACAAACATTAACATATTAAATGATGAAATAAATAGTGTCACGACGAGATATAAAAACACCCTGTGTGGATGCGGCCTGCAGTGCGGATTACCTAGCGGCGAGATAACGCGTGAAGCGATTGTGGATGGGCGAGTCGTCCAGTCGTGTTTGGATCATGTATGGGTGAGAGCGGGACGCAACGTGAGCGCGTCGGCCTATGTTCTCGAGACGCATATATCAGATCATCATGCGGTAGGCATATCAGTGGACTTGTGCACCGAAGTAAAAAAAAGTAGTTCCAATAGTGTGCGGGAAGTTATTTGTGATAATTTAGTTAGACAAAAATTTAACGAATATGATTGGTCACAGTTGTTACAGATAACGTGTCCTTTAGAATTATATAAAACATTAGTGACAGTATGCAACACTATTTATAAAGACTGTACATCTTTGGTTCCTGTGTGTAATAAACGATTAAAGCAGCCATGGATAGATAAGGACTTATATAAAATGCTACAGAGTAGAGATTACTTATTCAAAAAATGGAAACAGTCACCTAATAATATGAATAAGAGATTAGAGTATACCACGTTTAGGAATAAAGTTAATAAGTTAGTAAATGTTGCAAAAAATAAATACAGGCAGACAGAAATAAGGAAATGTAATGGTGATTTTAGAAAGATATGGATGAATATTAACTCGTGGTTAGGTCGATCTAAATGTAACTTGGATGATGTAATATTAAAGTATTTAGGTAAAACAGATACTCTGTATAATGTATGTACAAAGTTTTCCACTACATTCACTAAAGAAATTGGGGACATAAAACATCATTGTAATACAAAATTTTTAAACAGAAATAGCTATGCAAGTCCCAGTCTGGTTAGTTTCAGGTATAATAAGGTTAGTCCATTAGACATAGAAAAGATCATTACGAAGTTATCGTGCGAGAAGGCACCGGGTATTGATCGAATAAGAGTGAAAGACATCAAATATTTATGTAAACCATTGAGCCCAGTTTTGGCTAATTTTGTTAACATGTGTATTAGCAAATCTGTTTATCCTGACGAATTGAAGAAGGCTATAATACGGCCCATTTATAAGTCTGGTGATCACAAAATGTATGAAAACTATAGACCCATCGCGATATTGTCGGCTATAGATAAAATAGTGGAAAAGGTGATTGTCGGTCAAATAAGTAGGTTCCTAGAGGGTCATGGCATACTGTCTGACACTCAACATGGATTTAGGAAGGGACGCAGTACTGTGACGGCGCTTACTCGGTTTGCGGACCAGGTCAATGAGAGTCTCAACTCAGGACAGCAGCTCATTGTCTTATTCATAGACTATAAAAAAGCGTTCGATACTTTAGATCACGATATTCTGTTACAGGCTATGGATGAATGTGGAATCCGTGGCCCCACGAAGAGTTGGTTCCACAACTATCTAACTAATCGTAAGATTCATACATCTGTGAATGGTGTCTCAGGGGAGGAGGCTCTTGTTGGTCTAGGTGTGCCGACCGGGTCGGTATTTGGGCCGGTAGGGTATATTATGCACGTGAACAGCGTAGCTAACATTGTGAATAGGTGTGGGGTGTACATGTATGCCGATGACATGTGCCTACTGTATGCTTCTAAAGACCTGTATGAAGCTCAAAGGAACATACAAATTGACTTCGAGAATATCACACAGTGGGCACATGATAATGGAATAATATTGAATCTTCAGAAAACTAAACTCATGCATGTATACTCGCCCTATAATCAGCGCGCTAAATTGATAAACAAAGAGGACATTGTAGTCATTGGACACACATATGATTGCTTACACAAAAATAAAATACATTGCAACTGTCAAAAAATACAATCTGTTGTAAGCTATAAATATTTAGGATTAACTGTAGACACACATTTTAACTGGAAGTTGCATGTAAATGAAGTATGTAATAAACTAAGATCTATTTTAGGTAAATTTTATGTTTTAAGGGGAACTGTTAATACACATACGTTGACAGTAGTATACCATGCTCTCGCAGACTCTTTGCTCAGCTATGGACTCAGTGTGTATGGGCGAACCTTTATAACCTATATTAAAGAAATAAAATGTATACAAACAAGGTTAGTAAAGTTTTTAGTTAATAAACAGGATCAATTATTATGTAACAAAGAGTATGAAAAACTATATCCTATATGTAAGATTCTTCCGATAGATAAGAAAATTGAATATTTACTAGGTTTAGAACACTATTTTAATGATAAATACAAATTAGTATTACAAAATATATATAATACAAGAAGTGTAACAGAAAAAAAACTCGACAAACCTAGAATAAGAAATTACTATGGTGAAAGAATGTCTTCGTATATAGTTCCACATATATATAATAAAATTAACTTGTTACGACAATTACCCAAATTAAGTTTATATACATTGAAAAACGAACTAAGGGCTTTTTTGTTGGACAATGGTGAGAGTGAAATGTGTGAAAGAGGGGATAACGCGTAGGTACATATAAATATTTTAATAAATACAAATATATTTTGCAAGGCAAATAAATACATATAAATTTGTAGTGTTTTTTATAGGATAGTTGTAAGCAACATTTTTTGAGCGCTTATCTCGCCAACAAGCGTAATAGCTTGGCGAGTACTTAAATTTAAGAAACTTGTAACAAATTATGGAAATAATAAATTAAAAAAAAAAAAAAAAACAAATGTTCCCATCACAGACTGCTTGGAGATCATAAGACGAAAAATCGCAGAGAACGGAGTCGCTAAAGAATATGCCGACCTTGTGCAACATTGTGTGACCACAAACTACTTCGTATATAGAATGATTACTACCTACAGATAGATGGAGTAGCGATGGGCAGTCCGGTGGCTCCAGTTATGGCAAACTTGTGGATGGAACATTTCGAAGCCATAGCCATACCTACCGCCCCAAGCATCAAAATCTGGAAACGGTATGTTGATGACATTTTCTGTATACTGGAGGGGGGTGAGAATGTTGTACAACAATACGTGGCCCAGTTCAACAACATCCATGGAAAAACATGAGCTTTACGTGCGAAATGGAAAAGGAAAGAACCCTTGCCTTCTTGACGTGAGGATCGGTGTTCGTGGGGATGGGTCGTGTAGCCACTCCGTGTACAGGAAACCCACTCACACTGACCGCTACCTGCATGCCGACTCACATCATCATCCGCGCCATCTGAATTCGGTAGTGACGTCGCTTACTGACCGCGCATATAGTTTACGTGACGAGGAACATTTACAAGAAGAATTGAAGCACATAAGCGGCGTTCTACAAAAGAATGGATACAATGGACGGATAAGAAGGTATCTGTCAGAACTATTTTCACTCCTTTTAAAAAGCTGTCGCAATGCCTGCGTTCACTCAAAGATGGCTCCCTACTGGACAGACCGGGAGTGTACAAGATTGACTGTAGCTGTGGCAGTTCTTATATAGGACAAACAAAAAGAACGGTTACATGCGGAATCAAGGAACACATCAGGGCAGTCAAAAACAATGAACTGCATAAATCTGCAATCGCTCAACATTTATTGGAGTCCGGTACGAACCACTGTATCGAGCTACATAACCCTCAGATGCTCTCTACAGAACGCCACTATATACCAAGACTGGTTAGGGAAGCAATTGAAATAAAAATGTATAAAAATTTCAATCGTGAGGATGGGTTTCAACTGCCGAACGTCTGGCATCCAGTGGTCCGTCTTTGCAAAAACAACCGGGAACAAGCTAAAACAAAATCGCGAGTGGATACAGTGAGCATCGTGAACGTGATCGAGATCGGGTTCGAGTTTGTAGTGAGAGTGAAACCAATAGTAGTGCAGATACGCGGAGTAAAAGAACTCGAAAGAGGGTAGATCGATATAATTACTCCTAGGAAAAAACTTTTTCTCTGTTCACCGCCACTACTCCAGTTCCTCCGAGATCATGGTGCTTGCAACAGCGCCGAAATATCGGAAACTCAAAACAATGAAACATGGTAAATATCCCGTTTATTTTGATACTAATGTGAGTGACCATGATAGTTTAAATACCTATATAGATGAATGTACATTTTGATCTAACAGATGTGTTCAACAGAGGGCAATTCCGACTAAAATAAGTACTTTCAGGCTTTGTGTTGTGTTAAAGGTAACTTCATAGGGTTGAAAGTTCATAAATTTGTCATAGGTATGACGAAACTGATTTATGTTTTCATGACAAGAGAAGATCCGCCTTCAACATCAGAAACCAGTTGTTATTGTATAGTATTGTCATTAGTACAGCATATAATTTAACGTTACTGTACTCTAATAGCAATAAAATTACTATACAGTACGTAGTATAAAGCTAGCTAATATGGCGAGGTATACCAGTAATTACCTAAGTGGTTACAGGACTGGCAGTATTATTAGACTACATTAGACTTACCTTTTTCCAAAAAAATATCAAAACTATGACGTGAAATTAGAAAGCTGCGTCATCATAGCCAGTCCTATTGAAAATTCAATAAAAATTCAATTAGCATGGCACTGTTGACTCTTGTAGGAGTTTTAATATTCATAACTTCGAGAAGCCACCGTTCCTATCCGTTGTTTGGCTAAGTCTCTGACTAGAATCTGTACCCCAGAATTGAGAGGTAGATATCTCCCCATCTTATGTGACGGGTGTCGTAAGAGGCGACTAATGGAAATATACGCAGACAATATCACTGCGAGAGAAGAAAACTCGAAATAAAACCCATCTGGCTAACGTGGAAACAGTAGGCCAAAGCCTCCCAACATTGAGAGAAGCCTATGTCCAGCAATGGACTGCGATGTGCCAATGGATTTCAAGTAGTCAACACAACACTTCACACTTCATTCTACCTTTTTAAGTGCTGAGATGCCCTATTGCCCATGGAAAGGAAGCGGGCAGATTCGAAACTCAAATTGACATAAACTGTACGCCGTCTTGGGTTATCTGTTGTCGAGGCTGAGATTGCCACTGGCACATCTCTCACACCCAGCTGTCCCATCTCGGGAGGCCCCCCTATGGGTGTGGGACCACGCGGTCCCCATCTTGCTTACTTACCTTGGGTAATATTAGCCAAAAATATTACCGCTAAGAAATAAAAGACGAGAAAGTACCTTCAAAGTTTTCCATACCACTCCACCAATGAAGATTATCAATAAACTTAAAAGAATGTTACCTACTCATTCCCTTGTGACTTGCGTTGATGATATAAAATTATATACCAACCAGAAACTAACAAATAAACGTCAGGCCACCACCGTGACGGTGTCACGTCCCAATTAGTAAGTAATCACGCACTGTGGTGTGTGTCCAAATGACACGCTATTTGCCTACACTCGCCGCGTGTCACGCACGGTTCGGGTGTTATGCTGCCTGATGAGACAACACATTAACCCCTAATGTTTCAATTCTTCAAACAAGGAAGGTGCTATTGAATTATAAAAGTTTTACTTGACTCGACTTAGAGTTAACACACATTTATCGCTGGTCTTTCGCTGTTTCTCTATTCAACTTTGTAAGAACGGAGTGTCTCTGCGTCGTCAGTGTAGAAGACAAAGTAGGACAAGCCTTTGGTCTTCCCACTGACAGCACAAAATCTCGCCTGTGAGCTCTGACTATTCTACTCATAGCCGGGAAAACAACACGAAGTTATTATGGCCACGGAATTCTGTAGGGCGAAGGTACTTCCCCTGTCGGACTGCTCAATTGGGGCGGCAATACCGTTGTGTTCTACCTGCATGACTGTTTTATCTTACTATTTTAATCCGTATTCTAGAACCGATAATACAAGCTATGCTTAATTTGGGTTTAGATAGGGATGCGTATTTTGTGCCGGAATATTGAAAGGTTCAACCTTTGGTATAATGAAACTACCCACCAGATTTTTCTTGTAAAATTAAATTAAACATAAAACAAACCCAAGTCGGCACTTCGAGGGTTCCGTGTAAACTCTTGTACAGAGAATTGTTCCACAAAGGGAATGTTTCGCATAATAATTAACATTACTGAAGTTCGTGAATTATGAAAGCACTGAACTAACAATTAGATAAGTCGAGTTGAATGACTTTGCAGTTTAAAAATGTGCCCGACGCATTGCTGGCTCATCACATTATGGCTAATTTCCGAACTGCTAATGAAGGTGTGTACTGTGAAAATGAAAAATCCAAAAATAGTTTTGCATTTTTGAATTTTTCCTTAATTTTTGTTTTATTTAGTATATTTATTGGTCTACAGGAAGCATTATATTATTAGTTGATTAAGAAATCAATACTAATATTATAAAAGTGAAAGTAACTCTGACTTTCTGCAGCGGGTATCACTTAAAATCATTATTGGCTGTCAAAGGATTAATGTTTTAACATGTGAGAAAATCATTGCTGATATTATAAAGATGAACCACTATACTAAACGAGTTGAATATGGTGGGGATTATATTTTCTTATTGAGGTACGGAACCCAAATATGGTTATTTGGAGAATTTTAATGCTAAATTAAGGCAAAAAGTTTATTAAATCAACTTCGAAGAAGATGTAGGCACAAGTTCAAAACAAAAAAAAGTTGAATAAAAGACTTGGAATAAGTTTTCCTTGCCATTAGACGTTTTCTCAAAGTTGTCATTATTGTGATTCTTGAAGAGTACCTATTCTTTTAGGGCGAATTCACACTTTGTTATGTTTTACTTGTTATGCGGCCAGGCTATCTTCGCGCAAATATTTGTCATGATGTGCACACAACAAACTTGCCATCCATGCTTCGTGCTGATACGCGTCGAACATGCCAAATATAATGTGTTACTTGCTGTTATCTTGGTACCTACTCGCTGGTATTAGTGGCGGTAACTAGTCCTTTGATGTGTGGCTAAATACAAGTGGACATATACGCATGTTTGCTATTCGCCTCATTGGCGTTAAACTTCAATGTGTAATTGCGATATCGGTTTCAGCACATTATGTGTATTAGAATTTCCCTTTTGTGGTTTTTTCAAGCGACTGAAAGATGGAGTTTTTTAAAAAGGACATTATAGGGTTTCTTATGAGTCCGTCCGTAATAACCATTCAATTGAGCAGTCTGACTGCGGAAGTACCTCCACCCTACAGAATACCGCAGCCATAATAACCGCGTGTTATGTTCCCGGCGGTGAATAGGGTAGCCAGAGCTCTCTGAAGAGTTTTTATGCTGTCAGTGGGAAGACCAAAGGCTTGTCCTGCTTTGTCTTCTACATTGACGGCACAGAAACTGTGTGCTTAAAGGGTTGGCAGTACGAGTGTAACGTTCCTGATGTTGCATACGTCCATGGCCCACAGTAACCACTTTCCACGTCTGCCACCCAAGTGTTAATAAGAAGTGCTAAGACGACATACTACTGTGATAATGGCGGTGCATGCAGTTATTATCGCTATAACGCGTGCAGTATTTTCAAACGATATTAACGCGTCTGTGTGAATGAGACTTTATGCGTACGAATAAAGCAAATGTACAAAAGAGTCATAAACACTTCGTCGTATGCGGCTGTATAAGGTGAATAACAAATAACATATAACAAAATGTGGTGCCCCCTTTACATACAAATTTTTGACACAACGCTGCGGCGTAATGGCCGAGATGTGTTTAACTGAAACGTGAAAGTTATGAAGTGTTCTTTCTTGGAGATGAGGGACGCTTTAATGTGCTAAACGTTCTACGAGTACGGCTCTACGGCCCGTGCCTCCATTTGCTAATATGATGTAGGATGATGAAGCAGAGTTTTATCTATGAATGGATAGTGTTTTATTTTATAGCGGTAGAGCTTGTAGAGTGACTGATAAAATTACGATCATTTAGTGTATGTGACGACTCGTATATAACACCGTAGCTGTGTTGAAAGCTTTTATTGGTGACAGTACTGATTACAGTCTAGAATTTCTACAGTCAGAAGAGTCTAGTATTCAGAAGAATTGTTTGACATGATGCCCACGGCTACATTCTATCTTCAGACCGCTAGTCAAGAGTTGGGATTACAACCACAAACCTATGTGTCGAAATTTTACATTAATAACAGCAAGATATGAAAGGAACTTGTTCATGAAAGGTCCTGCCGTGACTTTTCCAAGTGACTACACTAAGGGTTTCTTCAGAAAGGACAATAAAAGGTTATAGTAACGGTACCACTTCCCATTAGGCGGGCCGTGTAGTTATCTGCCACTTGAGTGGTATACAAAAATGACTGCGAACCTGTTTGCTGTTTTCGAGTATAAAAATCCAAATCTCGCATCTAACTAACTATCTGGGACGGAAAAGAATGAATCTATTGTCATAGAAACCGTTGTAGAATAAATACAAAGCGTTTCTAGAATAAAGTAGCTTTCTATAAATCTTGAGGAATAAATAGCTGTATACGAAATCGGTGGAGTCACTGTGAGTCTCGGCTGAGACTTTTCTAACAAAATACTGTTTTGAGTTATTGCATTGAGACTGTTCCAAGTCATGAGCTGCAAGCGACGCGGCAGTTGAAAGATGAAGTGAAGAACCTTATCAAGATTTCGTATTTCAGTTTGTTGTCAATAAAAAAGGTGATAAGACATGTCTGTTCAATTATAGATTGAGGGAGTTCACTATTAAGCTATTAAGAATTTTAAAGAAAGCTTATTGTGATTGTTGCCGAATTAACTGCGATCTAATTAATAGAACTGAAAAAAATAAAAAAGGGGTTTACAGAGCATACAAATCTACTTAAAACCAAATTTAAAATTTTGAAAAAGAAATTGCACATAAAACATTCAGAGTTCCAAAACATAAATTAGTATTTCATGAACTGAAGAGTTCTATAAGGTAACCCATTTAGTCTTCAAACAACATGTGTTTGCACAAGGTTCAAATGTCATAGAATCCAAATAATAAAACCTCCAATTTGCAAAACACATATATGTCTAAAGGTGAGTCTTGCATCATAAATATTAATTTCTTGTGCTTTAAAGATAACGTCATCCGCTCGCGACTCGGACCACGCGAGCACAGTGGTTCAATTTACCACCGTTGCAGAACTTTTGTTTACTCCTCTAAGCGGCGGGCGCATGCGTGTGACGTCACCATGTAGTTGCCTGTGCCGGGCACTTTTCGAACGATCTAATCTCTTTGATGCCTGTTCAGTACCTCCTCTTTGATACTGAAGAGCTAAGACGGTGAACATTCGATAGTTTTGCTGTTGTTGCTGTATTGAAGCTTCCAATGTATTGTGCTGAGAATAATATCGTTGCTTACTTGTTAAAGGTTGAGGGATCTATTTCGTGTTCCCGTGACTTTCATGGTTCTTAAAAATGGTTTAGTTCTTAAATACGTACCGGTATCGTCATCGGCTCTGCAATTCGGTTATGAGAATCACGAGTACCAGCCGCGATCGGGCTAGCAAACTGTAAATATCAAAAATCTAACTAAACTATACAAGTTAAGAAACCCCCGTGGCCTTCACCTCACTGGAGTTAAATGAAAGGTGGGTATGTCGAACCTGTACTGAACTGCTGGGTGCCTCTCGTGTCAGTTTATTTGCTTAACTCTTCGGGAGGAAACAAATATGGAAGAAGTCAGAAATAACCCATTTGTTAAATCTTTATACCTTTATTTATCTTGATACTTTTTTAAGTGCGAAAAATCCCCGCGGATACCTTCCTCGCCGAAGCCGATGGGAGAGGTAATGTCAGACGCGCACCGACTTTTTTTTACGTGCGCAACATCCCCTCGGATACCCCCCCACCGGAGCCGGTGGAAGAGGTTATGTCGGACTCGAACCGACCAAAACGCACGCCGCCTGTGGGTTGTTTTTGGTTGCCAAAGGTGAGGTTGACAGGCATATCCCTCGCATCCCGGCTGACCCAGAGCCATCTCTCTCGAACTGGCCTTCCTCGAGTGTGGGGACCACACAGTCCCCTACTCGTCCCGGGAGAGGGTAACTAGATAAAATATGATGTCGTCACAATAGGTTAACTAGTTTCAGACTAATGGGCCAGAGTTGGAATTACTGTATGAATGAACACGTGTAGAGAGCTTACTGTGCAAGTTACAGAGATAAGCTTATTAGAGGCAGAATTTACAACTTTTTTGGGCTTCAAAGTGGATGCGGGTCCAAATGGAAGGTACTTACAGTTTAATTGCTTGCGTGTTCAGTAGTTGTACGTTATGTTTTAAGTACCTGTTTGTGAAAAGAATAATTAAAAAATATAAAAATCTCCAAAAAGTAAAAATAGAATTCATTCGAACCTCGTCTCAAAGAATCAACATTATACATCTATTTTGGTAAATCGTAAAAAATCTAATCAACTATGAATGATTTCAAAACAAATCGAATCTGATTTCGAATCATTCACACGTATAAATTGCCCAGCAAATCATTTGCCAGCAAAAGGGACAAATATCATCTAATTTCTTTGACATATCGAATTAACAGATAGGTCCCTATAAATATTTAGACGATTGGACAGAAGGGGACCCCAATCAAGTTCCTAAAGACCTGTCAACGTCGGGATTCGAACTCCAACTTGTCTAGTTAGGCTGCGATACATTTAATGCCCACCCTACTCCGGGCAAGGTTAATGACAACTATATCTAATCTGTGACAGATCGACAAATATAGATTACATTCAGAAATAATATTGGTTGACTGTTTTATTACACGAGTGCTAAATAAAAGAGTGTAATGTTTTTGGTGCGTCCAATTCATGGTTTTAAATGGCTAAACAGTCTAGAACTTTTATTTTATGGATGTTAGGCTTAAATTTCTTTTCCAAATAGATTTTTTTTGGCCAGTATAGTCGTGTTTTATTATTATTACAGAAGTTATAGTGCGTGTAAATGCATAAATGGATTTAAGAAATCAATCCTACTGCCACGAATATCAGCAGTACCTTAATGCATGCTTGATTTAAAAAAAAACTTACGTGTTTTAGATTAACTATAAGTAAATGTAAAATAATAGGACCAGTGCATTATCGCTAAGGTTAGTTTTAGATCCATGTCTTTTTAAGAAATTAAGGATGGAAACGAAACCGGGTCCTTTAAGCGGGGCGTGAAAAAGCATATGATGAGGCCGTCAAGCTGAGTGTCACCATTATCACATGATATGTGTAAGTAATGGTGACCCTCTTTTCTGAGACTTTGCCTTCGGCTTACCATCAGGCAAGGCGAAGTTTAATTGACGTGTTCTATATAAAAAGAGATAGTACATTCATAATTATATAACAGTTCGGAACTTTTCCCGTGGACACGACTTGATTGGCTAGCCGCGTGGTTCCGGGCAGAGTAGAATTTGGACCACTCCCATGCGGTGTCGTGCAAGGCGACTAAGGGATAGGGCTGTTTAACATCAGACATATAAGTATATGCAGCCCAGACTCAGCATCAGATGCATGGCTTGGTCAACAATAGTGCACGGAAAACAGCAATACGCTCACCCCCTATTACGTGGGACCGAATACAATGATTGGTGAAATGTGGGTGTTAATTCACCTCTGCCTAATGCGCCGGGGATGAAGGCGTGATTATATGTATGTACTATGGGCAGTTGGGGGTCGGAGGCGAAGGGCTTAATTGCTAAAATTGATCGCCGTATCCACGAACAAGGTGGTGACTCCCGCTCCGGCTCGTTTCTAGGGCAGAGGATGGACATTGCGATTCAGCGAGTCAACGCCGCCAGTGTCATGGGCACCTTTGCGCCTGGAACGATACGGGGTGGGTTATTTGACTTAACATAATACGACAAAATCTGTGATTGCAAATAATGATGTGACATTTGTATGTTTTTATATGTTGGATAAATTACTTATAATGATTTTTATCATTTGCGAAACATCGGAAACTCAAAACAATGAAACATGGTAAATATCCCGTTTATTTTGATACTAATGTGAGGGACCATGATAGTTTTAATACCTATATTTATAATGAGTTTAAAAAAAGAGATATTCCTTTTCTCTGAAGCTTGAACTGAATGGCAGTTTAACCTTCACACTTAAATGGAACAGAAGACGTAGTCCCATAGAAATTCTACCAAGTAGTTAATACCGTTCTATGATTTACGTTAAGTGGCCGTGTTCGATCCGGAAATTGGATGGGGAGCCAGATTATGTTTGTTTGGCGCAGTTAGCAGCTCTAGTTATATATCTGCAAAGTTTTGCCATTGGCATTCAAAATTCAACTAGCTAGAACTGTAGAACGGTCGACGGTAGACTATTTATAGAATAGAACTAGAATTCATTGCGATTTCTTTTTAAATGTCTTTTCCTACTTAAATCTCTTCTCCTCACCAATTTTGCTCAGTAAACTGGTGACAAGTATAAGTCAGATAGAAGGTGGAGCCGCCTGTCACCCTGGCAGAAGCAGGCCGCGGCGGTGGCGCGCGTGGCGCACCTCCCCGTTTCCGGGGACGAGTTGGGGACTCTGTAGTCCCCACACCCGAGAAGAGGGCCAGATCGTGAGAGATGGCCCTGGGTCGGCCGGGGTGCGAGGGATATGCCTGTCAACCTCACCTTCGGCAACCAAAGCGACCCACAGCCGGCGTGCGTTTTAGTCGGTTCGAGTCCGACATAACCTCCTCCACCGGCTCCGGTGGGGAGGTATCCGTGGGGATTTTGCGCACGTAAAAAAAACAAAAAAGTCAGATACAATTTAGTAGTAGAATTATGCTTCTTTTCAATTTTCCACAAGTAGAATCCTATGAAATAATCAAATTAGAATAGACGTCTATAATGACAGACGAGTCCACATTATTATTGTATTGTAAGCATACATTCTCGTATCTTACAAATATTATAAGATGTTAAAGTTTGCGTAGATGCCTCGATGCACGGATTTGGATGAAATTTAGTACAGGGATAGCATTGCACTTAGCCTACATTTTATTTCTGGAATTGATTTCTATGGGAGTTAAAAGCCCATGCGGTGATCAGCGGGCATCAGCTAGTAGTAATATATAACTCACCTGATTAAGAATAATCAGCTCTTTACACTAATGTATGGACGATTCAGGTTGGCAATTACGCTAATGTAGCCAGCTTGATAAATTATTGTCGCAAACTGCAGCCAGTCTGCCTATAATCAACACGAGTGGATTACATTCTGTGCTATCGGTGGCCTATCAATCCCTGCTGGTTGTATAATTTGTGCATCGCATTTAAATGCATGCTAGATGAATAGTAACGAGAAATGGAGGTTAGGATTAATTGTGTATGGTACAAGTAGGTATTTAGAATAAAATCTGGATTAAAACGTTAGAAGCAAAGGTTACAGCTTCTACCAGGACTGATGGGCGTCTTCAAGCTATCTCTCTCACTCGATATATGTAGCTTTGAAACAGCAATTTACTAAATATTATAAGAAAATTTTGTAAAGATATTTCGATGTTTGTTATTCAATAACAATCAAACAGCTGAGTGATTCTGGCAAAAATTTTGCAGGTACATTATTTTTATTTATTACTGTCAGGAAGGTTTACAGATTAATAACAATAAAGTTTAGATTACAATATGTTAAACATATAAGAACAAGTAGGACGCGACGGTATTTCCGTCCAATTGAGCACTCCGACTGGGGAGTACCTCCGCCCCACAGAATACTGTGGCCATAATAACCTTATGTTGTGTTCTCGGTAGTGAGTAGGATAGCCAGAGCTCACTGGAGAGTTTTTGTGCAGCGCGATTGTGACTACACTGGTGTTACGTCCATAGGCCACGGTATACGCTTTCCATCAGATGGGCCGTATGCTTGTCTGCTACCTAAGTGGTATAAAGAAATACCCATGGATAGATTATAGTGTGGATTAATAAATAATTTAAATCCTTAGAATGAATGCAAGTCGATTGCGGGAACGATGATCGAACACGTAAAGTGTTTTACTATTAACATTTTTCAATCAAACCGAAATAAATAATGAAAACGTTATACACAACATTAAGCCATACAATTAAAAAGCCCAATAACCTACATATTTTGGCGCATAACCCCACTACAGTGGTATAGTAGCACGGCAGCATTACACTGGCGTGTTAATTAACCCTGTTAGTGTCCAGTCAGGGGTGTAACCAGCCGGCCACTGATAAATTGAATAGCAATTAACCAATGATAGATACGACAGCTTTTGATTAGCGCACGTTATACTAATTTGAAGCTGTGTGCAGGTAAATGTGACAGTCTGTAGTGTTCTAGTTATAGTCGTTTTGGAACTGAAATGAGGTCACAAAATAAAATAATAGTAAATTTACAAATCTTTATCCTGTTTTCTGCAGGTTATGGGTATTTGTACGTTACGGTAATTTCTTACCTACAGTAGGCCTTGTGCTTGCTTCTGAAAAGATCGAAATAAGTTTGATACAACTTATAAACAGATAATTTCTAAACATAGCATTTTTTTACCGCTAAATAGTCTATTCTTTCGATCTGAAATCTATTAGGCCGCATTTCCATGAGACACCTTCTCGCCGGCCATGGCAATAGGGAGATACACTATTTATTTATTCCAATAGTTGGCGCATTATCGCTGGCATTGTATTGCTGTTAGCGCTGCTAGAATAATTGGCGACCATTTCATATCAGATGATTTTTATGTAGAGAAGCATTTCCCTTCTTCATTTCTTTATTTAAATTTAAAAAAAATCACAAACCGAATTAAATGCTTTTAATACAAATGTCATCGTCAAGATTGTCAAGCACCTCTGACAATCTAATGTAAGAAACAAAGGATTATAGACTCTAAGACAAGCACCAGCGGAGTTGACGCCATCTAAGATTAGTTTTGCCTGTACCTCCCCATTGGGTAGCCGTGTCTGTTTGTTAGTATTATATGACAATCTATCAAGGTGTTATCAGTGATCCACTGCAGTACATCGTGTAGAAATAGTTCTATCGAAATGTGACCTTACGATAACTCAGTAGCCCCCTATTAGGACATCATTACGTGTAAAACATCAGTGACATGTTTACATACGGAAAAGGTCGTAAGTGTCGCGTCATTTCGTGATTAGGCATCAAGTTTGATGGAATGGGTTGATAATATGACTTAATGACGTCACTGGTAAATATGGTAATCACCATAGATTTAACCACACACAATACACACAAAATTATTCACTGTTTCCCTTGGTCACGGCGTCATAACATGAGAATGTCTGATTTGACCTACATATTTTATTCGACATTTTTAAGAAAAAAAAAACACAATATTGCGCAAATTAAGTACTTGACATGGACAGAGCTACAGATAACAGCTAGTTTAGCAAACTTATTTAATTTTTTGTTAGGGAAAATAGTTTTATTAGAATGTGTCAGAAGTGGAATTCATTGAAATCATATTTCCAAAAAAAAACTTACGTCAGAAACTGTATGGGTAAAGCAAAAGTGCTGTTTTTAAATATTTACAGAAAATTTTCCAAGAAGACGCAAAACTGAACGAGAGAATTTTGTTCGCAAAAACGCAAATTAATGATTTAGAAAGCTTTTTACCACAAAACAGGAAAACGTCCTTTAAAATGGCCGGGATCTTTGGTAGGTCTTTTAAATGTAATGTAGTATGATCAATGTCTGTCAAGATAAGTACATATTCTTAATGTCCAAAGACATGTGACACGAGTAAGGTGGAGTTTTTGCCAAGACCTTCAAAATATTGTTACAGACACGACTGAGGTGGGACACGACTGTATTTCAGTCCCAATTGAGCAGTTCGACTGGGGAAGTACCTCCACCCTACAGAATATCACGGCTATAATAGCCTCGTGTTGTGTCCCTGCGGTGAGTAGGGTAGCCAGAGCTCACTGGAGAGTTTTTGTGCTGTCAGTGGGAAGACCTTAGGCTTGTCCTGATTTTGTGTTCTGCACTGAAGGCACAGAAAATCTCTATTCTTACAGGGACGGCAGCGTGAGTGTGACTCCCCTGGTGTTACTCACGTTCATAGGTCACGGTAACCACTTTCCCTTAGGTGGGCCGTGTGCTTGTCTACCACCTAAGTTGTATAATAAAAGACACAAGTTGTATAATATTAAAAGGGATTTTTTGTTCCAAAGTTATATTATATTATATAGTTAAATAGTAGTCGAAATTAGACCGTAATTATTTATGGTCTAATTTCGACTACTGGATAAACAGTAATATATATAGTTATTACTAATAGAACACAATACGTAACGTAACTTTAAAGTTCATTCCCGTTGGTTACGGTCACAGGTGTGCATGTGCACGTTGGCACACGTGCCTCGGTTACGTGCCGTTTGTGTCCGTTATTGTCTGTTCAACTGCCATTACCTGCTATTTACTTGCTATTTACCTGCTATTTAGTTGATATTGTTGTTATTTACTGCTAACTGCTGTACGCCGTTCGAGAATCTTTACGTCGTATAAATGGTCGTTGCTTTTAGAGAAATAAGGTTCTTTTAAAATTCTTCTTTGCCTTGTAGTTTCAAGTATAGTGTTGAAGTGATCGTGTTGCGTAAGATTGACATATTTATTTGCAAAATTTTCAAAAATCCGACCTAAGTGGAGTCGGTTCATTTCAATCTGTAGTTCTGATGTGTGTTCTATATCGTGTTGAATTGAATTCTCATGAGGGGTTTCATGACTAACTTTAATACAAAACTGTAATGAGTATACTTTTTGACACTTTTTAAATATTATTTGACATCATTACCTACATATTAATCATTTCAAATCTATGTATATTTAGTACTTGATATTATAAAGCTAAAAAGTTTGTTTATTAGAACGCTCTAATTTAAAGTTCCGTAAATTAGAGCGTTCAAATAAACAAACTTTTTTGGTGCGAATTAAAAAAATATTTTTGTATTGAATAGTCGGTCTATCGACAAATGTTCTAGGCTATATATTATCACGCTACTGCTTAAGGGAGCGAAGTAGTGATCATAAATATTAACAAATCCGGCAGATTTCCGTACATTATTTTGAAGACAAAAATTACTGGTTCAAAGGTGTGGTGTTCAAATATGAGGCTTCAAAATGTGCCATAGGCGAAGACGGGGTGGGTCATTATGAATAATTTGAAACTATTATTAAATGTTTTTACAAAGAGCAAACGACTTAGCTTTTGTTAGGGTGTATTTCACATTGAAAACCTTCCTTTTAGAAAGGTTGTTGAGAACGTCACACCGGTGACAAGGGTGGAGGAAGACCAAGAAGGCGGAATTTTGCTTGACGTACTTTATGGATGGCTCCTTAACTGTCAGATGGTAGATTGTATTATTATAATGAGGCAGAGACTTAATTAACGCAAGGTAAGCAAAGCGAAGCATAATATTTACTCAAAGCCAGGCTATAAAATAGCTATAGCTTTTCACCATAATATACTGAAGAGCTACAGTTAGCAAAATGTATAGCAAAAAACGATTTGAAAATCGCGTTATGTGTGATATTAATACCATTATATAATTACGAGTAGTATTTATATTTTATATATTACGAGTATCGTTTTACGCTGCATTGTAATGCCATCTACTGGGTCTATAGTGTTTGAATATAGTCTAATGCTGAGACATTTACTAGGGCGCGCCAGCAACATGTATATCTTTTCAGAGTTTCTTTTCTCGAAGCTTCTCGCAACTCTCTATTATCGGTCACAGTTGGCATCTCATCAAAGATTCTGCCACCAAAATTATTATTGTGGTATAGCATTTTACGACTTGGTTTTAGAAGAGTGGATTATTTAAGAGAAAACAAATACATTGGGAAGAACTTGCCATATTGAATGAAATTTTAAAGCATTAAGTTTGATAACTATTCAAATACAAATCAATTAAGATTTTAGGTCGCCATAAGACGGATATATGTGTAGAAGAATTTGGATGGTTCCAGGCGAAGGTTCGGTGGCTCAGTATTTTCCCCCTGTAAGGGAAAGATCCCGGGCTTGATTCCCGCCTGGAACGATTCAATGTTTTTATCTTAATCGATTATTCAATGTATTCTTCAGAGGAAGAAGAATACAGCCTCTGTGGCGTGGCGGTAGTGAATACGACTGCTACGCAGGAAGCGCGGGTTCGATCCCCGCTCAGTGCAAATATTTGTATGCATGAATATGGGTATTTGCATTGGTCTGAGTGTTTCTATGTATAATATGTATGTATTTTACAAAAAAAAGTATTTAAGTATGTTTATCCGTATTCTAGATTCCATAACACAATCTAGTTAAACTACGCTTACCATGGATCTAGATAGCGTTGTGTAGAATGTTGTAGAATATTTATATTTATTTATTTATACTGAATTATTTTTTCATAATGATCCTCGTAATTTCGTTAAAATTTATTTTTAAAGTTGATTTCAAGTAATGGCGTGGCCGAGGGAAACAGGGATTCAATTTTATTTACTATGGTAATAAGTAATAAGACCAACAAGAACTATAAAACACTTCCGTAAACATTCTGTACCCTGCTATTGTAGAATATACAAAGTTGAGCTCTTAAAACACCACGTACATAAAAGTTATATCGAAAATCCGCCTTTACGCACAATTCATTTTAAAACAGGGTCGCCTCTATGAATTATTAAAGACGTCACAAAAGCTATGTGAGCGAGCAACTTAATATAACCCTGATGCTGTCTCTCTCTCTTACAACGGAACAATTATAGTTTGTAACACATCATTCATTCACAACAGTGTTAGAGTAACGTTAAAATAACACTCACTAGTTAAAAATAACAGCGTAAGGGATAGAGCTATTACTTTAGTATATCAGTTGAGTACATCACTGTGGTTCATAAATCATTATGTAGCATGGAGAATTAACTGTGTGATGAAAATCATTTTTTTGTAAGTGGACCCATTGTACCTAGGGTAGAGTTTCGTAAAATCCATTCTTATCGGATGTCTCCACCCTATAAGGAACTTTGTGCGCTGGAGACAGCAGAATATTATGTACCTACAACCAACTTTTATACAATATTCTTACAAATAAATGAATCTTATCTTATCTTATCTTATCTTACCCATAACCAAATCAAATTACGTTTAGCTGTCATTTGCGTTTTGTTATTCCAAGTTTTACAGTGAATTGTATTCTCTATGAGGTTTAATGTCACATTAGACGGGAACACGGTCGAACGGGAAGAAAAGTATCCTATGTCCGTCTCCTGGTTCAAAGCTACACCCCCCCCCCCCCTCTCCCCAATTATCAGCCAAATCGGTACAGCTGTTCTTGAATGTAGCATGGCGGTAGTGAACGTTTAATATATATCAAAAATATCAATAACTAAATTCATGGCACAAACATACATATTTAAAAAACTAATTCTAGTTTTCTAATTTAGAAAACAAGTTGTAGTTGAATCAAATAGTCATTACTTAGATATATGCTGTGGGATAAAATGCAGAATAAAAATTGTGATGACTTAATTGAATTAATTGTATTGTGGTTTTACATCGGTATTATTAATAACCACTTATATTTATGTCATATTATGTTCAATATAAATATTCTTTTATTTTTTAGTTTTTAATTGTCTAAGTATTCGTGTTGTGTACTCGGCGGTGAGTAGGGTAGCCAGAGCTCACTGGAGACTCTTTGTACTGTCAGTTTGTAGACTAAAGACTTGTCCTGATTGTTTCTAGTGCACTGACGGCACAGAAACTCTCTGTTGTCACAGGATCGGTTGCACGGGTGTGACTCCCCTGGTATTGCATACACGGTTCATAGGTCACAGTTACCACTTTCCATCAGATGGGCCGTATGCTTGTCTGTCGTATAAAAAAAACTATTAACACGAGACCAAACATCTCGTTGTTTACACTCAAGGATGGAATTTTGAGTAAAAAAACAGCTTCTTGAGTTTATATTATACTGAACCCGAGTAGTGAGTGCGGCTGCTGTGTTTCCTCATATCGGTTCAGTCCAACTTTGTTTATTTATTTTGTTGTAAACCGCGTTGATATACTTTCATCTCGCTTGAAGCTAAAGGGCAAGCTCAGGAATACTGGTCACCAGTGTAATTTAATAATAATAATAATAATAAATCATTTATTTCAGGCAATAATAGAAAAGTTACAAGATGTTAAAAACTTATTCTTCATATTTAAATGTGAAAGTTTGTAAAAATGTTTGGATGATTGTTTTTAATGGCTGAACTTTGGTATAGGGATAGATTATGTATCTGGTATAATACTTAGGCTATTTTTTATCCCGGGAATAGGTTCCCACGGGTTGTGTGAACATAATTAAAATTCCAGGCGGGTGGAGCCGCGGGTAACAGCTAGTGTAAAATTAAATTTGTACGAGAGTCAAAGGAGGTAGGACACGGCGGTATATCCGCCCGATTGATCAGTCCGACTGGGGAAGTACCTCCGCCCTACAGAATACCGCGGTTATAATAACTTCGTGTTGTGTTCCCAGCGGTGAGTAGGGTAGCCAGAGCTCACTGGAGAATTTGTGCCGTCAGTGGGAAGACTAAAGGCTTGTCCTGATTTGTCTTCTACTGACGGCACAGAAACTCTGTACTTACAGGGTTGGCAGCGCGACTGTGACTCCTCTGGTGTTACAGACGTCCATAGGCCACGGTAACTACTTTCCATCAGGTGGGCCGTGTGCTTGTCTGCCAACTAAGTGGTATAAAAAAAAAAAAAAAGTGCGAGGGATATGCCCTCCGGTAACTTCACCCCCGATAACCCTCAGACGGTGTGCGTTTTAGTCGGATCAAGTCCGACATAACCTGCCCCACCGGCTCTGGCGAGGGGGGCATCCGTGGGACGACGACCTCATCAGATGTTTTTTACACCTCGCTTGAAAGATAGGTATTTGGTGTTCTCTGTTAAGTCCTTTTAGCAATAATCACGTCATCTAAAAAGTGCCTGGTTAAGAGGAAGCGTATTACCGTTAATGGGGCACTACCTGAATAGTATATTTAGGACTTTCAAGTTTAGCTTAATATTATAAAGCTGAAGAGTTAGTCTTTTTGAACGCGCTTTAGATAAGCGGAACTGCGGGTTCGAATAAACAATTTTTTTTTATACCACTTAGTTGGCAGACAAGCACACGGCCCACGTGATGGGAAGCGGTTACCGTGGCCTATTGACGTATGCAACACCAGGGGTGTCACACTCGCGCTGCCGACCATGAAGAAACCTTCTGATGCCCCTATTGAAGAACCCCATATTGTAGGCGCTTGGGAAAACCGCAGCAGGGAGCTCATTCCACAGCTTGAGTGTGCGTGGGATGAAGTTTCTTTCATACCGCACAGTGTGTACCGTCTCAGGTCGCAATGTGTGGGGATGAATTCCCTGCCTATGGCGAGAGGTGCGATGATAGAATGTAGCTACGGGCATCATGTCAAACAATTCATCTGAGCACAAACCATTGTATAGGCGGTAGAACACACACAGTGAGGCAAAATCCCTCCTAAGGCTAATTTTTGTTTTGAATAGTACGTTTATCGATGTAGTTCTAGGCTATATATCATTACGAGTGTGGAGTGTAGCAGTAATTATCAATGTCAACTAATCTGGCAGATTTCCAAACATTATTTGATTATTTTAAAATTACGGGCTCAGATAAATGATATGAGGTTTTTAAATAAGCCACAGACGAAGCTGGGCTGGGCCAGTTAGTTACTTATAATAATACGCTGCTGTGTACAATGAACATAAATTATATTTAAGATTTTCTAGAAAAACAATTTAATACGTAGGTACATAATGACAAAATATATTTCCTTTTCACCTTCATCTATAACATAATATGTGAAATTACTTACAATATCACAAATACTTCTTATTTTTTATATTCATTATTTTTCTGTTTTCCTCATAATGTATAGGTATGTTACGTTCCAAATAATTGGTTTCTTGTTACATATAGGTATTAATATAGTACGAGAGATCCTTGTGAGGTATTCTACAGTCGTACCGTTGTTTTATGCGTATTTATTATCATAGGGAATAATGATCATTGTATAGGTATACCTTGAAGACACATATCTTGAACCTAAATAACGGGGCCCTGCCGCGCGCTAATGGTTTTGTAATAATTCAGGCTTGGTAAATTTGAGTTCGTCCACTGCCGTGCTATCATAAAAAGACACCGAAGAAACTCGTACTGTACAAAATGTGCTTATTGAGGAAACCGCGGTAGCCTAGTGCATAATGGACTGCTGAGACGAGGTCTCGGGTTCTATCCCAGTTGTACCGTGGCACACACCAATGACTTTTCGATGCTTTTCTAAGTTATGTGTGTATTTATCGCAGGTTTATAAGTGCCCGGTTAATGTCAATAGGCTCGCCACCTATTACATTTGGATCTAAACATAAACTGGCGAAATGTGGGTGCTAGCACCTCTGCCTACCCCTTCGGGGATATAGGTGTGATTTTATGTCATGTTATGTTATGGGAATAATGATCATTGTATAGGTATATCTTAAAGACACATACATATCTTGGACCTAAATAACGAGGCCCTGTCGTGCGTGGATGGTTTTGTAATAATTCAGGATTGGTAAATTTGAGTTCGTCCGCCGCCGTATCACAAAAAAACACCGAAGAAACTCGTACTGTACAAAATGTGCTTTTTGAGGACATTTAAGATCCATAATATAATATATCCCGAAGTATACCGCATCGATATAACTACTGCGGTGTTAATAATTCATGAAGCAGCTATAAATGCTCGACGCGATTCAGTCGACTGAGAATGCCGAGGAAATGTCAACTGGCGTTCAGTTTGCGGAGTAGGGTAACGTTTCGAAGGGTAAATAGTTGCAAAAACCAAGGTTTAACGCTATTAACTAAGTGTGGGGTTTGAGTGTGGCAACACTGGGACTTTCAGCGTGTATTACACTTTATAGGAGTTTGTTTTGATCAGTTAACTTGATTATGGGGTAACAGATTTATTTCTCTGTAAGGGAAGCTGTAGAGGTTTTATCCCCTGTAGTCAGATATCTCCCTAACTTCAAATATCTGTTATGTGTAGTATTCATATTTAAAAAAAAATTCAAGCTAAGAGGTCCCTAGTTTGAATAATTTATTTCGTCAATACACCATTGACTTTTCGATGCTTTTTGAAGTTATGTGCGTTTTTATCGCAGGTGTATAAGTGCCCGGTTAATGGGAATAGGCTCGCCACCTATTACTTTTGGACGTAACATAAACTGGCGAAATGTGGGTGCTAGCACTTCTGCATACCCCTTCGGGGATATAGGCGTGAGTTTATGTTATGTTATGTAATATGTTTTCGGTTTCACATTATAAAGGGTAAGTGAAATTGACGAATATTTGCTTTTAATGGATTGCATATTTGCACAATTGCATTGTATGACTTCTATTATATTGAGATATAAGGGTGAGAGATTCCATTGCTTGGTTATCAATATTCAACCTTTTTTTATACTAGTTAGGTGACAGACAAGCACACGGCCCACCTGATGGAAAGTGGTTACCACGGCCTATGGACGTATGCAAAACCAAGGGAGTCACCCTCGCGCTGTCAACCCTGTAACCACAGAGATTTTCTGTGCCGTCAGTTTTTTTTTTTTTTTTTTTTTTTTTTTTTTTTTTTTTTTTTTTTTTTTTTTTAAAGAAGAATATTAGCAACCGCGATTACTAATATTCCCTTTAACCCCTCCAACTAAGCTAAATTGCTTGTGCTAGGAGTGGGTTCACGTCGGTAGTGTAATGGTCAGGATTCGAACCCGGAACCTCTCGATCGTAAGGCCGACTCCTTAACCACTAAGCCACCGACGCTTCAGTTTAAAAGACAAAGCATGAAAAACTTTTGGTCTTCCCATTGACTGCACGAAAACTGTACAGTGAGCTCTGGCTACACTACTCACCGCCGGGAACTCAACACAAAGTTATATGTTATTATTATTAAGGCGGTATTCTATAGGGCGGAGGTACTTCCCCAGTCGATACGATACGTCGGGACGATATTCGATATCGCCAATGGGTTGTGAGGGCTAGATGACAGTCGCTTTATGGAAAATATCGAAGTCCAGCCAAACCCGCCGTCAGGTCGATAGAAAAAATCTGATGTGACCGGGATTGACGCTATCATGCAGAAGAAGAGTTTCTTTACGATTAGTAGGAGTAGGAGGTAGGACACGGCGGTATTTCCGCCCAATTGAGCAATCCGACTGGGGAAGTACCCCCGCCCTACAGAATACCGCGGTTATAATAACTTCATGTTGTGTTCCCAGCAGTGAGTAGGGTAGTCAGAGCTCACTGCAGAATTTGTGCTGTCAGTGTCATGACTAAAGGCTTGTCCTGCTTTGTCCTCTACAAACGCCGTGCCGTCAGGGCACAGAAACTCTGTGCTTACAGGGTCGGCAATGCGAGTGTGGCTTCTCTGGTGTTACACACGTCCATAGGCCACAGTAACCATTTTCCATCAGGTGGGCCGTGCGCTTGTCTGCCACCTAAGTGGTATAAAAAAAATGTACTATCTACTTCGTATATCTATTTATGTGCTAAAGTTGTAAATTTATTTTACTCTATTTGAACTTCTCTCATATCTTTCTTTCTTTTTGTTTTTAATACACTTTGTTTCTAGTTTATTTGCTAATCTACATCAAATCTTTTGCTTTATTATATTACTGTCCATCCCAAGGTTGCTTCGACGAAATCGCTTTCAGCGATAAGGCCGCCTATTGTACATTAAACTGTATGCATGCTACCTACAAGTTGTACTGTAATCTATTGGTGTACAATAAAGAATTATCTATCTATTCATCTATTTTCTCATCAGAATTAACCACACCACACTTCACTTTCCTGAACACAAGTACTAACCCGACCAGAAATTGTTCAATGTTCACGCTATCAACTAATAACAATTTGCAGCGAGCCAGCTGAACTGTACGTTGGCATAGTTGTCAAAATAGTTGGCTAATTAATTTAGTAAGACAATGCGTGGCGAGCGAAGTTGGGGGACAAAGGCATAGCAGTCGACAATAACTGCTCTCGTAAATGGTAAAGCCGTTTGGTATATCGGTAAACTCGGTAGTATTCCAACTAGTTTCAGTTGTGTTATTGGTGTCTTGTCTTCCGAGTATTGTCTTACAATCCTATTGTGTTGATACATTTATTAATAACTAGTTGCTTTAAATCATACTCACATAGCCTCTGTGACGGTATTGTAATCGATATCTATGCTAAGATTCGATTCCAACCCAGTACGAATATTTGTATGCATGGTTTAAGTTTTTCTGTGTTTCAGGGAGCACTTTAAGTGTCAGTCCTGTTTGCCATACGAATATTATGGCAGTCGTTACGGGTAATTGGGGCCTTAAATAGTTTAACTACAGAACTTCAATATCACCGATTACTTGTGGAGGTCAGATGGCAGTCGCTTCATGGAGAATATCGAAGTTCAGGCACATCGCCGTTAGGTTAGAAGGTCATCCCAACTAAGTGGGAAAGGCTCAGAGAATGTTGATAGGTGCTTTAGATTTGATGTATACCTGCCTGTTTTCCCTGAGGGTAGGTAGAGGTAAAAGCCTGCCATTTGCTTTTATTCTTACTCACTTGATGAGCGTCTTCCCATTTTTCTTCCTTCATTTATAAAGAGCTTCTTATATACATTTTTATTTCAATTGAGTCTTTCCCTTGTCTTTCTGTGAAATGCCCTTGATCTGATTGATATACGTACTTTACTGGGTGGTTTAGATGTTTTGGACACTTATGGAGAATAAACGTTAGAAGATTTACGAAACGAAATTCAATAAAATACATGAAAATACAGGACCCTGTTTCTTCTTTGGAGTCGGGTAAACTCTTATGTGCAATATTTTATTACTTTTCATATACGCTCAAGTTGCTACACAATGTCATTTGGTACAAGACCAAATTAGAGTTCTATATCCGCTCCATTTTCTAGGTCAGAGCTTTGTTCTAGCTAGACCATTCGAAATGGAACTTATACCTACTTTCTAAAGAGACTATGCTTGTTTAAGTTAACTATCTTCACAGACAAGCTTTGATAGAAAATGTGTTGCCTGTATACGTTTACTGTCGTTAATGTTGTACATTTTTGGAAAGTAGTTACCGTGACCTATGAACGTATGTAACATCAGTGGAGTCACAGGCTGCCAACCCTGTAAGACTGCATCTGAACCCAGATTTTTAAGTGAACATGTCTCTCCATCTATTATATGATCTACCTTTTTTTCTCTTTCTGTCCCTCGGTAGCCATTCTGTTAGGCGTTTAGTCCAGCGATTACTGTTCATTCGACATATGTGTCCTGCCCAGCACCACGTAAGCACTCTAGCTTAAGCTTAAGTTCTCTATATAAAGGTAACTAGGTTTTATATGGACGTTAATAGTTACGAATGATGAAGTGATGATCTCTAAAGAACAACGACACGCACCAGAGTGGTGAGGAGTTAGGTTTCCATTCTCATTCACGCTCTAGTAGATAAAAATTCTGAGTGACAGAAAATAATAAACATAGGAAATGCGATCAAGAGATACCAGATGTAGGATTAGACTTAACCTAATAAATAACATTTTTCCCTTGTGGACCTTCTGATTCGGAGGCAATATTAGGCCTTATAAATATGTTTTCATAGCGTTTATTATGCCGTTATAAGAGTACCGGTGTTTTTCCTTCCATACTTTCCTTAATTACATCCTCCTCTGGACTTTAAAGATGCCATTCAATTTGAGAGTTTCCCATTATGCTGTCAAAGTCAAAAAATTAAATGGTATTTTGTCGAGAGAATGTACATAAACTCTTTTTCATTTCATTTTGTACTTAGCAATTGAATGAAATTTAAAAGCATTACCAATACGCATATATTTGTGCGCCGCTATATGGGGCAAAACATGACTGGACTGTATATACTATTACTGATCTATTGCCTGCTTTTGTATGTACACACATATTTTGAACAAATATAAAACGATTCTATTTTATTCTATGCTAACTATTCAAATCGATTAATATAGGAAAAGTTGAAGCAGTTCAGGTGGGAAAGTCTCCGTAAATAAAGTCTAAAAAAGGTATTTTATTTTAGTGTCATTGGTTTGACAGTGGATATATGTATGTCATGGCAAAACCACTGTCGTCCACAGACACCGGAAAAATGTCATTAAATTTTAGATTTTACTGTTAGAAAGGTAAAGTAAAATAACATCTTGTAGAGGGAATGAAAAAATGTAATCAAATCCTCGTCATTTAATTTTGAACTTAAGTCTATATTACAAAGGTCTAAATTTATATGGCATGACTGTGCCAACATCTGATATTTTAAAGTAAGCACAATTACGAGAGGTACTACAAGTGCTCGTAACATCGTGCTCGGTTCTATAAATATTAGTCTAGGAGCTCAACTCAAGGACTCGTTAACTATGGATTAGCTCCTGCAGCCACTGAACTGCAAAATAAACAAAGACGACTGAGCAGGTTTGATCAGTCAACAAGTACCTACGTTTAGTTTTTATAACCACCTTTTGTATTTCAGGTTTTTTGTAGAAGTCTTATAACGTTATCAGGTGTGTAGACGGTTAATCTTTATGTACAGTGATTTGTACAAAGGCGGACTTAAAACCAAAGCATTATCTCAAAGAATCAAAGATTTAATTTATTTTATTTAGTTTAGGCACGTAAAGTGTACATATGAACGTCAAACTTTTACAATTATGTCAAGAAATAATATAAAAACTATTAAATAATGTATAAAAACCATTGGAAAATAATTCTTTCGCTGGTTCGGTATACCAGCAAAACACTTCGAGAACTATATTAGAACTAGATTATCTTTTTTTTTTTATTTGCCTTAGTTACAATTTGTGGTATGCGAGCAAGCAAGAGACTTATGCTGACCACGCATTTACATCATTAAGATACTCATCTACTTTATAGTAACCTTTCTTCATCAAACATTTTTTCACTTCGGTTTTAAATTTATTTAGTGGCATGTCAACCAAATCCTCAGGTATTTTACTAAATATTTTTATACAGTTGCCTACAAACGAGTCACCAACTTTATGAAACCTGAGTTTTGGTATAGTAAGTTTGTTTTTATTTCTCTTTTTCAAATTATGTCTACCTTAGGGTGATGCAGAGATGCATTGAGGTAGGTGCAGGCAAGCAACTTAATACTTTCAGTATCTACAAGCCTACATTTGGATTGCAATAAGGGCTCACAGTAGGATACCAGCTGGTTCCACAATACCGAAACGTCCCTCTGATACCCATTTTATAGTCGTACTAAACATACAACGTGGACGCTATTTTACTATTACTTTTTAATCAAGTGTTACTCACTTAAGACTTATAATATGAATACTTTTGTTGTCACTGGCATTTAAGTGTAAGAAAGTGTAACATTACTCTGCGATCAAGTACAGTCAGCGTCAGAACGATCTTGACTACAAAGTCTCAAGATTATCTTAAAACCAAGGTATTAAGAGCAAATCTAACTGTTTTATTAATTTAAATTGTATTACTGTCTGAACTATTACTAACCGAACGATCACAACAGGAAGGGGAGAAAATAAGAGCATCAAGATCATTTACTGACTGTAATTTCTATTTATTTGCTTTTTCACATATTTTTGCGTGTATATTACTACTGTTCTTGTCAGCTCCCGTTTTGAGATTTAAATGTTTTACAATTTAGTACTTTGTAAGTACCATTTT
Source organism: Eilema griseolum (assembly GCA_963662185.1). Lineage (NCBI taxonomy): Eukaryota > Metazoa > Arthropoda > Insecta > Lepidoptera > Erebidae > Eilema > Eilema griseolum. The sequence continues at coordinate 31,605,343 of OY759230.1, forward strand.
AATGTTCTATACCTATATGATTATTGACTTTGACTAAAAGCAAAATATTAAGCTGTTTAAATAAAAAAATGTGGTTTCAATACATTCATTTCTTAATTGTACCTCACCCCTCGTGGTTTGGTAAAAAAAACTAAGGACTTAAAAATAATTCATAAATAGCACAAATAAAGGTGTATGCTCACTAGCGCGGTGATATATGGCGGGCATTAAATAGTATATGTAATGTTAATAGAATAGAAAAAATCTATTCTTCTGTTAACACAAAACATCTTCTCCAAAACGACAAATTGTTCTGAAGATGCCCATCTTCCGTACAATTTGTCGTTTTGGAGAAGATGTATGACGGGAGAACTGAAATTTTAATGTAAGTAACCAAATTATTTACACTGGTTAATTCTCGCGTACATCTTATTACTACGAAAATTATAAAATTTGACATGTTATAAATGAAAATGTCTTCTTTGGCATATTGTATCTGGCTTTAAAATGTATGTTGCGTAGATACTCGCATAGATTTGTTGATTAACTTAGTGATTCACACAAGTTTTGATGTAAAACTTTTGGGAACCACACTCCGACAAAACTTCAAATTACTCCTACCCAATCATCTCACCTAGCCAGTGAAATGGCACCTTTACAGTTACCTAATTAATACTGAACATCAGTGATTTGTGTAGACATTGAACTTAATTCCCCTAAAGTGGGGAAAAAATCGAAAAAAGCATTGAACAGATACCAGACACAGTCACGGACACTGCGCAGACGGCACTTCACGAGTGATTATTTGTTACAAATTAGTTTAAATTTAATTTTAACATCTGGCAAGACAGTTCGGTGATCAGTTCAAATTATTCGATTTTTTGTTGTTTTAATTTAATTTGGAACATAATTAGCGGTTAGAACAAAAGAAAAGTTATAAATACATTTAATAGGATATTAAATATACCCTTTTAAGTTATTAGAGGGTTAGAAACATGAGAGAAGTAATGGAGTAATTACAATTTTACATTACCACAAGCAAATAAGCGTATGACCTAGTTATAAACCTAATCTTAATGGATTTTATGGTTATTTTGTTGGTGTAAATAATATGTGAAATAGTAATTACGTTTTTTCGAGCCACCATACTGAAGGGGAAAGTATAATAAAAACTATGTTTTCAAGAGCATAGTTCCGTGGCGAGTTTGCTAGAATTTTTGACTGTGGCTTTTCCGAACCGAAATGTCAATTTTATTTTTATTTTAAAACTAAATAATTTCGGTGTATAAAACTAATCTTAACATAAAATAAATTGATATGTGTTTAATATATAGAACACTCTAGAAACGACTTATTGACTCATCGTTTGAAAAACAATCAATATATAATAATTAATTCACGAACTAGCGATCAAAGCAAGAACATTAAATTCTTGTCTCTTGCAAGAAGCAATCAAATAACCGACATTCGAATACCGGCTAACACTAAAGAGCATACCTATCCCGGTTTCGACTAACTATTCGGAGATTGCCATCCAGGCCTGGAGGGAGGGGAGGGGGGATATCCTCTCCGCATAGCAGGATATTAAACCAAAGCTGGGGTCGACGACTAAATTAAAACCGCTATAAGTGCTACATATGTTTACCTGCGCGAGTGGAATGCTTCCATGTCTGTTTTAGTTTTTATACTATTGAGATTGCATAGGATTAGGTAAGTTAGAGAGTTTGCTGTTGTATAGTTAGAACAGTATCTGCTATAATGATATTCTTTAAGTTTTAATCCTATTTCAAAGGTAAATTCAATTACAATCGCTTCAAAAATTATCAATCATTCAATTAGCCCACCGCAGTCCATTGCTGGACATAGCCCTCTCCCAATGCACCCCGTTTTTCCGATCTGATTAAAATATACTTACTAAAAATTGTAACATCGTTCATTGTGTCCATAATCCATAAGGACTCTGGTAAATAGCTCCTACGTCACCTGTGACGTATGTACCCGAGAATTTCAGCTGGTTCCCATGACCTATAGGTCCATGTAGCTTAGTTGGCAGTACTAGTCGAAGTAAGGGACAAACACGCGTTAAAATCCTCAGAAAACTGACATTTTCCGAATTAAATGAACCATCAACAGATCTTGAAGCTGAGCGTTAATGAACTGCTATCCTCAGCCAACGCCACATGACAGTCGATGATCGATGGTACACTGTTATGGTTTATTTTGTTATCGCTTAACCCCCATAATGTGGCTGACACACCACGCGTACGCCAATGGTAATGATGCGTTGTAATCTGATTCCAAATTGGATAATTGAGCTGAAAAAATTGACATGTTCACCAGACTCCCAAAAACGGATTAAATTATGTTTGGGTTAATTTTTGTAATGTACGTTGAAATATTTAAAATGCTTACTGTCATTGTTTGTCCCAATTTCCCAATAATCCCAATCCTAGGGATTCACCTCGGAGTCCGGAGACAGCCTTTTGGCTTTTTCCTCAAACCCCACGTATACACCTAAGTATAAAGCATGTATTTGACAAGTTGCAATATGTAACAGGCTACAGTGTGACCGTAAATGTATTTTATACTTGTTTACAACTTGTTGGCTATACATCCTATGTGAACGAAAATGTCTGAGATACATGTATAAAACAAGTATTGCATTTTGATTAGTCTTCTACAAGTGTTTTATAAACAAGTTTACAACTTGTTTCGTGGCGTAAGCGAGGGGTTATACATCCTTCATGCTCCATTTCACCTTCTGGAACCTCTGGCCTCTTGGCTCTACTTCCCCTATAAGAGATCCTATCTTATCGTCCTAGGAACTGGTGGGAGGGTCTTGCATTTTTCATTACTGTTCATGGTGAGTTCTACTCCTGATTTTCGCGTGATTCCTCAAATTTCACCTTCTGGAACCTCTGGCCTCTTGGCTTCCCCTATAGGAGATCCTATCCTATCGTCCTAGGAACTGGTGGGAGGGTCTTGCATTTTTCATTAATGTTCATGGTGAGTTCTACTCCTGATTTTCGCGTGACTCCTGTGGCTATAGAAATAATTTCACACAGATACATTCATGCCAACGTAATCAACAATGTCCCAAACCCAGCTAAGGTGACCTTACTTCTATTACAAAATTAAATATAGGCAGCAAACAATATTAGCCGACCCTCCAGGCTCATTCAACCCCAATTACACTAAGTGGCCGTTACTAAACACATTCACGGACACTGAACAGATAAACGGCCAACAAAAATATCACGTATACCTCACCGGGGCTAGAACCTAATATAAATCAGCCCTATAACAACAAATAAACAAGTTTTGAGTTGCAAACTGTTAGTTAACGGAGTTGCTGAAACAAACTGTACCGCCAGTAACTGGCAACATAAGGCTGGCTAACTAAAGCACGTGCCACGAATGATTTTGTGACATACAAACATTATTCATGCACACACACAGACGCACACACACACACACACATACACCCACACACACGCATATAAACACACATACACACACACCCACACACGTTATACATTGGAACTTCAAAAATGCTCTTCTCGTTAATATAATATCAAAAGATGAACTATTGCACAGCTACCCCAACCAACATTTAATATTTTTAATTTAGAACCAGGAACTGACATAAACAAATAAATACTATCAAAGAGCTGTCATCACTCTTCCGTTTTAAAAATACTAAGTAAATCAAACTAGAGGAGTGCTTGTGTTCATCCTCACTCAAATCCCACATGTTTCATCGCTGACACCGGTGTTGTACATCGCTAATGACGAATGCAGGCAAGACTTACGTCCCCTCTAGTTAGTTATTTTTACCCTAATGCGGTACTCGCATTAAGCCGCTAGAGTTGAGCGTCTGTCTTTTGTCTTAACATATTAAGTGAGAATTATTGTGTTAAGTGAATAGCGTACTTCAGTGTGTTTAATATCACTTGTGTTTTGTGACTTCGTATGTCATAAAGTAAGATAGAATTTGCTAAAACAGCATAATAGTTTCAAGACGTTTTTATTATAGCTTCACTCTACTGTACTATAGCGTGGTCGATGGCTTCACCTGTAATGTGTAACGTTGTCTAAGGTCAAGATTATTTTTTATACAATAAAAAAAAAAATAAGATTTTTTGTCGAAACCATCTGCCTAATTAATGCCGGTAATACCTATGACTACCAGTAAGTAATATTTTATGACCTCATCTAGGTATACTATATATATAATATATAATATATTAATATATAGTATATAGTATAATATATATAGTAATATAAATATATATAGTAATATAAAATATAGTAAGTACTGCACCGATTTTAATAATTCTTCTTTCATTAGAAAGCTACATTCTTCGTGAGTAAAATAGGCTACATTTTATCCCGATATTCCCATGGGATCAGGGTTTACGCCGGTGAAACCGCGGCGCGGTGCTAGTTAGATATAATTGAATAATAGATGGTTCAAAACTAAGTATCATATAAATTTTATCAGTATATTTTATATTATTATTTTTACAACAATTTTCAAGTGTTAGTTGGAGTACGTTAGTTTTTATTTAAACGCATTTTTATTACTTCACTTCTTCCTTTTTTCTTCCTATACAAACAACTTCCTTTTTTTTCTATTACCCTCTTTTATTCCATATCTGCAGGGTACCCACACTGTTCACACCTGTTACAAGCGTTCTTAACTTACTTAATTGCTATGCTACATTCATATAATAACGCCTTTATTTTTGGAGGGATAGGTCAGTTGAATTAAAAAGTATTTGAAAGAAATATTATATGTAACAGCAATAACATCAAAGTGATATCATAAACTATTCACATAATATGACTTATATATAAAATATCAGAGAAAATAGACGGAATCAAGTGTTTATCTTCCCGGGTTAGTCCCAAGAGGTCGTTTCCGTCCGGGGTTGCTTACCCTGTCTCAAAAGAAATAAACTTATGCCCAACTGGTTCATCTAAATAATATCGGATATTTGGCATCACAGAAATTTTGTACATTACCCAAGTTTCCGCCACAACAACCACAATCTGTTCAGCAACCAATGTTCAAGTTTTGACTTTCTTAGTGATTGCTTTTCATTTATCTTAGTGGCTATAAATAGGTTCTTTTTTACTCTCAGATCGGCATTAAACTGAATAAATCCACATAGTATTCGTAAGCATATTCTTAATGGTTCTAGCTACAGCTAAGAAAAAAAGTCCTTGGGATCACCAACACGCTTTGACCATCAATGCTGCGGGTTTTCATACTGCGGAGTCGAATAGCCCAAACTGCTTCTGTGTATCGTGTGCCTTTTATAATGTATAATGTATAATCTTCGGAACAAAAGATTGTACATTATATACTGACATCTTCGTTTTTCCTCTCGTCTTTATTCCTTTGACCACAATCAACAAACAAATTGATTCAAACTCCTTACAAACCTTTTTTACATTGGAATGCATTGTAGCAATATTATGTTGATGACTCATAATATTATGTTGATCACTCATAATTATATATATACACAATTATACAACGTATACTTATGAATGCATCATAATAATTATAAAATGTTGATGTATGTTCACTTTGAAGTTCAGAGTCACTCTATTCTTCTTCTTATTCTTTCTTTATTTGATTTGACTTCGACGGGGGCGACTGCTTTCTTACCTCTCAGGTCAGAGAGGAGGTGAAGGTGAGATTGACTTAGCCTCCGATGATCTTGTTAGGGCTCCATACATCTAATTTGTGGGCAAGTCTTACTAAGAAAATCTTATGCAGAATAGTTAACCTCTACAAAGTTCAAACACCTTTATTGCATAACCTATTAGCCATCGATGGCGACACCGCCAATGGCTCTATAAATAAATTATAGTGCAGTATGCGTCGGCACTTAGCTCACACTTCGTGGTGCAGGCTGCAGACAGCTTTATAGTTCACAGTTCACTGTAAAGGCTCGTATAGACTGGAGCGGGTTGCAGTGAGCATGAATTAACACGTATAGTGCAATTTATCCCAATCAAGTTCTCAATGAGATTCTGAAATTTTCTTGAGTTTAGAATTCACACGTTTTAAAAACGTATTTTTACTTAATCGTACCTCATTTAGGTTATTAATTTTGCACCGATCATTACATCAATGTAGATTACTGTACACTAATAATAGCACGGATATCGGTGCTGGTATTCTGTAGTAAGCCAATCCGATGTCGAGTCTCACTTGGGGAATGTTCGGAGAGTTTGCTATTGATGATATCAGCGCCATGGCCCATTCTGAAATATCAGGTAGTTCAAAGGTACATTCATATCGATACATGGATCGTAAATTTCTAGAGAATTCCGTTTCGTATGTCTGTCTCTATTGCCTCTAATGTGTTGTGTGAGCCACACTTGGGTGAGTTTATACCCTACTTGATAGATTTTTTTAGTTCGTACATGTGGTTGTAAAAAACTGAAAGTGGTAAATAATAACGCAAAATATAGTTGTGGGGGATATGCCTATCAACGTCACCTTCGGTAACCAAAAATGACCCTTAGGCGCAGTTCATTTTAGTTGGTTCGAGGCCGACATAACCTCTCCAACCGGATTCGATGGGGCGTATTCGTGGGGATATTACGCATATAAAAAAAAACGAAAACGTACAATATATTTTGGATGAATATTATAGTAATGGATAATGAAAAATATGCATCTAGGATTGTAAAATTTTAATCATAAGATAATAAACTTCACAATCTATCTGTATACACCACTAACTGATTAATTACGAAATATCAGAAACTATAACATCTACAAACTTGAAATTTGGTAGGTAGGTTCCTTATACGCTGTAGACATCCATTAAGAGCGGATTTCATGAAACTGTGCCCCTAAGGGGGTAAGATGGGTATATGATAATTAACACTAGTAATAGTGTTCCTATGCGGTCATTCATTTGAGGAAAAGGTGGCTGGGACAGACTGGATGCGGAAGGCAGAGGATCGGAAAAAATGGCGCACATTGTTAGAGGCATATGTCCAGCATTGGACTACGGTGGGCTAATTGATTGATTGAATTACTTTTCAATTAGGGATTATGCTTCTTGTTATACCTTTGGTACGCGATAAAGATATACATATACATTTACATTTCTGACAAAATTTATAAAATTATTTTAGTTTCTAGAAATTATTTCACAGAGCTGATCAATTCCGAAAATATTTTCATTTACATTCTAGAAACAATATCTATTCATTTAATTCAGTTTCATAAAGAGTTCCTGGAAAAGATTCCATGAATTATAATCGTAATTTTTTTTTTTTTTTAATTTTCATCTAGTACCCACTGCTAGTGGGAATTCTATTCCTGGACCAATTACAGCGAAAATTTGCCATTTTGTACGAATAATCCTTTATCGTTGAAATGAAGCGAATGCCTTTGATTACAGCTAGGCATTACGCTCTCTCGCCGGAAAATGAATCACGGGATCGTTCCGAATATTAACTGTGTAGATGACGAGGTAAAAGCTACCACTGCTAATTAGGTCCTTACATAGGTATAAAGCTATCATACGTTACGTAAACCTTTTTACTAATAGATATATAAACTCCAGACTTAAGCAAAGTAGATGCACATCGATTTCGTTGATGTGGTACTCTGCTACTATCACGCTAATCAAGCCATTAAACATATTCACAACTGCCAATGAGGTATCTTTTATATCCTACTTACTCTTATCCACGACTTCTATTGCTTTTATATATAAAATTTGAAATATTTTCCTTGCAAGAACCTATTTCTGGATTAAAAATACATCCTCTTAGCGTTAGTCATCATCTATATGGAGACTTAATTTCCAGATTGCATCCGAGGCCAAGGTGCCCTCGGAGCTCCGGGTCTGTTACCTTACTCTGGAATTGAAAACAATACTATTACATTGTTGCACACTGCAAAGCGTTGTAAAAAGTCTTATGTGTCTTATCTTATGTGGATCTATTAAGTTTAATAGATTTTATCAAGCATACAATTTGCTTCTATATCCGTAGACAAATCTACTATTTCTGTTGTAAATGTAAATCCTTTTATTCTTTCATTTCCAAATCTAAATTAATAGTGTTATATGCAAACGTCATTTATAAAATCAGATTCAATCGCCGCAGTGGTCAAGTAACAGGTGCAAATTAGTTTATATTGTTTTGCCAAATTATGTCAGAGACGTAGTTTGGTTTAGTGGTCACTTTATCATTCTCATTGGCTCGTCTGCAGCCGCAATCTGTTCACAAATTAGATCAGTGATTTTGCTGTTACTTTCGTTCTTAGCCCCTACAGAATAAGGTACATTTTCCAGTATTCCGCTATCCAATTGTTCTTACTTGCTAGTTACTGGAGTGAAATTTTGCAGACTGTGATTGTAAGCTCTATTGCATGGCCGTAAGCTATGTTATTCTTTAGGAAGACTTTAGTTTCTGTTATCTATTCTGTGTTGCTTAATTAAGGGTTCATCCATCATGTGGCCATTGATGGCTCATTGATTAAGTTCGTGTTCCGTCATTTTTTGGCGAGCTCCTGAGATCGATTGGTTTTACTAGTGGATATTGAAAAAAGCTATTACTTTCGTATTTATATATTTAAACTAGCCGCGAGCTCAGTATTTATATTCATTCGGCGATGAATCTGTTGTGTACATTGAATAGTTTCCATTACTACAGTAATTGAATGAGGTGCGTATTGGTACTATGATATAGGTATAGGTTATACTTATAACTGGTGTTTTATGGTCATGTTTGTAATGAATGAAAACCAGGATCAGTGCTAGAACTGATTTGAACGCGCGGGTTCTTTCTATTCTTAAAGTGCCTCCATCAACAAAAGGGTTTGATATAGGATATATTGTGTGTTCCATTCCATATACATATTCCATAACGGGTGCTCTTCTATCATACGTTACCCATTTTTGGAGTGAGGCTATTGACGAGCACGGCGAGTCACTAGCAATTAGTCTTGATATCGCTAAAGCTTTCGATAGAGTCTGGCACAAATAGCTTCTCTCCAAGCTACCAGCCTTTGGTCTACCTCCCAGACTGTGCAACTGGGTTGCTAGCTTCCTGCGGGAGCGCCGTATTTGCGTCCTCTGTGATGGATGGGGTTCAGAGTTCTGGCAGGTAAATGCTGACGTACCGCAGGGGTCCGTATTATCGCCCACTCTCTTTCTTCTGCATATCAACGACATGCTGTCCACCGGCAGCATATATTGCTATGCAGACGATAGCACCTTACACGGGAGTTATCACGGACATCCTGCGACCAAACAGTCTGATATTACGGAAATAAGACAGCTTCTTGTCACTGAACTGGACCGGACCCTGAATAACATTTCTGAACGGGGCTCGGAAAACCTGGTCGAATTCAATGCCAGAAGACGCAGGCTTGTGCGTTCACAGCAAAGGTATCTTCTTTCCTACCCCTTCCCACTCTTCGGAGCACATCACTGTCACTGCAGGACAATCTCAACATCCTAGGCATGGATATTCGCTGCAAAGTGAATAACAGAAACACTTAATACTTATAATACATCGACAGCATCATCAAGCAGCATGGCGATTTAATTAAACAGTCTAATATTAAACAGTTTTATATTTACCATCAGTCGGTCCGTATACTCCGATGCTCCTATATACAGCTTACATAATAGTTAACACATTTACCTTCGACTGAGATGTAAAACGAACTACAAATATTTTAAGCGAATTACAACGCACAATCATTAATCAGAATCCTAATATAATCACAGCGTAATAACTATCACAGAAATCACGAAGTTCTAGGTTCCGCACGGAACTAACCCGGAACTAACACGAAGTTCCATAACACAATAACTGGGGATGGAACTCGAACATCAATCAAGCATTAAACTGGTGTGGAACTGAGCGGAATTATTTCCGCGTTGGGTTCCGCTCACGTCGGTTTTCGAGTTACCGTTGCATGATTGTCTAGTTTAGTAGTTTGTGTGTTTAGTATTTGTGGTCGTTTTGTATACTAATCGAATATATCTTAGTTTTCTCTACCTTCAAATAATGTTTACGATCATCCCCAAGTTGATAACAAAGAATAATAATAATTAATAAAAGAATATTAACAATATTAATATATAAATATAAAATCCGCGGTAGCCTAGTGGTATGGGTAATGGACTGCTGAGACAGGGTCTCGGGTTCGATCCTGGATTTTACCATGACACACCAATGACTTTTCGATGTTTTTCGAAGTTATGTGTGCATTTATCGCAGGTTAATGGCAATAGGCTCGCCACCTATTACATTGGGACCTAAACATAAACTGGCGAAATGTGGGTGCTAACACCTCAGCCTACCCCTTCGGGGGTATAGGCGTGGGTTTACGCTATGTTATGATGTTATATTAACAACGTAATAAACACCTGCAGCTAAACTAAAAGGTACGACTAACAGTTCCCCAATTACAGAATTTTAATTGAATGACTGAAATTTCACATTAGAAAAATCACTATTCAAAGGACGGTCGTATGTCAAACGCTCCACTGCGGTGAGAGAATCGAAATATAGGTCAAAACAATCACCGTATCGATTAATCACCTTGCATAGACATTCTAACTAGTACCTATTGTATGTCAATATTTCTAAGGCTGAGTCACAATATCTACCAGTAGCCCTAACGTTTCAACATATATTTTTGGAATCGATTCAACGCAATCGGTTATACTACAAATTCGCAAATTTTACAAAATAGTGAATTCTGTTGGAATAACAGGATGCAGAAAGAATGCTGCTTTCGCTGAATGTATTTTTGGGTAGAAAGTTACAATAACATTGAACACTTTTCAAGGTATAAAAGAACGTGAATTACATTGTACACCACGCCATTTTGTATGAACAAAATAATAGATAAATATTTTGCTAAGAATGCACCATTATCTTGATTGATACTTGTTTTGTAAATTAAGAGCAGAAAATATTTGAAATAATAATTATTCTCAATAAATACCGGTCCTATTGAAAGCGCATAATTTGTAATCGTAAACAAAGAGAAATTAGGATAAAACCGTTTTTCCTGCCGGAGGCGTATTTGCCATTCCACCTTTATTAAAGTACATTCGTTGATCATTTCTCAATTCAACAATTTCTTTGGTAATAAAAACTTGATGTGAACGTTTGAAAACAAAGACGATTTCCGTTTTAAGTAATTTAATTAAAGAGAGGCGACAATGGGGCTGCGAGATGCCCTTTGTTTTCCAACACGAGTAATCTTCATCTCGACAATGGCTCGGAAGAATTATTTATTCGCCTTCAACAAATAAATATGCTATGATCATGTAACATGTTTTTCCGTGCTTTGAAGGTCGGTATTGAAGTGGAAGCTGCGTGTTGATGTGATGTAGGTAATGCCTAGTGCGGTTGGCTGGGTGCTCTGAATGGGGGCAGAGTGATGGCACTCTCGATTATCTTGATGTATTTGGACGACTGTGGAGTTAGCTTAAGCCGTTTTATGACGTTTATAATATACGATGGTGGTTCTTAATCCGTCTTCCTTTGAGTTAAACTGTGAAACATTAAACGGGTGTTTAGAGGTTGCCTGAGCTTATAAGGCTGAATTAGACAAATAGCTATTGGCCATAAGTGGATCTTGCTATCGAATACATTTTGCATAATAAACTCGTATCAGTAAAAAAAAACTGTAACACAAAAGTACTCCTAAGGATAACGCTACTCTGTCCTGTGCTAGTCTTGACCAGGATTCCCAGAATCAAATATCCAAATCATGTTATATTTTACTTACTTACTTTTCAGTACTTGCTTTCTGGTTTTCAGTCATTTTGAAGTCACAATCTTGTTCTGCAGGTGTATGCGACGTGGCTGGCGGGGCGGGGTCGGTGAATGCACTGCCGAGTGGCGCGGGCGCACGTCTGCCGCCCTCTTTCGACGCGGCCACCCCGCGGAACGTCACCGCACTGGTCGGAAAGTCCGCCTACCTCAGCTGTCGGGTGCGGAACTTGGGGAATAGAACGGTAAGTCTTATCACTTTATCAATTTTATGATATCTCACCGAAGTTTAATATTATTACAAACTAAAATCTTGCATTGTGTGCATTAGGAGATGCATAGAATCACCTTGAACATCTCAATTTGGTGATTGTTTTCTACAGAATTTCAACATTAATCTAATTAAGATAGGAGAAAACACCTCGTGAGACCTCAATTAGGCATGCCTCGGTGTCTTAGTGGTAAAAGCATTACCTGTAAAGGAAATACACACATCAACAAAGTCTAGGGAACAAGGACATTTCTAGTTTTTATTTAAAAACCCTTTCTTGTAATAGTGAGTGTTTTATATCAATAGAAGGGTATTTTTATACCGTTTTTAATTTTAATTTTAACAAAAACATTTTCGTACCAAAAATTTTTTTTTTTAAGAAAGAATTGAATAGTGCCAATATTAAGTATTGCAACCTTCTATGATTAGGCACAAAAATAACGAGGTAGTAAGAAATACAGTAATTAACCGTACTTTAAACGTTTTTAATAATCTGTAGGACCTCCTAAAGCATTAGCAACAGCTCGACAACGGCGTGGCATACTTAGTATGAGATTGTCAATCATCGTCTGTGGAATATGGCTCCATACACTGCGAAGGTGTAAAAAAAGTTGTTCTTCAGTGTTCAGATTTTCCAAAGAATCACTAAAATCTCTTCTCCCAAGCAAATCCCAGGCATGCTCTATGGGATTGAGGTCGGCAGACTGAGCAGGCCATTCCAACGTCGTCATATTGTGCTCGCTTAACGCATTGACCACTACCCTCGCGGTGTGTGACCGTGCATTATCTTGCATGAACATAAAATCTTGACCGAACTGCTGTCGATGAGGGATTACCATGGGGTGTATAACCTCCTGAATGTATTGGTTTGCATTCAAATTGCCCCGTATCCAAACGAGGTCGGTCCTTCCACCAAGGCGAATTCCAGTCCATACCATGATTGTTCCACCTTGGTAAGGATGAACTTCTTGCGGATTCTGGAGACGACTCCGACGTCCAGGAACTCGCCATATACGCACTCTTCTCGAATCAGGATGAAAACCGAAGCAAGATTCGTCGGAAAACAGAACCCGTGCCCATTGATGGTCGGTCCACTCTAAATGTGCGTTAGCCCACAATAAGCGACGACCTCGATTTCCACGTCGAAGAGCTGGAACCCTAAGCGGTCTGCGAGCATAAAGATTGGCTTCGTGTAGTCTTCTTCTGACAGTTTGATCGCTAATAACCACTTGATGCTGAGACTGGAGGCCTGCGACCAACTGACGAGCAGTAATCGTGGGTTGCCGCCTTGCGGAATTTTGCAAGAAACGATCTTGTCGCGGGGTAGTAACCCTATTTCGTCCCCTGTGACGTTCGGCAACATCCCCTGTAGACCTGTAGCGTGCCCATAATCTGCAAATTACGCTTGGTTGGGTGTTGACAGCATCCGCTACGTCGCGTTGAGTTCGTCCAGCTTGCAGCATACCAACAGCCCTTAACATCTCTTCGCGACTTAAAAGACGACGTGACATGATGACTACAGTCACAAAAATGCACAAACCATACGTAAAAGACGTATTATTGATAATAAACGTTATTTACAATCAAAAAAAATAATTTTTATTTTGCCTCAGAGAAACTGCACAATCAAACACTTTTAAAAGTTTTCCCTCCATATTCGAAAATCATTACTTATTTAAATTTATTTTTAAATTTCGAACAACTCTGTAATCTACTTTATTCTATTTTTATTTATTTGCTGCCAGTTATTTGCAAAACAAGATTTACACGAAAAAAAATAATTGGGGTCATCTTGTTCCCTAGACTTTGTTGAGGTGTTTATCACAAGTTCTACACCTGCCGGAGCTGATTCCCTTTTAAAATTTCACTCTACATTAATTGTACAGAAATGAATAAATAACATAAATGAATTTTTGTCTAAAAATAACATGAATACTATCTTATAACTCATATTATTTGTCATTATTTAGCATAATAATTACTATCCAATCTACAAACCTTAGGTTTCAATACAAAATGAACAAGCACCGTGCATGGACAGATCATTGCTCCGTCATCAAACATTCATAATACTATCGTCGAGCCTTAGCACGTACTATCGCAATTAGGAGTACGTGCACTAAGCGGAGTCAGGCGGAGGTCGCGGGGGTCGCGGAGGTCGCGGCCCGCGACTGTGACTAATTGCTCACGATAATTGCTCGGCTCGCTTCCTGCCGCTTCGCTCGCCGCCGCTCTTTCCGCTCGACTGCGAGCAGAGCTTAGGAAAGAAAAGACACGTGAATGGTTGCGGATTTTATAGGGTACTTTGACTTTATCGCTTTAGAGAAAAATACTTTTAAGGTGGCCTTTATGAACTATGTTAAATATCTAAAAATATACATTTAACCTGACTACTTTGATAAAGAGGTGTCTTGAAATTTTTGCAATTTATGTTCAGCCATTATTCTTAAACACACACACACACAAAATCACGCCTTTATCCCCGGAGGGTTAGGCAGAGGTGAATTAACACCCACATTTCATCAATAACTGTATTCGGTCCCACGTAATAGGTGGGTGAGCCTATTGCCGTATTCCGGGAACTATTGTTGACTCGAGCCATGCATCTGTGGCTGAGTCTGGGCTGTATATATCTGTCTGATGTTAAACAGCCCTATCCCTCAGTCGCCTTGTACGACACCGCCTGGGAAGAGATGGGGTGGCCCAAATTCTGCTTTACTACTACTACAATAATAATAATAATAATAATAATAAAGCCTTTTATTCGGACAAAATATACAATTAAGTTTTAAAAAACCACTGCACTGTTTTTTTTTTTTTCGAAATTAAGTATATTCGACTATTTGATGCTTCTTTATTTTTTGTAAGTCCGTTTGCCAATTGGCAAAGGCCTCCTCCAACCTACTCCATTCTGATCTCTCTATGGCTACTCTACTCCATGTTGTACCTGCAACTTGCCTTATATCGTCGTCCCATCTTTTTTGTTGTTTGCCTCTTTTCCTTTTGCCTTCCCTTGGGTACCAACGTGTTGTTATTTTGCTCCATTTATCCTTTCCTCTGGCCATGTGTCCCGCCCACTTCCATTTCAGCCTTTTTATTTTTAGGGTGACGTCCTGTACCTTGGTCTTTCTCCTAATATTAATGTTTCCTATTCTATCCCTCCTCTTTACTCCCATCATGCTTCTCTCCATTGCTCGTTGGCAGATAGCAAGTCTATCGGTGGTGTTTTTTGATAAGGCCCATGTTTGACTTCCATATATTAGGGTTGGTAGAATGCAGACATTGAATAATTTACTTTTTGTTGCTATATGAAGGTTTTTGTTTTTCATTATTTCGCTTAGGCTCCAATACCTTTTCCAACTGTTTGCTATTCTTCTTTGGATTTCTTTGTTTATATTATCTTTGGGTGATATCAGCTGTCCAAGATATATATACTCTTCAACGTAGCCTATTTGTGTCTCGCCTATGTTTATGTTGCTTTTATTTCCGTTCGTCATTACTTTTGTTTTTTCAGGGTTCAATTTTAGTCCTACCTTTTCACTCTCCGATGCTAGCTCATTTAACATTTTATTTAGATCTTTTGGCGTTTTTGCGAATAACACAATGTCATCGGCAAATCTTAAGTGTGTTAGTGTGCGGCCATCTATATTCAAACCTAGATTTTCCCATTCAAGATTTCTAAAAATCATTTCCAAAACAGAGGAGAAAAGTTTTGGAGAGAGAGGATCTCCTTGTCTTACTCCTTTTTGTATCTTAAACGAATTTCCTTTCTTTTCTAATTGAATGCACGCCGCGCTGTTTTTGTATACATTTCTAATCAATCTTATATATTTTTGTGCTATCCCTTGTTCTTTTAACGCCTCCCAAATGTTTGCATGTAATAATGAATCGAATGCTTTGCTATAATCGACAAATGCTAGGTAATATTCGAGTTGGTATTCCGTATATTTTTCGATGATTTGCCTAACAGCATGGATATGATCAAGTACTGAATAGTCTTTCCTAAAACCTGCTTGTTCTATAGGCTGTTGCTCGTCAAGTTGTCTTTCCATTCGCTTGAGTAGGATCTTTGCAAATATTTTGTACAGGTTGGACATCAAGCTTATGGGCCTGTAGTTTCCGATATCATATTGATCACCCTTTTTGTACTACAATAGGAAGGTATTAATCACCTGACCTGATCAAAGGCTCTTTTTGTTTCTGAGTGGTGGAGACAACAGTCCTCTCCAGCACTACAATCTGTACTGAGCCCACCAGCTATGAGAGTAGCGGGTCCTGTCTCTTTTTCAATCGATTAGATTATCAGAAATATTTCATATTTCTGATAATCCTGTTTTCCAAAATATCCTAAATTTGCTTGATTAGTGTGATTAGCCTGTCCACTTATATTTGCTCAGAATAGGCTACATTTTCTTCTCTATGCTTACATTATTTGGCAATTTTCATTCGCTCAGTATCATTCACTCAGTATCAGTCATTAAAAGTACTCAGCAAATTCAGCTTCAATTAGCTATAATCATTTATCATGAGATGTATCTAAGTACCTATTCAAGATATTTAGTGTGAAATTTAATACAATATTCCATTCACTGTACTCGTGTGTTACCACATAAATTATTTCTCTTCTCCAGAATGTTTAACGATGCATGGCTCATATTTAAACGGCTTAGACTCATTCAAGTGGTTTCAGTTTCTAGAAATTTACATATATTATAAGTATGAATAAGCCTTAGTACTAATACTCTGACCTTGAAACGTCTTTATACCAACACATAATTACTAACAGGGTACGTACCTCATTAAAACATGATTTTTAATCCAAATAAACCACCATAGGTACAGTCACAATCAGATTGATCTTGACTTTCTTGATTTAAATTGTATTATTGTCCGAATTAAAGGCCACATATCAGAACAATCAGTCAAAAGTACGGGGGAAAACCAAGGTATTAAAATCATTGTGAGTACTTTGTTCGTAAAAATCGACCTGATACTGACTGTACCACAAGTCATGCACAAGTAACAATTTGTAGGTTGGTACCTACTACTCAAATCAAATCAAATTTGATTAAATTCGGGCAGAATAATCAAAATACAAAGCTTAAAAAATATTGTCGCATCGTTCATTGCTTCCGATAGTTGGTACGAATGTCGGTAGAGGCGCCACCGTCGCCGCAAGATAGTTGTATATAATTTCGAATGGTCAAGCTGTCCTCATGTGCCTCAGTTAGTCGGAACATTCTCCCTATCAGGGACTGGTCGGAGGTTTAAATCCCGTCTTCACTTATTCCAGTCTAAATAGACATGCAAATTGTTCGTCAATTACTTTGAAACTGTAAAAAAGGTTAACTCAATTCCTTTGTCTAAAATTCTATAGGTGAAATGTACAGCACCCAATTATAAGTTCCTAAAAACTTCTAGTACAAAGTCTGTGTGTTTTATTATTTGACGTCCCGGGCTTTCGACGGCGCCCCATGAAATATGGCTCAACTTGCTCTGTGACATTTCTAAAATATTACTTCACTTTATTGTAATAAACATTAATTTAGAACTGCTCGAATTTCATTCATTTACTTGTATACAAATTTTTAATTTGTCAAAATTATATTTTACAGCGCGCGCCCTCGGTTTTCCTTCACAGCGAATAATGAATGTCTTTCTGTCGACTTTTGCTAAATTTAAATAAGATTTTGTGAATATTGTGTGAGTGAGACAAACGGTAAATGTAGGCCAATTAACGCTAACGTGTTCATTTGTGTGTAGTTGTTAGTGGGCGGGCTCGGCGCCACACGTTCCGGGCTGCCAGCCGTATTGAAATCTTTGTTCAGTATTGAATGTATTGTCACCGAAACATGACTACCTCGGTAGCACAGTGGTAGCGATTGTGATTACCCTGATTCATACAATTGTCCTCAATTGATTTGATTTTTGAGTCGGGAAATGTGATATTGATATTTTTTGTAACGAAATTCTAGTAGCAATAAAAATATATGATAGCAATAAACGCATCTCAATGTAAAATTGTAGCTCTGTCTACTCATTTAAAAACTTAGATTTGAACATATAATTTTTTTTTTAACAATTTTTTTCCGTAAATATGCACATTACATAACATAACCACCCCCGCCAGCTACGCCGGCCTCCCCAGGGATTTCTTCACCTTAAAAAAAGGATCTAATAATTTTCTATTATATAAGTACTATTATAAAGGTTGCGTGACAAGAAAATAAAAATATTTTTAGCAACTGATTGCGAAATTTAGTTTCTAAAATGGAAAATGGATTACAGCTTGGCAACTGGTTGTGTATGAAGAGGAAACATTCTTCTATCACAACTAGTTGCTATTAAAGGTAAAAAAAAATTTTCCTCGCAACTGGTTGCGAATCACAGTTGCGATGGTGGCCGAAGTGACTATATTATGCGTAGATAGTACACTTTGCATACTACCTACACGTAGTATGCAAATGAGCTGAATTTTTACTCCCAGTATACAAAAAAGGAGACCACTGCTGACCCTTTCCATTCATGCAAATTCACATCATTACAACATGGTGTAAAATTCACAAGGTAGCGAAATACACCCTAAGCATGTGATATGTACTTAATAATAATTGAATCTCCTTGAAATATACGCTTAGTTATATCAAAGTGTCCTTTACCTTTTGAAGTAGGTACCATTCAGGCAGAAGTAACACGACGAGTGTGTAAGTACATACGTACCTATGATAATAAGGCAGTGTAATATTATTCACCCTGAGATGCAAGTCTGTGGAGGTGGGTCCCCTCTGTAATTGAGGGACGCTGTACCGGTATTATACCTCAGTATATGGTGTAGACAGAATTAATTACAATGTTAATCATTGTATTATGGACTAATAATACCTAATGATGATATATTAAGACCCCAAGGAAACGGTAACTCCTATACAAAAACATTATCCGTAACAAGAGATATACGAATGCAACTGAACTTGTGTGAAGTAAACACACTCGTAATACCTGGTGATACTGGTGATATTTCTATGAGCAGTTTGATACCTAAGCTTTATAAAACAATGTCCCCTGTGACTGTAAACATATTTGTGCAGGAATTATTCTCGGAAAAAATACGAGTGTATTTCAAAGCTCAATTCGAGGAATGTTTCGCATTAGTTGTTGAATTATTTGTGCCCTGTTTGGAGTAATTTCGAAGGTCTGTGGTCAGAGGGAGATGGTTGGCCCGTCACCGCAGACACCCGCAGAGAAATCGTGCGCATTTATCTAAAAGTTGACTCAGAAGGCCTTTACAATTTCTTTTGGTTATACTATTACATATGTGGACGGTATGTATATTCAACCATATTTAGATAATCTACACTAACTGTTGACTGTGTTCGTGATAAAAGGTAGCCTATTTTTTTTCAAGTTCTAATCCATCTCTTTAACAATGTGTTTCAGATTGGTTCAGTGGTCTAGACGTGAAGAGTTACTTTCGCTTTAACTTAAAAAATACCACTCGATACTCGAAGTAACTTAGGAGATCGTGTTGACTATAGAAAATAAGGCTTCTTATGGCTACAAAGCTCTATACTCTATAGGATAAGGACACTTCTCCAGTTAATCGACTCCAATTATTTGAAGAGGAAATTTAATCTTTTGTGTCAAACCTTGCTCCTTATAAAATGTGCTCCGATTTTCAAGATGAAATAGGTAAATTTTCCTACGGATTATTGACTTTATTTTGTACTTCATTGCCGGTGTCACTCGTGATAATTACCGGATTTTTGCGATTGTCAAGTTATTATTAATATGTGTTGTAATAAAAAAATACATAAATATTTAACCTCCTAAACCATAATATTACTTATTAAATAATCGTTAAAATCTAAAATCATTTGAAACAGATTTAACATTATAAAACAAGAAAAAAATAAATAAATAAGAAATGCGAGTTACAATAAAACCCAGAGAAAATTTAAAGCTAGAATTCAATCGTCTTACACTTAAACTCTTTAATGAAGTTCCCTTCCCAGGTGATCGCCCGGGTGCTGGGAACTGCCACTTTTTGTTCCGAGAGGAAATTGCAACTGAACTTCGAACACACTAGAACTCTTTGAATGAACATGATGCGAAAGGAAAGACACGGTTCAAAGGAAAAGTACTTTAATTGTTAGATTGTTTGTAGAAATGAATATTCGTTTTGTGCCATTCTTTTATTGAAGATAATGTCAGAATAATAGTTGCTAGATTTTAGACCACTTAAAATTCTTTAGACGCAGCAAGTATTATTTTAACACGACGTTAAAATGGCTACTACTTCGGTATAAGTTGACATATACATACATTGACAGTAAAGGATAATATTGACATTACCTTACTTTTACAAAACACATTGTGTGTCTATACATTACTATTGTGGTCTAAGTTAATGATACTTTTTCTCAAACAAACCAAAATTCGTAACTCAGTACTCAATAATATGAGAATTTAGGAGTAGTTGGTTGTAACAAGGAAGTTTTAGTACAAAGCCCTAAACGGGCAGTTCCAAAGAAGTTTGTTACGGTGCACTTAAATAGTTATGTTTACTAAGTAGACCGCACTTCGGTCACACCGTCAAGAGTGCACTGGTTCCACAAGATAGTTGGGTACAGAAGGACAGTTTCATACAAAGAGCATATATGCACACCCATTGATAGATATTCACTTGATAGGATCTCAACTAACTTCAATTACGTCCCTAGTTGTGGTTGATGCTTTGAAGATAAAGTCAGGGTGTAGTTACGTGATATTTACTCATTGTATAAGACAAGGCTTACAGTTAATGAAACAGTTCATTTGCTCTTAATACTTTGATATTAAGATCGTTCTGAGACCTTGTAGTTAAGATCTTTTTGACGTTGACTGTACTGCAGAGGATTGCATCAATTGGGTCAGACCACAACTCTAGAAAAACATCTAGATAGATCTCCAAAAACATATAGAAAGATCTGGCTGAAAATTTGTATCGGATAGAATACGCGATTAAGTTTAGGCTATTTTTTCGCCACCAGAACAGATTCTTTTGGGCCACATTCATAGAATCAGTATTCAACTTGAACATGGACTTCTAAGACTATAAATGAAACCGCAGACTAATAGAATAAAATACTTTTTTTAACATATTTTTTTTATTAAAGTTTTTTAGTGAAAACATTTGCATAACCATTTAATTTTCGACACAAGTCAATATTTTAATATGATGTAAAATAAGCCAAGAATAAGGTTGTATCGTGTACGAGCGACAAACACTAAATTAGTTTCAAGATGTGTGTCCTTCATCTTATGTGGTGTTGGTTGTTTTGTTGTTTCTTTGGTACTTTTGCTGAGTGTAAAGATAAGACGATTGTTTGTTTACTGGTCGCAAATAGAGGCACTTTTAGTTTTAAATGTTCTTATCAGAAAGATTAATAAGGTAGAGATAGAATTAGAGAAACTCAACTATTGATAAAAATCTCTTCGTAGTTTCAAATTACATTACAGATGTTGTCTTTTCCGCATTAATAAATATATAGAATATACAATCAAGTGGAACTACCCTGAGGCTACAGCGTTTTGTTCGACAACTCTGTGATAGTCTTGTCCTTTATTCAGTGTAACAGGAGGCGAGGTAGGCTTTGTCTTCAAAATTTTAGTGAGATCACATTTACCATCAAAATTGTTAAATATATTACATACATACATATAACCACGCCTCTATCCCCGGAGGGTTAAGCAGAGGTGAATTAACATCCACATCTCCTAAATATATACATACATATAATCTCGCCTTTATCCCTGTAGAGTTAGTCAGAGGTGAATTTACACCCATATTTCAGCAATCATTGTTTTCGGGCCCACGTAATAGGGGGTGAACTTATTGCCGTCTCCGGGCACTATTGTTGACTCGATCCGTGTATCTGAGACTGATTTTAGGCTGTATATATCTGTCTAATATTAAACAACCCAATTTTTTTTTTTTATATAGGACACGTCAATTGGACTTCGCCTTGCCTGATAGTAAGCTGAAGGCAAAGTCCCAGAAAAGAGGGTCACCATTACTTACACATACCATTGTGTTTCTATGTATAATATGTATGTATTTACAAAAAAAAAGTATCTAAGTATGTTTATCCGCATTCTAGATCCCATAACACAAGCTAGTTAAGCTATGCTTACCATGGGTCTAGATAGCGTTGTGTAGAATGTCGTCGAATATTTAATATTATTATTATACCGTGTGACAACGGTGATACTCAGCTTGACGGCCTCATCATATGCTTTTTCACGCCCCGCTTAAAGGACCCGGGACTGTAGGAAGAAATAAACACGTGACCCTTAGTCGCCTTGTACGACATCGCACGGGAAGAGCTCGAGAGTTAAATATATTACCTAACGAAAATTAGTTAATAGTTTTTCATAAACCTTTTTAAAATAATAGAAACTTCCTTTAAAGTAGTTATATAAATTATATAGCTTAAATTATAACTAACGTGTTCATACACCCTAGGGAAGCTGAATTATTTCAATTTATTGCCATTCGCATAAAACGCAATAATATTCAGTCGTAAACCATTCCAATTTATACTGTAACATTAAAGAAAATATCACAAAGCTAAATCAACCCCCGGAGTTATGCAAATTAAAGTTTTGGAGCGCAAATTATCAACCCCGGGGGTGCAAGCAAACAGACATAAAGTAGCACGAACCATTATAATTGAAATTCGACTTGGGGGTGTTAATTTTTAGGCAGCGATAAACAGGAAAGTCGCCCTTAGGGTAGGAGCTTAGATGATAAGTAAAAGCGGGGTAATAAGCGGTTAGAGAATGAATTGATTGGTGGGTTGTCTGCTAATATTGTTGTCGTTTTCGTAGATAAATAAATGTTGAAATTAATATCAATTTCCTTGGAGAGATTCCTTGAGTTTAGGGAAATTATGTAGAAGCATATAGTCGATCAGTAATGAAGAAATTTATACTTAATAAAAATGTATATTTCGTGATATAATTTAGGTAGAATAACATATCTAACTGCAGATCTATTAACAGTAACAAAATAATTAATTATCTTGTTCAGTGATGGTTACTTAGCACAACATGTAGGCAATTTACAGACAGGGATCCTTTTAATATAATTTCTAAGTACTGAACATGCCTAAAGAATAAAACTATAATTTGAATTTATGAAGTATTTTTACTGATGATTGATGCACTTGGTGGAATTTGTTGTTACACATATGGAGAAGTCATTTGTACTTGTTCACATTATTTTTAATTGTTATTAGACCTGACTGGTTTCGCCTTACGGCTGGAAGATGCCGTAAGGCGAAACCGGTCAGGTCTAATAACAATTAAATTTTTTTTGGCAAAAAATATCATAAACCATCTTATAAAAATCAGGTTCAAAAGATTTTCTGACTAATATCAAATAAGATTAGTAAACACGAAAAAAAAATTAGTAAAATCAACAATGCCGTGAACGTAAGGATTGCACCACCATCCCTTCAATATTGTCAAATCGTGATAAATTATCATTGTAGTACAATGAAACAGTGTGCATTTAACAGTTGGGCCTTAGGCCTAAGGGTGACGAGTGGCGAGCAGGCCGATGCATACTCGGGGACGAGATGAGGACTCCGGGTTCCCACACCCGAAGAGGGCCAGCTGGGGTGCAAGGGACATGTCTCAGATGATCTCACCTGTCACGCGGCCCACACAATCGGCGTGCGTTTTAGTCGGTTCTAGTCCTAAATAGCCTCCCCCACCGGCTCCGGTTGTGGGGGTATCCGTGTGGATTTTGCGCCTAAATAATAAGTATGCTTTTAACAGTGTCATTCATTAAGTCAATTCTGAACAAAATTATTGGTACATAAACAGAACATAAATATGCGCCAATTGCAGTTTATTTATAAAAGCTTTGTCTTCACCTTATCCTAAGCTTTACAGAATAGGATGCTACTATTATCAATCAATCTAAATACAATTTGCACTATCACAGTTTGAACGCAGGAACACAGTTAGCAAATCCATAATGTTTACTCATGCGAAGCGTTTGGACCAATGAATCCACAAATATTGACGCAAGCCCATCTCTTATGCATCGCCGGATATTGGAACTATATTGTACTGTATTCGATCGCGAACATCCGGAATATGTTAGATTAAAATTAAAGTCTTTGACAATTTAAATGAGATGATAAAATTAGTTTTCAACATTGATCCAATAGACTGTCGACTAATCAGCACTACTAAACAAGTGCTTCGTTAAATAGAACGTAATAAATTAATGTATGGGATTGTCATAAAGGTCAAAATGCGTCTCAATCGCACGCATTTATCATTTTCGATTAGTAAAGAAAAATTTTTGAATCAGTTCTGGCGCGATTATATTGATAAATGTGAGAAGATTTGGATAGCATTAGGCGAGGTTTGATGGCTTACTAGTCAGAGCATTTCGCCTGCAAGAGAAAGATCGCGGGTTCAAATCCCGCTGGAACCATATCAATTTTTTTCCTATCTTAATCGGTTTGAATAGTTTGTATACTTAATGCTTTAAAAATTTAATTCCAAAATATTCATCATTTTATGAATAATATGCCAACGAGTTGTCATTTGTATTCGAGGAGGAGGGGGGGGGGGAGGCCGTACATGAGGTAATTAGGTTTAGTTTAGGTATGTTTCTATTAGGTAAGGTTTCTCATCAAAAGAAGAAACATCACTTTTGCTGTTACTAGGTGCACAGAATATATGAACAAACATCTATAATATATCCTTTACTGAAATACGAACACGTCTGCTAATACCTAGTTACCTACTTTTAGTCGGAAGGTAGAATTAAAGATAATTGGAGACACCAGCATAACAGATCGATTTTGACGTACAAAATACTCTAAATGATCTTAAAGCCTTGGTTTTCCCCCTTTTCTATTCACTGATTATTCTG
Organism: Eilema griseolum; assembly: GCA_963662185.1. NCBI lineage: Eukaryota > Metazoa > Arthropoda > Insecta > Lepidoptera > Erebidae > Eilema > Eilema griseolum. Next base: position 31,630,314 of record OY759230.1, read on the forward strand.
ATACTTAGTATACAACTTTAGTTTAGCTAATAAATCAATTTGAGACTTTGTTTGACTACAATCGCTCTGATGCTGATTGTACTTTGGGTGATTGTGATTCTTATCTGCACTACATATATAGTTAATTGTATATGATATTTTGTGATGAGTGACCTACCGGTATATTTAACAATAAAGATGACGAGAAAATATTTTTTTGCAATAAGATTATCAAAAGTTGAGCTTAAATGAAAAAACTACTGAAATAAATAGAGAAAATGGTCATAAATCAATCAATTATAAGACCCGAGCCGGTGCGCACTGTGTGGTATGAAAAAAACTTCATCCCACGCACACTCAAGCTGTGAAATGACCTCCCTGCTGCGGTTTTCCATGGCGCCTACAATATGGGGTTCTTCAAGAGGGGCATCAGAAGATTTCTTCATGGTCGGCAGTGCGAGTGTAACGCCCCTGGTAACCACTTTCCATCAGGTGGGCCGTGTGCTTGTCTGTCACTTAAGTGGTATAAAAAATGTCAAGAAAAGCTTCGACCATTGATTATATTATAGTTGAGTGAACTCAACCTAAAGTAGATTATGGACTTAACATTTTGCTGAAACTTATTTGATCCTGCACACTCTGTACAAAGTAAGATGTTTATTTATCTAGCAAGTGTTTCGACCTTTTAGGATTAAAAGTTTTGAAAAGATTATCGGATCGGATCACGTATACTAATGAGCAAATATCCAGAAGAGAGGAATTGTTTAAAATATACTTGTATTTGTTGTTACTTATGTGCGAATTTGAGAATTGTGACACGGCGGTGTTTCTGAGTAGGCGGTATTTCGGACTGGAGAAGTACCTCCGCCCTACAGAATACCGCGGCTATAATAACTTCGTGTTGTGTTCCCAGCGGTGAGTAGGGTAGCCAGAGCTCACTGGAGAATTTGTCCTGTCAGTGGGAAGACTAAAGGCTTGTCTTGCTTTGTCTTCTACACTGACGGCACAGAAACTCTGCACTTACAGGGTTGGCAGCGCGACTGTGACTCCTCTGGTGTTACAAACGTCCATAGGCTACGGTAACCACTTTCCATCAGGTGGGCCGTGTGCTTGTCTGCCACCTAAGTGGTATAAAAAAAATACTACCATACATAAATAACACTACTTCAATTAATTTAAAATTAGAAACCATTATAAGATACCTACTAAAAAATTTACATACATACTGCATCATGAAATTCCTCCGCATCATCACCGACCGGTAACGTTCCCAGAAGGCTGGCAGCATTGCCACGTTGAATGGCAAAAGTTATTATCTGTGCAAGATAATGAGCAGCCCTCTGGTCACGCGTAGCGTCGATCAACCGCTTTACCTTTACGCTTTGTATATGAAATGGGCACTTGGACCCCATGTCCTCAACCCAAAAAACAATGTTGGGTTACAGTATTTGCGGCGTTTGAAGTTTTCCGCAGATGCAGCAGCAGCGCCCAAATACTACAATTGAGTTTTATTTTGTTCAAGGCTCATAAATATATATTCGTACATATATATTCACATCTATAAACCCTGAAAGAGTAGGCAGGAGTGTATGTATAAGGCTAAAGGTGCACTGTCGCTGACATTTTGCCAAGTATGTTTATAAAACCATCCTATTATTGTTTTACAGCAGCAGTAGATTAGTCCGCCTTGTCCAAGATCGTAACAAAAGGAACTAAAACGACGGCTCCAACCTGGCACAAAAAAAAAAAATTATGACACATTTTTATTTTTACTGTCTTTACACTTGAGCTGTCTCATCCTATAACGATATTTTGTGTAAGTAACAAAAGGTTGTAACATCTGTGCGATACCTAATTTCGTTGTACAAATAAATTCTCTTTAGGGTTTCATTCATGGACGGTAACCAAGCGGAACCCTGAAAAAGATTTCCACCGTCTACAATCAATTAGCCCATCGTAGTCCATCTGATGAGGCCGCCAAGCTGAGTGCCACCATTGTAGCACTTAGTGTCTGTAATGGTGACCCTTTTTCCTGAGACTTTGCCTTTAGCTTACCATCAGGCGAGGTGAGGTCAAGTTGGCGTGTCCTATATAAAAAAAAAAAAAAAAAAAAGTAGTCCACTGCTAGACTTAGCCCTCTCCCAATGTTGGGAGGTTTTGACCTACCGTTTCCACGCTGGCCAGACGGGTTTGTACAGGGTTTTATTTCGAGTTTTTCTTCTCTCGTAGTGATGTCTGCGTATTTTTTCGTCGCCCATGTGCTGACGGAGAAATACTAGTATCACTACCCCATTTCATCTGACGGGTATCGTAAGAGGCGAACAACGGAAAAATCGTTAATTATTTAAATAGAGTGTGTAGTACAATAGGCGCTAAAATAACCAAAAACAATTATGCATCTTGTTTCTTCTGTAAAATTATTTAAGAAGCAGATAATATCAAATTTTGTACGACTGTACGGAACCGAGTTAGCGTCTCACATTCGCACTTGACTGGTTTTTTGTCTATCTACCCTAGCAGAGGTTGAACGAGTCATGTAATGTATTTTTTGCTCGCTCTCCAATATAGTATTATTAACTCAATGTTTAGCGAAGTTTCTTGCTAATCTATGTCTTTTATGGTTTCTTCCTTATTGGATAAAAACATGTGAACGATTTTTCATTGGTTAATGCGCTCATCTAGTTTTTATTAATTCGTTGGTTAGGTAAGCATATAATGAGGTGGGTTACTGTTTACAATTTTAACTTAGTTAGGACGTATATATATTTGATTACAATGATTTTATTTACTTGTGTTTACTAAGATGTATCAAAATACTGGTGTAAATTATATATAATAAACCATATATGATAATGTTCGAAGTTGGCACGCAAATCACTCATTATAATAAAACTATTGTTTAACGAATTCTATCGTGATTTATTTTGGTTACTTATCAACAGCATACATATAAATAATATAATAACGGATAATGTGGAATTTTGTAAATGTGGTTATGTAAGTATCACAACACATAGGCTACAAGAATACTAGGCCGGCAAGAATACATAACGATTTACACTATAGGGATATGTGTTCTGATGAGCTCTTCCAATTAGTCCCACCCTCCCCTTTCCTACACAGAATAACACGTGCAGGTCTTAGATGTCACCCGCACACGGTGCAGAAAATCCGATCAAGAACCAAGCGGTTCGGTGACTCTTTCCTCTGTCGCACCATTAAGGCCTAGAATTCATTACCAGCTCACGTGTTTCCTTCTTCCTACAGTCCCGGGTCCTTTAAGCGGGGCGTGAAAAAGCATATGATGAGGCCGTCAAGCTGAGTGTCACTATTGTCACATGGTATGTGTAAGTAATGGTGACCCTCTTTTTTGAGACTTTGCCTTCAGCTTACCATCAGGCAAGGCGAAGTGTAATTGACGTGTTTTATATATTATAAAAAAATATAAAAAAACAGTGTACTGTATACTGCAGGGGGACACGACAGTATTCCTGTGCCAATTGAGTAGTCCGACTGGGGAAGTACCTCCACCCTACAGAATACCGCCGCTATAATAACCTCGTATTGTGTTCTCGGCGGTGAGTAGAGTAGCCTGAGCTCACTGGAGAGATTTTGTGCTGTCAGTGGGAAGACTAAAGGCGTATCTTCTGCATTGACGGTACAGAAACTTTCTGTTCTTACAGTGTTGGAAGCACAGGTGTGACTCTCCTGGTGTTACAAATATTCATAGGTTACGGTAACCATTTTCCATCAGGTGGCCCGTGTGCTCGTCTGCCACCTACGTTGTATAAAAAAGTTTATTTTCTGCGATATTGGCTATTAACAAAAGATAGAATCTACTCCAAAACAGGCTATTTTTCATTGCACTGCTCATTTTCAGGCTAAATAGCTGCTGAAATAAGTGCTCAAGTAGCTATTTCACGACTGTCCGAGTACTAAAACGATTCGTTCCATCTCTGCTATTTAGTTTGCTTTCAGAATACTTAATGTTCGCCTTTATTGATAAGTCTCATTTACATGTTAAAGGAATGTGCCCCCGTACTGTTGGTTGGCTTGTCAAAATTTATATGAATAACTCTACTCGTGAAATTGGATATTTACTTTGAAGAGGCAACTTTATAAAGAACTAGCTGATCCCCGCGGCTTCGCCCTAGTGAAATTTTGATACCGTTCCCATAGCCTATGGAAAGATATTCCCGGTAGGTACATAAACTTAAATCTATCGCTGTACTAAACTTCAACCAGATTAGTTCCACAGTTAGAGTGTGATTGAGTAACAAAAATCTAACATACTAACATCCAAACATCTTCATAGGCTTTCAAATTTATAATACTAGTAGGATAGGATAGGTAGGTGGTGATTCCCGGCAGAGTAGAATTTGGACCACGCCATCTCTTCCCATGCGGTGTCGTCCAAGGCAACTAAGGGCTTAACATCATACAGATATATTATACAGCTTAGACTCCGGCACAGATACTAGTCTCGAGTCAGCAATAGTGCCCGGAAGACGGCAATAGGCTCACCCTCTATTATGTGGAGCCGAAAACAATGATAGGTGAAATGTGGGTGTTAATTCACCTTTGCCTAACCCTTCGGCGATAAAGGCGTGATTTGAAATAACCTGTATTAAGAATGAACAGTTTGCGTAATGATGAACATGTTTCGGTGTCAGATGGTAGTCACTGCCGTAAAAGTTAAAATAAACCAAATTGGGGAGGGGAGAAGTGCGAGAACGGACCTTTTGCTCTAAGAGGAATCTTTGATAAAAGTTTTACAGCTCTTTTACTATTCTTTAATTAATAAGTACAGTTAATTATAGAAAAGCACCCAATTATGGAGCATTTTATTTGATATCTCTTTGATACCGTCTCCGAATCGTCTCGCCTATTTTTTGTTGAACTGTTGATCTTTAATAAACTTGACTAAATTGACAAGTAATTACCGTTTTGGTGTCCCAATTGTAGTGGTTATAGCTGGCTGGCGGAATGTAACGTCTCTCTAGGACACAGTGATTCGGGTTTGTGATTAAGATAGAATTAGTCAATATGGCATTTTAAAGAAAGGATATGTCAAGAGTACCCGAAACTGTCGAGTATGCATGAAAACAATTATGAAAGTAGAAGAAGCGAAAGATGTAAGACGGAACGTGGCAAGTGGAAAACAATGATTTCTGTCTACCCAACTGGGAAAATGGGCGTGACTGTATGTAGGTATGTATCCAATTAGCCCACCGCGAGTGCCAATTCTCTACCTTATGAATCCAGTCTGTCCCAGCCACCTTTTTCAGGTCGTCCGTCCATCTAGCTACGGGGCGGCCTACCTTTCGTTTACCTTCTCGCGGTCTCCACTCTAGAACTCGTTTGCTCCAACGGCCATCGGTCCTTCGACAGACGTGGCCGGCCCACTGCCACTTCAGCTTGGTTCTCTGTCGGATAACCTCGTTCCGAATTCTATTCTTCAAAGAAACTCCAAGCATAGCTCGCTCCATAGCCTGCTGCGAGACTGAAGCTATGACCAGCCCTACTGTAAGTGTCCACGTTTCGGCACAGTAAGTCATAACAGGTAGGACGCACTGTTCAAAGACCCCTACCGCAATGTCTGTTTTAAGGCATTGCGGTAGGGGTGAAGAGAAGACTTGACGTAGTTTGCGAAATGCTGCCCAACCCAGTTGGATCCTTCTGGCTAGTTCTTTCTCGAAGTTGTTTTTACCGAGCTGTATAACCTGCCCCAGGTATATTTTTGAACATCTTCGAGCGTCGCCCCTTCGATGGCAATCGGTCTCGTGCAACATGTTCGTTAAACATAATTTTGGTTTTATCCAAGTTTATACCGAGGCCGACGCGTCAAGAAGCTCCATCTAGGCTATGCAGTATCTCGCCCAGTTGTTTCAACGATATCTATCTTGACGAAAAAAATATTGACTGATTGTATTGACATTTGTTCAGACAATAATTCAATTTAAATCAATAAAAAAGTTTGACTTGCTCTTAAGACCTTGGTTTTAAGATCGTTTTAAAATTTTATAGTCAGAATTGTTCTGACACTGCCTGTATGATTTTCAAATATTCATATGTCACGTAATATATTTTTCGATCAATGCCCTCAATGTCAGTCAGAGGTCATCAGGGGCTAAAGGATTCATCCTAGTAATGTTCAAAATACATTTATTAAACAAATATATTGGCAAAACGAGTAAAATGAAATAACCCTTTTTTGATATTTGATTGAATACTGACAAATCGTCGCTTGTCATGGAAATTTATTGTCCCAAGCGAAAAATACATTTTTCATTCAAAATTTTGTATTTATTCGTTATTGGGTTAAAGATTGAGATTATTGTAGTGGATTGCATGGTGAAAGCAAATAACATTGTGACATATTGAATACGCATTTCGTTCAATTGGATTTCTTTATCGTTTACCAACGGCGCGACTGTGGAATTTATTCAGCTATATAATTTGTGAACTTTTATGTAAAAAGATTTACTGTATGAACTCTTAAACTACCAACTACTATCAAAAAGGACAAGTCTAATTTTAACCTATGGTTCATTCGAATTTTAAATTTAGTTTTTGATTTCTAAATTTGAATGAAATATATAAATTCGCATAGAACTGAAAGTTGGCGAGGATCTTAAATAAACCATTCAAAAAAAAAACAAATTCCTCATTGGTTTATTCATTTTTTATTCATGGCCAAAGGTCAAATATTGTATTCCCTCATTTTCCTCGTGAACAGCGAGTGCTATCGCAAAGTAGATTTGGGCAAAGTTGTAGATCATGTTATTACCTAAAAAATTGTTCAGAAGCACAGATATTAATAATAATAACAAACGTCTTTATTGTACACCAATAACATATTACATTACTATATAAGATACAATTTTTGTGGTACGTACAGATGACAGCCTTATCGCTTTGCGGCAATTTCTTACAGGCAACCATAACCAGCCTCAATGAAAAATATTGAATTAAATTTTAAAAATATAAGATACTGTCCATGTTAGACCATCCATGTTAGAAATCATCGCTTCAACTAAATATTGGGTAATGAGAAATTACTGGGCAATAGGTAATATTGACTGATTAGTACCTAAAGTTTTCTGCACAATATATTGATCACTGTCAAAGAGGTTTTACTTTCTTCTCATTGTACCAAACAAAAGTACAAAAAAATACTTCTTTATAAAATATATTACCTTTTATATGAAAAGGTTAAGCTAATAAAAGCACGTTAAATAAAAAAAGAGACAAAAAGTATATAAATTGTATTAGGCGTAGAGGTGGCGCGAGTTTTGTGGGAAACAAATTTATAAAATGTCACTTTTCTCTCACGGCGCACCCTGTATAAAATTACGCGGCGCCGTCCTCATAATGAAAATGAATTATGTTTAAATCCGGAAGCGTTTAAGCTTTTATTGACTTTCCTACAAGTACTTTATGAAACACGTGGGAGGAAAACCTAATCGCAAAGATAATTAAGCTTTTATACTTGCTCCTGCTGGAAACCACAAAATTGGCACAATTCAGAGTGAGAACGTTTATAAATTTCACTGTTCTGTAGTACTCTTTCATCAAATAAATATTACATAGTCAAAAATACACCATATTATATATATATTTAAACTATTAACCCACTTCTTACCGTACCCGGGGCAAATGTGCCCATCAAATTGGCGACACTGCCCCGCTGAATACAGATGACCAATCTTTGTCCCAGGTACGAGGCGGAGTGAGAGTCACCTTTTTGTCCCCCAACCAGCATTCTAATGAAAAAAAAAAAATAAGAGTTATCACAAGTCTTATCACCACAAGACGATACTACAGACCGGATCAATGGATAGAGAACGAAAGATAGGTGATATAGATGTAGTATCGACTAAAATTGGATACATTAGGCTCGAACGAGAGTGGCACAGAACATCGAAAAGCTACAGAAATAATGTTCGGATGACCTAGACAATAATAAGCTTAGTGGTCTGTTAGAATCTGAAGGCGAATCCTATCGATAAAGTACATTAGTAGGCTTCGACGCTGCCGACATAAAACATAACATGTATTCAATTTGATTATAGATACCGAGCACGCTATCGACACATTAACGGTATCATCGATATTTTACTTAGAATATGCTACTTTTCCACGAAATACTTAGATGTTGAATAATTCATGGCATAACATTACCAAATTAATTTATAGGATGACTAATTATACGCAGAAACACCATTTGAATAATGTAATTATAACCTTATGCCGAAGAATTATCTGCAAATTGTAATATATTGTTGTGCGAAATGGTCAGAAATATAAACGGAGGACGTTGTGTTGCCGTTTTTGTTCTTTTATTTCCTAGATTAGGGCATTAATCACGTGGACTACAATTAGTGTACAATGGCTTGACTGTGGTGAATACCAATTGAAGGGAGGTTCCAGGAGGTCTTAAGGGCAGTGGCTCCACACTGACTTATAATATTTAGAAACTTGTCGCAAGTTTTATGGAGAGTTTTGTTACAGTCGTACTGCAATGTGACTTCTGGTTTATGAACTTTTTGGTTCTGTTTACTTTGACGTAATTAGTTTTATTTAAATTCGTTTAAATTTTCAGATTTTTTTATGACACTCATTTGGCAGACAAGCGAACGTCTCACCTGATGGATAGTGGTTTCCGTGACCTATGGACGTTTGCAACACAAGGAACATTACACTCGCGCTGCCGTCCCTGAAGAATTCTTCTAATGCTCCTGTTGAAGAAGTCAATATAGTAGGTGTTAAATAAATGTAGGTAGATGACTTGCAACCATCTAGACTCTAGATCTATATCCTCTATTCTATTCTAGAGGATCTAGGTTACCTATTACAACCAAATGTTTTCGAGAAGAAAACTACGGTCATTCAGTTATTATGTTCATATCTCATTGTGATGAAATCAAGTACTGCTCTATTTACTTAATTTTAATTGAACTAAAATTAATCGCACTAACGAACAAATTTGTTCAACGGTTTTTAAGATATTAGATATTTCAACTATGGATGACTGTTTCGTAACTCAATCAGAACAGTGAAATTTGTTATTTTTGTGTTCGTAATTGCTATTTCATAGTTAGAGTTGAAACGAATAAAATGCCTACTGTGTTCATACTTTTTGATCGTTTAGCATTCCATTCATTTAAATAATGGGCCGCAGGGAATAGTAAAATGATTTCAAAAGTCATTACATATCAACCAGACGTAATTTAACTTAGTGAAAAGCTAAACTATTGACTCGAAATATCTTAGACCTTAGTTCTTGAATCAAGGCTTTCAAACTTTGATTTAAAACTAAACCTAATACTGTTTTAGTGTATTACATGCAAACTTGTGTTTCTGGGGGCTTGGCTTAATGGATCGAGATCAAAGGACGACCCTTTTGTTCAAATGCCGGGCCAAAAGCGTTCGTGCACGTTAAGCTAACCACGAACGCGGTAGTTTACGGCAAGCTCCGCTCAAAGCCACCACTAGTGCTGTGAACGGAAAGCAAAAAGTAGCCTTGCTTGTACGTATTACAGTTTATAATTATATGCAACGTTGAGTATAATGACTAAAAAATTGAGGCACACTTATATGTATAGCAAACAAATAAACTAACATTCAAAACAACACTACTTTTGACATATTCAATCGCGATTTTTCATGTTATTAAATTAGCGTAAAATAACTCTAAACAAAGGCGTCCGTGAATCTGTTTTTAAAGTAGTATTATTTCATTGTGTAACATTCTCATAAACTTTCATCAATATCAAACAAACAAATTATTCCCAGTTCACTGGCGGTCCGGACCGGGGAAAAATTTACAAAAAAGTTCAGTAATCCGATTGCATCGCCAACTACCAACGAAAAAAATAGTTAAAAATCACCTTTGAAATTATATCGTGTCAAAAGAGGAGCTCAATTATTGTAGGACTGAGTTTTGACACATAATTTACACACACCAAATTTAAAGAAAGACAGATAGAAAGTAGCTACAGATAGATAATGACAGCGGTAGTTACTTTACATTTTTGATTATCTTACAATTTCAAAAAAGAAAATGTCAAAATTCATAACGTCGCTTCAACTAATGAGCGAGCAAAATCATATTATCCATTTTTATTTCAAGTAAATCTCAACAAAAGCAAGTTCATAACCAAAATAAACCTATTACCCTCCTACTTCAACAGTCCGCAACTCACAATCTCCTAGATACCACAAAAAGACGCGTAATTTTCCTCTCCCTATAATCACATCATTAACCAAGGGGGGTGGTATTATGTAATTGGCCCTTTGTACCCCGGGAAAAGGCTCTCACGGACTTTGAGGAGCACTCATTTAGGCCTACATTCTTGCCGCGGAATTTACATTGGCTGGCTTTATCAAACAGCAGGTCCAAGATTAACCCCGCATAGTTGAATGGAATGTTACCAGACGAGCAACTGTCAGACGCAGCCTTGCTAGGCTTAATAACTACGAGTACTAGTTTTGTGAAAATACTGATGGATGGTTTTTGATGAAACTAATTTGCGGTTAACTCTTGTAAAATGTAAATAATTATGCAGTTATTTTTAGGTTTTCTTTGTGTATTTTAGTGATTTGTTGTCATGCAAAAACATCGACTTATTTTGGAACCCATGTAAATACAATACAGAACATTTTCTTTTAGTACAAACATGTTTGAGTATAAGTTTTCAAATGTGAGTGATTTCTTGAGCCACTGTTTTGGTAGTACAACGATATTTTTTTTATACAACTTTGTTGACAGACAAGCACACGGCCCACCTGATGGCAAGTGGTTACCGTGACCGTGTGCAACACCCGGGCTACCGACCCTGTAAGAACAGATAGTTTCTGTGCCGTCAGTGCAGAGACACAATCAGGACAAGCCTTTACTTTTTGTACTTTTTTTTTTTTTTTTTACGTGCGCAAAATCCCCACGGATACCTCCCCGCCGGAGCCGGTGGAGGAGGTTATGTCGGACTCGAACCGACTAAAACGCACGCCGCCTGTGGGTCGTTTTGGTTGCCGAAGGTGAGGTTGACAGGCATATCCCTCGCACCCCGGCCGACCCAGGGCCATCTCTCACGATATGGCCCTCTTCTCGGGTGTGGGGACTACAGAGTCCCCAACTCGTCCCCGGAAACGGGGAGGCGCGCCACGCGCGCCACCGCCGCGGCCTGCTTCTGCCAGGGTGATTACTTTTTGTACTGTCAGTTTTAAGACCACTGACAGTACAAAAACTCTTCAGTGAGCTCTGGCTACCTTACGCACCGCCGGAAACACGACACGAGGTTATTAAAGCCATGATATTCTGTAGGGTGGAGGTACTTTTCCAGTCAGACTGCTCAATTGGGACGAAAATACCGTCGCGTCGTGTCCTACCTATCTGCTTTGCCCCCGGTTTGACCCCTAGACAAGGCAGGTTTACTAAGTTTTTTGTGAGTAAAATGTCAGTACTAGTTAAACCGTTTAAAAATGTAGATAAAAGTGCCAACATAAAGGTACCTGAGTCCACATCCTATTAATGTAAGCACGGGCACAGGCACTTCTTTCTATTTCATGAATTCAGCGCACGTGTTTCCTTCTTAGTACAGTCCCGGGTTCTTTAAGCGGGGCATCTGATGAGGCCACTAAGCTGAGTGCGACCATTGTAACATTACTTAGGCTCTGTAATGGTGACCCTCTTTCCTGAGACTTTGCCTTTAGCTTACCATCAGGCGATGTGAAGTCAACTTGAATTTAAAAAAAATTAAGTTAAAGTTGCCGCTAAAAAATAAACGTTAACACTTAATGAAAGAAGACTAACGAAACAGGTGTATGAGGCGAGTGTGGATACATACATACACACATACATACATACATATGGAGGGTTAGGCAAAGGTGAATTTACACCCACATTTCACCAATCATTGAATTCAGTCCCACGTAATAGGGGGTGAGCCTATTGCCGTAGTCTGGACTGTATATATCTGTCTGGTGTTAAACAGCCCTATCCCTAATTAGTCGCCTTGTACGACACCGCATGGGCCCAAATTCAACATACATCATAACATAACATAAACTCACGCCTATATCCCCGAAGGGGTAGGCAGAGGTGAATTAACCTTTTAACGTTAATATCCCCTATATTGTATTCACAGCAAAATCTGAATCAAGGCTCATCCAACGAATACTGAACTATTTTATCTTACAGTAAATATAAGTAAATGTTTAGGTACTGTTTTCTTTACAAAGAGCCGTAAAAGTTTATTTTACGACTTAATACTTGTGTGAACAGATAAGCGGCTAGTCTATCTTACTTTTGTCTGATAAATATTTATGTTTTTCTGGGTTTTAGTACAACTTTCTTCGTAACACGATCAAAACTGAGACCGTGTTGACGGAACATTGCCCTATTAGTGAGCCTGAGGCTATACTTTGTCCTTTTTGTTACTTTATTGTCTGACATTTAATGTTAGGGACCTAACAAGTGTATTTAAAATGAACGATTCAAATGAAATCAAATCATATTTATTTCATAATCGTTGTACAGTATTTTACATGAGTTCTTAATCTATCGTGCGTTATAACATTGTGCATGGGTAGTTATCTGCAGAGGTCTTTACTTAGAGATATTTATCTAAGCTGTGCCTGAACTAGACAGTCCTGTGCTTCAGGCGTCAAGTGCAGATTATCTATATTTCTTAAATACTGGTGGCGCGATTGGCCACGTGTGCTAGTGGACTGTATTGCGGGGAAGTAGCTAACTGTTCCATTGACGCTTTACACACAAAAGGACAGGTGATCGGGTTGCCGCGGACGTGATCCAGGCAATGAATGCAACCCGAGAAATTAGGAGAGGATGCACTAACCTTCACGACACCACGTGTTTTCATCGCAGCCGGTACACGGATCTTCTCTTCCTTGCTCAGGAGCTGCCGCCAGCATCACTAAATCACTTGAGGGACACACGAGAGGCACAATCCGATCGGTAAAGGTCTATGAAGCGGTAAAAATGCAACAAATATTATTCATTTCTGAGAGACGCGCGCGCGGTCCGCCTTTACGCTGGCTAGTTCATAGCGGGAGTGAGTGTCTATATATCACAAATGGCGGACGGAAACTATATCTAGTACTATACTATGGTTAGTGCGGGAGGGGAGATGGGTATAGAAGGAGTGTGTTTCCGCGTCAAAAAATACAGTTTCCACATCGGCGCAACCATTCCCCCCGGCTTGAAGGGTTACCTTCGAAACGAAAAATGTGGAACAAATCTAATGTCTAATCTAAATCTAGGTTTGGGAAATAACAACTAAAATATAAACATAGATTGGAACTCGTGCCTACTGCTGGCTAGGCAGAGGGCAGAGGCGAACAACCGGGCGCAGATACGATCCGGTTGCAGTTTTAACCCGTACAACACGAGTTATCCCGCGGGCATCGGGAAAAATTTCCTCTACTACTCCTAGAGGCCAATGTAAAGGAGGCGCATTCTCAGTCATAAGGACTACCACCGTACCTACAGTAATTGGGTTGGATGGAGTATTCCATTTTTGACGTGACTGCAGCGTGTGCAAATAATCGGTTCTCCAACGATTCCAAAACGATTGGACCAACTTATCCAAAAGAGCGTGACGAGTTAGAAGGTGCATTCTATCGTCTTCAACATCTATTGCGGGCAAATATTTTAGAGGAGTCGTATTTAAGAAGTGAGCTGGCGTCAGCGCTAATGGCTCTGACGGATCGCTAGATAGAGTCCGACACAGCGGACGCGTGTTCATCACCGCCTCTACTTGAGCAAGTACGGTACTCAACTCCTCGAACGAGAGAATCTGTTCGCCTATGACGCGAAACAGATGCGACTTAAGGCTTTTAATATTCGCTTCCCAATTACCACCAAAATGACTAGCTGCAGGCATGTTAAAGTACCATTCAATGCGATTTTCGGCTAAGATGTGGGCGAATTCACTTTGGTAGTACTTAGACCGTAAGAATGCGTGCAATTCCGAAATACTACGTCGGGCCCCTACATAGTTTGTACCGTTGTCCGAATACATGCGCTTAACCGGACCCCGACGCGACAAAAAACGTTTAAAAGCGGACATAAAATTTTGCGTACTTAAATCACCGGTCAACTCCATATGAACCGCGTGAGTTGTCATACAAATGAACAAACAAACATAAGCTTTCGTGGAGCGAATGCCACGACCACGAGCAATGGTGACTTTGAAAGGCCCAGCAAAGTCCGTGCCGGTGTGTACGAAAGGTTTTGCGGATTGAACAACACGACAAGAGCGATGATCGGCCATTTCAGGCGCGATAAAACGCGGGCGGAGTTTAAAACAAGGTACACATCTGTGTACTCTAGCGCGAATCAAATTACGAGCGGAAATTATCCAGTATTTCTGTCTCAAAATAGACATTAACAAATCGGGACCAGCGTGACAATTCACCTTATGCTGATAATCTACTAACAAATCTAATACGTGGTCCTTACGCGGGAGAACTACTGGGTGCCTTTGTTCAAATCCTAAACCTGAATTTCTCAAACGACCACCTACTCGAATGAGTCCATCTTCCAAAAATGGTTTCAAGTGTCGGAAAGAACGACTACAAGGTTTGTTAAATTCTAAATTTTTAAATTCAGAAGCAAAATAACATTTCTGCAACTCGCGAAGTATGACCAATTCAGCTTTATCTAAATCAGCGGCGGTTATATGACCGCGCGTAGATAAAATTCTCAAAAATCGGCCTACATAAACAACACAACGCAACAGTCTCGACCAAGACGAGTCGCGATTAGCCAACAACAAAATAAGGGACTCTTCACGCGGGACCGATACAACAAGCGAGTGCTTCTTTTCCTCGGGTGGTTCGGAAACCGTAGTGGGATTGAATTGACTAACTGGCCACTTATCTAACGCGGCATGAATCCAGGACGGTCCACTAAACCACAACGGGTGATCCAAAATTTGCGAAGGAAGCAATCCACGAGAGAGACAATCGGCTGGGTTGTCGGTGCCAGCAACGTGAAAGAGATTTTGTGGCGCTAATTCCGATTGAATTTTTGCCACTCTATTAGCGACGAATGTGTCCCAACGATGGGGCGAAGAGTGGGCCCAACACAAAGCGACTGTTGAGTCCGAAAAAGCTAAAATTCTACTAATATTAATGCGACTACTACAAGCATTGGCGATAGAGGTGATCAATCTAACTAACAATAGTAAAGCGCATAGCTCGAGGCGTGCCAGAGAGACGACCTTACGGGGAGAGACCTTTGATTTCGCGCTTACAAGGCTAATTGAAACCTTACCTACATTCGAGACATGAAAGTAGACTACTCCTCCATACGCCCTCTCACTAGCGTCCGCGAAGCCTACTACCGTAACAACACTATGTTGCGATATACCTACATGACGCGGAATTTGTATTTGGTCAAGCACAGAAAGTTCTTTTCTAAAGCGAGCCCACAACTTAGCAATGTTGTCGGGCGCGGTGTCGTCCCAATCACAATTGGAAAGCCAAAGCTCTTTTATAAGTAGTTTGGCGTACAAAACGACAGGAGCTACGAATCCCATTACGTCCCATATCCGTGCCACACACGACAGGATAATGCGTTTAGTACAAGTTTGCGGGGTCGAACTAATTCTCAAACTAAACGTATCAGATGCGGGCGACCAGCTTAAACCAAGCACCTTGTGCGTATCACTTTCATCGAATTCCTTAACCGAAGACAATCGGTGCGACGGTGGAATCGACTCTAACGCAGTTTGCGAGTTGCTCGTCCATTTCACGAGATCAAATTGACCAGCCTTCATGAGACTTATAACTTGAGCGGCCGTCTCGACAGCCTCTGCCTCGCTATCTACACTATACACGAAGTCATCCATGTATAAGCCAGTCTCAATGGTGGCTCTCGCTTTCGGAAATGCATCGCCCTCGTCAGCGGCCAACTGCTTGACGGTGCGAAGTGCGTGAAAAGGGCTAGATTTAAGCCCGAAGCAAACACGATTAAACTCGTAAACCATTAAAGGTTCTTGCGGTGAAAATCTATACAAAAATCGTTGAAACCTACGATCAGGTTTGCGCACTTCAAGGCACAAAAACATTTGTCGAATATCTGCAGAGAGTGCAACAGCGAATAAGCGAAAATTTACAATTATGTCAAATAAATTACCTTGAAGATTTTGACCACAATACAAAATGTCATTAAGCGACACGGAAGTGCTAGTCTTAGCACTGCCATCTAAAACTACGCGGAGTTTAGTAGTAAGCTTATCTTCTCTAATAACTCCGTGGTGCGGGATAACGTACGAAGGCTGGGTCTCGTCAGTGTCCGCAGGCGCAGGTGAGATGTAACCTTTATCTAAATATTCGTTAACAACCTCATCATAGGCTTGCTTTAACTTTGGAGACGCCTGCATCTTTCGTTCTAAACAAAGAAAGCGTCTTTCAGCGGATGCACGGGAGTCACCGAGCGAAAAAATATCTCCCTTGAAAGGGAGCGCGACAACATAACGACCCTGCTCATCACGAGTAGTTGTGCGACAATAAATCTCCTCAGCCATCTTGTCATCAGGGCTTAGGATTGGTGGGACATTGACCTCTTCAATCTCCCAAAACTTGCGGATGGTAGACTCCAGTGGCGGCTCGACGGTGCAACAGAACGAGGCAGTCGAGTGACTAAAACTATCTATAGAAGCGGGTGCGGAACCAATTATAACAAAACCCAGAACTGTTTCCAGGGCGTGCGGAGCGGGGTACGTCGGTCCCCCTTGAACCTTACGTGATAACTGGAGGTGCGGGAGAATCGAAGCGCCGATCAATATATCGACGACTCCAGGAACAGCGTAAGTCTCATCAGCTAAAGGCAAGTCTTTAAATTTCGTTAATAAAGACGTGTCAACTGGGACGGTAGGCAACTGTTCAGTTATTTTATCTGTTACGAGCGAATCCATGTCAAACCAAATATTATTATTAAAACGAGATCCAAACCTTGTTTTAACGGTGCCATGAACAGCTGACTGCAAACCCCCAAAACCTTTCACCACTGAATGGGTTGAACGCTTATCAACATTGAAACCAAGACGTTGACAACAATCTTGAGTAATAAAATTACTTTGCGAAGCGCCATCTAATAGCGCTCGAACAATGCGCGGCTTACCTAATGCATCAACAATAACAACGCGAGCGGTCGCGAGACACACAGTAGTGAGTGCAGCACTAGCGGAGAACGAACACAAGGTGACGTCATCCGCAGCGGTCACCGGGCGGGCCGGAGCGCGCGCGAGCGCGGGCTGCGGCTGCGGCGCAGGCTGCCGTGTGTCACCGCTCGACGAGCCAACTGTGCTCACATTGGATGCGGCATTACTATTCTCAAAATGAAGCAAAGTGTGGTGTCTCGCTTGACATTTGCGACAACCATTTCCACTATTACATAAAACAACGCGGTGTTTAGTACCGAGACAATTAAAACAAAAATTATTAGCGCGAACAAATTTATAACGATCACTAGGCGACAATTTTAGGAAACCAGGACACTTGTACAGTTGCGAATGATGAGTACTACACAAAGAGCAAACAGGTGATTGTACACGTGCTGGTGCGGTATTAACATAAGTATGGGTTGACCTCAGTGACCTCGATGAGGCATCTATTTTGCGTTCAGAAGTAACAACCTTCTTCGCGCCTTCATGTTTCGATGAAGAGCGTTGCAATACCTTTATATGCTCGCGAACAAAACTTTCTAAGTCTTCGAACTTAGGAATTTTACTGCCGCGATGATCCGACTCAAACAAACGAATGGTTTCGGAATCTAATTTCTTTAAACCCATATACAAAAATACGAAGTCGCAGAGGTCATCGATCTTTAGGTTCTTTACGGCGCGAACAGCTGACGCGAAAGTATCTAGAAATTTCTCTAAGTTTTGATCGTTACATGCCGTAATAGATTTCAAATCAAACATCTGATCTAAATAGGCGTTAGCTACCGATCTTTTATCCTCATACTTAGCTTTCAAAGTATTTAAAATTAAATTATAATTCTCGGCACTAAACGTAATTCCAGCGCAAACGGTTATAGCTTTACCAGTCAATTTTTCAACGAGATAATGCAATTTTTCGTGATCTGTCAACGAATCGTTCTTATCTATTGTATTCTCAAAACTATCTATAAATAGACACCAATTGCGAATGTTACCATCAAATTCGGGTATTTGAATTGGTGGCAACTTAGGTCGGTCGCGAGTGGGGTTGGGTCGGTCAGACGGTTTCTCCAAACTCCTAGCGACGCGCTTGATACGACAATACAAATCGTCGAACGACGACAAGGCTTGATAACTCACTGAGTAATCGGGATCCAAATTCAACTCTAAAACGTTGATGTCATGTACTAAGGTTTCGAAATCCGCGCGTAGACTATCTAAGTTTTCTATAGAACACAAGAACGAATCTCTAATGGCCAAATCAGAGGTTTTAAGTGCATTATCATAAATCGATTGTACGCGAGAGTAAATCATTTCTTTTTTAGCGTATAAAAGTTTCAATTGAACTTTACCGGTCTTATCAACCTTTGGGGACATGTTTACAATTAAATCTCAAACTAAAGTGCGGTAAACAACAAATATGAAATGACTTAATCTTAGCGGTACAGAGCAGCGACGCGACGCGAGCGATACTCTGCAGGTAGGTAGGTATTTACAACTGTGAATGCACGCTTGAACAAAACGCGCCTAGCAACAGCCAGATCGTACCTACGCGAGCCAGACCGCTGTCCAGGTTCAACTATTATTTCAGAGATTAAGTATTGCGTAATATCTATTCAAATTAAAATACTTTCGTATGAATTGGAATGAGATGCGGGCGAGGTAGGTACAACCACGTATCTACCCACGTAGGTATTAGGTAAATACGATGCGAGCTAGCGGCGAGCGAACAACTTAATTGAAAAAAATAAAACAAAGCCAAATGCGTTAGGTATTACACTGTGCCTATGCACTAGGGTGTCTAGTATACCTAAGATCTAAGCCTAAATGCCTAGATGCGGGGTTTTCTACTAAAATAACTAGGTATTTAGGCGCGGTGCGAAAATTGCGAACTACGACTAAGTGTTGATACGATACCTAACCTATGTATGTACTAGGTAGGTACGATGCGAGCCAGCGGCGAACGGACAACAAAATCTAATCCTAAATGTCTAGATGCGGGGTTTTCTACTAAAATAACCAGGCATTTAGGTGCGGCGCGCTTATTCCCATTAGAATAATAACAAAATACGAACTACGGCTAAGAATCCGGCTCGAAGGACCATAGAATGGTGGCGCGATTGGCCACGTGCGCTAGTGGACTGTATTGCGGGGAAGTAGCTAACTGTTCCATTGACGCTTTACACACAAAAGGACAGGTGATCGGGTTGCCGCGGACGTGATCCAGGCAATGAATGCAACCCGAGAAATTAGGAGAGGATGCACTAACCTTCACGACACCACGTGTTTTCATCGCAGCCGGTACACGGATCTTCTCTTCCTTGCTCAGGAGCTGCCGCCAGCATCACTAAATCACTTGAGGGACACACGAGAGGCACAATCCGATCGGTAAAGGTCTATGAAGCGGTAAAAATGCAACAAATATTATTCATTTCTGAGAGACGCGCGCGCGGTCCGCCTTTACGCTGGCTAGTTCATAGCGGGAGTGAGTGTCTATATATCACAAATGGCGGACGGAAACTATATCTAGTACTATACTATGGTTAGTGCGGGAGGGGAGATGGGTATAGAAGGAGTGTGTTTCCGCGTCAAAAAATACAGTTTCTTCCCCACATCGGCGCAACCAAATACTATTCTTATATAGATTATAAATAATTATCTTTGGAGAGCATTCTTTACAACTCGCTTACAACGCACATAATTTAGGGAATAAAAGCATGTTTTAATGTTAGTCGTAAAGGATATACACATATATAATCCTTTTGCACAGATTGTACTCATACAATATACGTACTTTGAATCAAACTTGAAAACAGGTTACATAATGTGGATTGATAATCAAATAGAAAAACAGTGTTTTGTAATATTTAAAAAAAAACATTAACTATATACTTTTTTAATATTCATGTAAATAAATGAAATTTCCTGCTGTACCACATTCAGTTTTAAAACTATTAAAGTTTACGAGATACAAGTTACTGACAGACGGAAATACAGACAAGTATTCTAAATTGATTTCGGGAACGTAACTCAATTTAAACCATTCGACGACAATTTCTGAAACTATACAAACCACCACATAATAAATATTAAATACCCAATCAACCTTCTTTCCAACTTTTTTTTTTTTTTTTTTTTTTTTTTTTTTTTTTTTTTTATATAGGACACGTCAATTGGACTTCCAACTGGCAAAAAAAGAAAATATCTAAATGAATTTGATCGTTTTCAAACAGCTTAATATTCGATATCTTGGGAAACAAACCTTTAGTGTCCTTCGGTTCAAGTAGTGTAAAACATCACCAGTCAGCTGGTTGAGACGATAGAACCTGGCGACGGTCCGCTTCTTCAAAGATCGATACCTCCTGTTTTAGGAGGACTTATCGCTGAATTATCGCCTCTCCTCTTCTCGCTCCGATTGCCTTTTTTAAAAGGTTTATGCCAAAATTATATAGAAATCGCACACATATATGTGTAAAGAAATTAAATAATTTCTTTAAAAGAACCGATATTATTGTTTGATTTTTTTACTCGACTACGGCGAAACCAAAGGAGGGTTATGATTTTGACAGGCTATGTATGTATGTAGGTTCATTTGTTCCCTCATAACTACTCAACCACTAATTAGAACTGGACAAGTGAGCTATCGTTAGAAGCATCTTAGTCGTCCCCTGGTTATAAGCTTTATAACGTGGTACTGAATGTAATGTGGCGCCCTCTAGCGGTCATAAAGTACATTAAAAATAAATTTGAGACATATTTGTTGAGTTTGATATCAACTGAAAAGGCTTAATTAGCACATTTCAAATACATATTTGAAATATATAAATTGTGTTGAAATGTATAATTTACATAACATAACATAAACTCACGCCTATAGCCCCGAAGGGGTTGGCAGAGGTGCTAGCACCCACATTTCGCCAGTTTATGTTTAGGTCCCAATGTGTGGCGAGCCTATTGCCATTAACCGGGCACTTATAAACCTGCGATAAATACACACATAACTTCGAAAAGCATCGAAAAGTCATTGGTGTGTGCCATGGTAAAATCTGGGATCGAACCCGAGACATCGTCTCAGCAGTCCAATACCCATACATAAAACTAAAACCCGAGTACTGAAAAATTACGCTCTAAAAGTATTACTACGATATCACTGCGAGAGAAGAAAAACTCGAAATGTACCAACCCGTCTGGCCAGCGTGGAAACAGTAGGCCAAATACATAGGTTACACTAAAAGTTTCCGGAACTGGCCACTTACATAAACAATATTTAAAAATTTATTACAACATTTGAAAATAGAACTCTTTGGCTGTAGAATACAGTTTGTTTCATCTGACTGTCTTTTGTTTTTACCTTGTGGCGCCATTTAAAAAATTGTGTGTCTGCATCAACATGCATTTAACTCGGGAAAATTTTCTTAGTATGATTTTCTACGATTTTAAGTGTAATTTGACGGCTCAACAGAGCATCGCTCGGCTTGAAACAGCTTTTGGCGATGAAGCTCCATGCAAGACGACTGTTTATAGCTGGTTTGCAGAATTCAAGCGTGGTCGTATCAATCTCAGTGACGAATCTCGCGATAGTCAGCCGTCCACCGCTGTGACCAACAAAAACATCGATGCTGTGCGCCGTATGATTGAAACAGACAGGCATGTGACCTACCATGAAATTCGCGCATCCTTAGAAATAGGCATGAGTCAAATACAATCAATCCTACACAAACATTTGGGTGTGAGAAAGCTGTGCTCGCGGTGGATCCCACATAACTTGACCGAGGATCAAAAAACGGACCGCGTCACTTGGTGCAGTGCCATGCTTACCAGATTCAACGAAGGTGCGTCAAATTTGGTGTGGGACATAGTAACAGGTGACGAAACATGGATTTATTGCTACGATCCCAAAACAAAGCAGCAATCGAGCGTATGGGTCTCTCAAGATGAGCCGAAACCAACCAAAGTGGCGCGCGTGAAAAGTGCATCTAAGCGGATGATTGCTTCTTTTTTTAATAAAACTGGACACGTGGCTACTGTTGCTTTAGAAAATCGTCGTACTGTGAATAGTGACTGGTACACGACCATTTGTTTGCCGGAAGTTATTGACGAACTCCGTAAAAATAACCGTAAACGCCGTATAATCCTGCACCACGACAATGCTAGTTCTCACACGGCCAGACAGACAAACGACTTTTTGAAGGCGAAAAATGTAGAACTCATGAGTCATCCTGCATACAGTCCCGACCTGGCACCTTGTGACTTTTATCTGTTCCCAAAAATTAAGAACCAATTACGCGGCCAACGATTTTCATCACCAGAAGAGGCTGTCGAGGAGTATGAAAAACACGTTTCAGAGGTCACCACAGAGGAGTGGCACAAAATTTTTCAAAACTGGTTTGATCGAATGAAAAAGTGCATAGACGCCAAGGGAGATTATTTTGAAAAACAATAAATTAATTTTGTACCTTTAATAGTATTTTTTCATATTCATTCCGGAAACTTATAGTGCGCCCCACGTACTCCCAACATCCAGAGAGGCCTATGTCCAGCAATGGACTGTGATGGACTAATTGATTAGGTATTTGATCAATCATCGTTTTAAATTCGGTCTAATTAAAATATTGACGAGTTTTATTACAACAACTATGATAAAACTCATTAATATTTTTCATGATTGGGGTCCACTGAGTGCTGCTAAAATCATTGATGATGGAATCACTGGAAATAAGTAGTAATATTGTTTTTATAAACTAAATATTTATATATATATATATTGAACAATACATATATTGAAATTATGCAGATGCATATGCCGCAGACGTTAACGTATTTCAGATACAAATCATACTTCACTATATTGCAATCTTGGATGTGAAATAAATTCAACATATTGCAATATTCCTCCCTATTGGGATTCGCCGAACCTGTGACGCTTCTCTAAAAATTTAAACATATTTTACCGGTTTACTTTCTGATCATGCACTTGTAATTTTTTAGAAAGAAAGCGATTATAATAGATAATAATGCGATTATAGCTCTGAACGAGTCGTAATAAGTAAACTTTGACGACCTCAGCATTCGACTATAGCAGTCGAATGCTCTATGTAGGGGGCGTGGGTTCGATTCCCGCTCTGTGTAAATATTTGTATGCATGAATATGTATATTTGCATTGGTCTGGGTGTTTCTATGTAGGTATAATATTTATGTATTTACAACAAAAAAAGTAACTAAGTATGTTTATCCGCATTCTAGATCCCATAACACAAGCTAGTTAAGCTATGCTTACCATGGGTCTAGATAGCGTTGTGTAGAATGTTGTGGAATATTTATTTATTTATATTTCTAAGTACTATTGTACTTCCTTTTCCGCCCGCTAAGTAGCGTAAGCCCGCTTTTCACCAACTATCTTTTGGGCGTTGGTTTTATGTACCTTATCGCTCCTGCTACTGTGTATCTTATCACTGTATCGGATATTACTTCATGAGTTATATTTTTACCTACTACAGGGTAATAAATAGTCCTATCCCTTATTCGCAAAATGCAATAGTCCTTGTATCTGATATTACTGAGAACCACGTTTTCTACTTTTTTTATCTACTTTGTGTTCAGTTTGTTTTCTTTTTGCATAGTTTAAGCTGGCGGGTAACTAAAGAAATAAACAATAAAATAATAAATAGCATGCCTAAATTTCATTGATTCTATTATTGAAATATTTTGTCACTACTTTATTTTGTTTCATTTCTAGTGAAATTAAATGTATCTAAACCTTTTCATTCCATACTCTAAATGAATACCGACTATGAATAGAGCCTGCGAGACAAAGGCGCCATAAATTACGTATGTATTGCGCAGCCATATTGGTTGATGTTGAGTGTGTATTATGTTACAAAATAAACGTTGTGAGTGAAAGGACAAATTGAATGCTTGCAAATCTGCGGGACGGGAAGATTTTACGAGTATCCGCTGAATGGATACGCCACTCTGAAGACATTTACTGGCTATTGACTTTTGTTTAGGATTTTGACTAACCCAATAATTATATTAACAAATAATCTGGCCTTCTTCTCAGGTAGCAGCATACTGGGAAAATAAAATTTGAAAGCAGATGCTATCGATTCAGTTTAATATTGAATCATAATAGTTATCTTAGTTCATGATTCAGCTCCTATTGTATCCGTGGGAATTTTAAGCACATCAAAAAATTAATTAACCTACTTCCTATTAACATTATAGATGTTAAAGTTTGTGAAGATCTTTACATGTTTTAGATATATTTGTTACACAATCACGCTCTGACAGCTCAACAGATATGGCTGAAATTCGATAAATGGATAGATATAGTCTGGAATAATACATATGGTAATATTATCCCGGAAATAGGTTCCCATGAGTTGTGGGAACAGGATCCAAATTTCACACAGGTTAAGCCGCTGGCAACAACTACTAGATAATATATTCATAACCAATAAAAGTTACTAATCTTCTCCAAAGCGTGGTTGAATATCCTCTTCAGCAAAACATTATCCTCGTTGCGAACTTGCCGGCTGTTATCTTCACACATTCGTTAAATTTAGCGTGTGTATCTTCTTTAAGTAGTATATACACATTCCTATATCACGTTCCCAAAAGTATCTTATAACTGTTTACTTAGTAAAGTTTATGTTCCACATCTCGCGAAGGTTCCCGATTCAATCCCAGTAGTGTGTTTGTTCATGCAAATGTTTATGTTATTATGTTTACTTGAATCTATTCACTGTAACACCTTGTACTCGAAATAACTGTTATTATTATTAGAAGATTAGTAATTTTGAGCTCTATATTATTATTAATTAACATTTATTAATAGACAGGGAATTCTAAGTGGCTCGGCTTGTCAACACTTTTGTTTATTTTTTTCTCAAGCTACACTTTTATTTTGGTTCATGAGCTTATTTTCATATGCATATTTCAATATTTTTCTATTGTAAATATATTTCTTTAAATTTCATTAAGATTTAAACTTAGTGAATAGCTTTCAGTCCTAGTAATATATTAGAAACAGCTAACATATTTAGTAAAAGCAGTATTCGGATACTGTGGCGTATGTTTTTATATGTCCCATATTTAATTCTACATTAAAATAGTGGATCTGAAAAATCCAAGTAAAAAAACGAGAGTATAATTATTCTTCTCTGATTACGATCATGGTTCTCTCTGCTCCTTTCGGGAGAATGTATGAATGAATGTGTACTACACTCAAATATTAGGTACGCGTTTGATGTATGTGC
Source organism: Eilema griseolum (assembly GCA_963662185.1). Taxonomy (NCBI): domain Eukaryota; kingdom Metazoa; phylum Arthropoda; class Insecta; order Lepidoptera; family Erebidae; genus Eilema; species Eilema griseolum. The sequence goes on from OY759230.1 coordinate 31,655,744, forward strand.
ATAGGCTTTTATGGGATATATTACTTGGTACGGTTGGAAGTTTACGCAAATATCACTTATTGAAATAAAACAACGTTCAGTCGATTAACTTTAGTCACTACCTTGTTCATCCCACAACCATGGCTGCTGAAACGAAGCTGAAACGTCGGACCAAATGTAAATATCACCAAATAAATAGTATTTTTATACCACTTAGGTGGTCGATAAGCGCACGGGCTGATTGAAAATGGTTACTGAGACCAATGCGGCACCAGGAGAGTAACACTCACGCTACCGACCCTGTAAACACAGAGATGGAATCTGTTTAAAGTGTTATATAGGAATATATTACTATCAAATTACTGTTTATTTTTGAATTAACTGCCCGATTAAAGATATATAGATAAAATATTTACAATATTAAATTACTAGTATTGTTTAAATCAATAATTCAATTGTTACCTAACTGTTTAACAAAGCATTTAAGAAGCTTTCATTTTATAAAATACATGTATTTTACAGATTTTATTCAAAGGTATTAGTGATGTCTTAATTGGCTGGTAAAGGCATATTACATAAGCAACATTACGCGTCATGATTAATTGCCCCCTAAGGTCTCTATTCCACCTGCGGTATGAATTTCAAGATTTCTGTGTACAAAAAAGTGCTCATCTAAATTTGTTTCCTCTAAGGAAATAAAAGCCTTATACATAAGTGAAATGTAAACAGTATTCAACTGAATTAGTATTTCTTAAGCAAATAAACACAACACAAACTCACGCCTATATCCCGGAAGGGGTAGACAGAGGTGCTAACACCCACATTTCGCCAGTTTATGTTTAGGTCCCAATATAATAGTTAGCGAGCCTATTGCCATTAACCGGGCACTTATAAACCTGCGATAAATACACACATAACTTTGAAAAGCATCGAGAAGTCATTGGTGTGAGCCATGGTAAAACCCGGGATCGAACCCGAGACCTCGTCTCAGCAGTCCATTATCCAAAGCACTAGGTTACCGCCGCCTTAAATAAATTAAACAAGAAAAGTTTAAAACTAAATTAGTATTTTACTCCATAGTTTTTTGTTTAGTTAGAACCACAATTTAGCAAAACGTCAACCCTAAGTTACTTGTGTTTGATGTGTTATCACGTTGGTAGTATAAATGGCCATGTCACGACAGTTTTGGATAATATTTTAGTTGTATAAAGTTATGATTAAATAAGGTATTTAGTTGTTCAGGAAATCACACATCGTATGTTCGATCCATCGCGCCAGATATTTTCGACGGTTCACGGCAGTTACTAACTCTTTCACTATAATTGTTTTAATGGAAAAGTTTGAAAGTGTTTACTCAAACTATACTTCCCAACTGTATGATTTACGTATAGTGCGAAAGTTTTCTAAGAAAATGCTTTTATCTTTCGCATTATTCTATTACTCCGTTTCTGTTATAATTCAATTTTGTTAGCACTTCGGGAAGGACAATTTTGTGGATAGAATCAGAGTTGGGTGGTGTTGGGTGTGGCTTGTGTATATTGTGTTAAATATATGCGCATTTCGTTTAACTGGACTAACACGATTATTATAAGGAAAGTTTCTGTTTTGAAACTAGTATTTCCATAAACACCTCCTGCTGGGCAAAATTACTTTGTTATAGGACCAACTCCTAACTCTCCTAACTCCCTCCTTAACGTCTTCATTTTTTTATACAACTTAGGTGGCAGACAAGGACCTGATGGAAAGTGGTTACCATGATCAATGAACGTGTGCAACACCATGGGAGTAACAGCCATGCTACTGACCTTGTAAGAACAGAGTTTCTTACTTCTTCCCACTGACAGCACAAAAACTTTCCAGTGAGCTCTGACTACCCTACTCACCGCTGGGATCACAACACGAGGTTATTAAAGCCGTGGTATTCTGTAGGGTAAAGGTACTTCTCCAGTCGGACTGCTTAATTGGGACGGGAAATACCGTCATGTCCTACCTCCTGCTAATATATATAATGATGAAAATTTTTACCTGGGATCTCTCAATCACAAAGCCAATTACTATACCATTAAACAACACTGGCGTAAAGAATCTTTAGATCCTGATGAAAAAATGTTCAATGTATTAAAAATCTTACTGACTCGCTTAAACGCATTTAAAAGAAATCTGGCAAATAATATATATATGCAAGTGATACTTCCCTTTATCGACATTGAATATAAAGCTACATCCACACTATGCTAATAACCACTTCCGATCAGGGTAATAAATCTGCCAGTGTATCTAGCACCTGACGCGGGTGCCGTCGAATGCACGGGTAAGGAACACACGAGAATTCATTATTCAATAGTATTGCTACAAGTAATGGTCGAATTTAGTCCACGGAGGAAACCAGGCCATTGCATTTTGTGAAAATAAGAGATACCCTCTATTCGAGTTTTCGCCTGCTTCACAATAAAATTGCTAGTTTTCGAAATAAAGCTATACTCTATTCTACAACAAATCCCGTATTCTAGTATGGTACTCAGTTCTGAACCTAGATTTATTTGAGGACAGATTGTGTAAACTATTGTCAAATCTGTCAATCGCTCTATACAATCTGTACTTAAATAAATCTAGACTCAGGACTGTGTGTTTTTCTAGTTATAGGAGTCTAGATCCCTTTGCCAAATTTCTTTCGGGTTTGTTAAGCAATTTTGGTATGCTTAAATTACAAAGATCCATCCATTCAAACGTACATTTATAATACTAATTTTAATTTTTAATTATTCATTTATTCAGACAAGTATAGTCCAGACACTAAAGAAGTAACGACATATAAAATAATGGTCCAAATGCCTGTATTATACAGAAAAGGCATTTAAGTTTTTGTCTTGTGATTTTGATTTGATTATGCCTTACGCCTTATGCCTTTTCAGTTTAATTCACGCCCCAGGATAACAATACTACAATTCAATTCTTAATTATGGTAATATGAATTTATGCAATATTAATTAAACTCTATAAATGATCGCAAAATTGGTAATAAATTATAGAGGAAAGCCGGTATTGTTTTATTAAATCAACGTTATTCCGATGAAATTTACCTTTAATTTACAGGAAATTGAATACGAAAATTTTACTGATATAAATTTTTTCACTAAATCTGTAAATTATTCAAAAGTTACTTAGTTATTAATGAATCAGAAACAAACAAAATAAATACGAAATTATCACTCATCATCACGTTTTTAAAGAAATAATAAAGATTCCAGAAGCATTCTCCGAAAGAAAGCAAGTAAATATTTTTTTAATCTCATCATCATCTTAGCGCTATAAAATCAATCGGCAAGATGTCAGGTTACCGCCAACCTCGAACCTGTCATCAACAAAAAATGTTAACGTCACCGTAATGACGTGTGACCTGTCACGCTCTGTCAACTGTCAAGAAGGTGTCAGTATTGTGTGTTGGCACGACGACAATTTTTTTTATTAACCGAGTTCAAGAAAGGAGGAGGTTCTCAATTTAGATTTTTATTTATTTATTTTTTTTACTTGAAAATACACGCATTATTCAAATTCACTTGTCAAATTTCATTTCAGATACAACTTACTATAGATAGATATCCCTATTCGTTTCACAATACACTAATTTTATAAATGTGAAAATGTTTGAATGTTTGTTATTCAATCACGCTCAATTGGCAGAACGGATCTGGCTGAGATTTCGTAAAAGAATAGATTATAATATGTAATATCGTGTAGGTTACTTATTATCCCACGAATAGGTATCCATAGGTTCCAGGAAGGGATCAAAACTTAAAGCGGAAAGAGCCGCGGACCCTGTCTATATAAAAAAACATGGACGTATAACGATGCTCCCTTCTTTATTAAATTCAATTAAAATGTGAGTCAATAATCCAAGATCGCTGTTATACTTTCACAAGACTTCAGGCACTTACGTACATACTTCAAAGAAACTTAGCGCAACTAAGTTCAGGTAGCGCCGAATGCCCTCCGCCCGGCTTCAACAAGATAATTTGAAAGTTGTGATGACTACCGATGGCCGATAGATAGACTCAGAGTTAATCTCGTTTACGAGGGACTTTGATGAAAAGGAAATAAGATCATAATATTTGAAGTTTCGAGTTCAGACGCCATTAGAGTGGGCGCTTTGACGCTCCGCGGCGTAATGGGAGGCCGCTACTGGTGCAATTATTTAAAAGTGTATAATATTGTTTAGTTTGTGGAGTATATGTATTTTAATAATGGATTGATTTTTAGTATTGTCGAAAAGAAGGTACTAACTATGGAGGTGGATGGAGACATAAAATGCGGTGGATGGACTGTGTGAAAAATGATATGGTTAAGAAGGGAGTGAATGTTGAGATGACTGCAACTAGAGATGAATGGAAAAAGAACACATGTTGCGCCGACCCCAAATAAACTTAGGATAAAAACAGAAGGAGGTTAATATTTTATTATTGATTTTTTCTTGGTTATTTTATAAGGTAGCAGCGATTCTGGGACATCAGAAAGAAAGATAGAAAGAAAAATGTTAATTTCAACTTACTGCAGCACATAGCATTTGACTACTAGCAATACTCATAAAATATACATCAAAACCTAATACTAATTAGAATCTTTTTCTTCTTTTTTTGTGCCGGCAACACTGACCACCATTTCATTCCCTATCTCAGCCATTGCACGTCTTCGACAGTCTATTCTGTGTTTGTAAGTTGTATGCATTATATCTATTATGTAATAATATTACACACCTAACGTAGAGATTAAATTGAGAGTCTGCTTTTTTAAGTCGATTTAATAAATTTAAATGAATAGACATGCATGCATTTATGTATATACTAATGCATGCGATGCGGTGTCGCAGTTATGCTGGAGAAAGTGGACCCCGGACTACGAGGTGAAGGCCTTGGATGCGACTGGGATTAACGCAACGAGGATGATGACTGCAAGTAAAGAGCTTACTTATTAGTTAATGACCTAAGAACCTCTTTTTAGGGTTTCGGATCTCAATAAGAAAAACGGAACCTTTATAGGATCACTTTGGTGTCTGTCTGTCTGTCTGTCAAGACCTTTTTTTTTCATGAACTCGTGGAGCTTAGGTATCAAAATTTACACCAAATACTTAGGTCTGCCATGCGTTGAAGTAGTGAAAAAAATCATAATTCTAAATCGGTGCTACCAGAAGATACAGCTGTTTATGTAGCGTAAGTTCGTTCTTTCATCTAGTTTAGTACAGAACCCTCAAGGCACGAGCCCGACTCGCAATTTCCCGGCGTTTTTTGGATATGGTTAGTAAAATAAAAAAATGCCGATAGTGAGAATGAGAGAGATGAATTTATTTACTAAATAAAAATTAACTATTCACTAAATTACAAGCCCAGATATGACTAGGTAAAAATACGTCATGTTTTGGTCAAAAAAATATGAACCCTTTTAGAAAGTGAAAAGGGTGTAAGTGAAACCGACAGACAACAGTGATTCAGTGTTTTCACGGAGGCTGTATCATCAATCACGCGCTTTCATCTGCCCTTAATGATAACCATCTACTAAAATATTATTATTAAATTAAGTGAAATTTTCACTACAAAACGAGTTTGTCATTAATTATATAAATGAAATGTTTAAAATTATCAACTGTGAGATCAGTCTTGAGATGGAAATGAAGAGAGTGAACGCTGTGACGTGAGCAGATGCTGTGCTGTGCGTGACTGACAAAGAGGAAAATCTTTTAAATAAGTATAAGCAAAGGCCAAGTAGACGTAAATGTTTTGCAATGTTAAGTAAATTTGACTCTGGTTGTTTTTACATTTTTGTTAATACTTAGTCCAAGCATATTATTATTATTATTATATAGCATAATATTATTATATAGCAGTCAGCGTCGCTGCGCGACAGAGAACGGTAGTGTGCACGCGCGCTGTCTAGTAGTTTTATCGCGATGTCACCTACGACTACCCTCAAGTGTGCGTCGTGTAATATAGTTATTTGTGAACTTCTTGCATTCATACAAAATAAGCAAGATGTGATGGATGAAAAATCCTTAGTGACGTTGTGTGTATCTGGTTTCTCGGAAGAGGACATTAATGACGCTAAAAGTCTGTTGTTTTCGGCGGTATCACAACGGAAAATAGCACGAAAAAAGCCAAAGAAATCGTTTAAAGATCTGCATGATGTCATAGCTGTGTTTAAGGAGTCTAATCCAGATGAATTGCCTGTGTTTGTGGCCAAGGACTTACAGAGGCTCCCACCATTAACCTTCGATCATATTGACGCCTCTCGATTGCTCAAGGATTTAATTGTGCTTAAACAAGAGTTGCAGACAATAAAGAATACATATGTTACCCAGGAGCAGCTCGGGGAGGTCAGGACAGATTTGCTACAAAATAGATATGCTTCGCTCATCGATATCCCGGACAATTTTATAAACTTAAAAAGAGGGGGTGGGTGCCGAAAAAGTGAATGTTACGATAGTGGGCCGATCGGTCTACCGCATATACCGCTATCTATATCAACACGGCCGGATAATAACTCAGTTGATGTTTGCCTCGACGGTCGGCGTTCGCTGTCTCGCTCGCACTCAGGTGAAGTAGTGAGTTCGTCTCCCTTACAGCCGGTAACTTCACCGATTCAAGAGCGGCCGCCGCCGCCTGCGCTGTCCATGTCACTGTCAAATGGTAACTTTCGTGACATCTTGCCTACTGCCTTTAATAATAGCGTTTTTGTCTCCCCGTCGCCAACAAGAGTTGATACTCTGGCTGCTGAGGTTATACCTGAATTTTCGACACAAGAAGTAAAAGAAATGGGAATGAAGAAGTGTGATGGTGTGGGCGAGTGGACCGTGGTTGAACGCGGAAGGCGTAGAAGATATAGGAATCGATTTGAGATTGTACAAGGCAAAGCCACTTCGGACCCTCAGGAAAAGTTTAAGGCAGCGGATATAAAAGTTCCTTTGTTTATAAATAATGTGGACAATAGTACGAAGGAGGCTGATATCAAGGAGTATATTTATAGCAAAATGCAGGTTAAGGTGAACATAAGGAAAATTAACTCTAAAGAACAAAAGAAATACAGTGCCTACATTGTTTACGTGCCTAAGATAAAGTTACCTGACTTTCTTAATGACAGAATGTGGCCTGAGGGAATATTCTTCAGACGTTTCGTTGATTTCAATCGAAAGACTAGACTAGCTAATATTGAAAATAATAAAAATCAGTAATGGGGAACAATGACAGAGCAAAGTTTATCACCTTCAACTGTAGATCGCTCACGAGATCGTTGGAATGTATTAGAGCTTTATGTCTATCGTCGCACTTGATTGCACTGCAGGAAACATGTCTTCTACCTCATGACATCCCGCTGTTGGGTACAGTGCATAAGGATTTCGAGTTCACAGGGAAGTCAGCTGTTGATACGTCGGAAAACGTTCTTCGTGGGCGCCCCTATGGTGGGGTAGCTATCCTCTGGCGGAGGGGTGTGTTCAACTCTGTATCGGTAGTGCCATGTACCAATGACCGTATCGTAGCAGTGAGAGTGCAAACCGTGGACTGTTCATTCCTGGTGTTTTCAGTGTATATGCCCACGGATGATGCCACAAACTTAGTGGAGTTCACACAGTGCCTGGGTGAGATAAGTGCAATTATAAACAGCTGTGACACTGAGTTCAGTTACATCCTTGGTGATTTCAATGCTCACCCAGGTAGGCGGTTTGGTATTGAGCTGATGGGTTTCTGTGAAGACCAGGACTGGTTGTGCGTGGACATGGAGATACTTGGTACGGACTCAGGCGCCTACACTTATGTAAGTGACAGTCATGGTACTAATAGTTGGTTGGACCATTGCATAGTGTCCCAGGCAGCTAGGAGTTCAGTAGATGATGTGAAAATAATTCATGATACTTTTTGGTCAGACCATTTTCCTCTGGAAATACACTGTAACTTTAGTATATTAATACCAAAAAATATGTCAAATGATTATGAAATTAATCCTGTATTGTGGGGGGAGAGGGATGAGTTGCAGATTTCACACTATTCTAAGTACTGTAATGATAGATTAAAACTAATAGATTTTCCACCTCAGTTTTTAAAATGTGGACATGCAGTTTGTAAGGATCCTACACACAATGTTGTAATAGAAAATATGTATGAGCAAATAATTGGTATTTTGAAGGAAGCGTCAACATCTAGCTGTAAAAGTAAGATATTTATTCGTAAGAGATATATATGTGGCTGGAACAAACATGTGAAAGCTGCTCATAGTGAAGCTCGTTTGTGGTTTCAGTATTGGGTCATGTACAATAGGCCTCGCGAGGGATATGTTTATGACAAAATGTGTGTTTCCAGAAAGGTGTTTAAAGCAAAATTAAAATGGTGTCAAAACAACCAAACACAAATCAAAATGGACATTTTGGGCACGGCCCACAAAAACAAGAAGTTTGGAACTTTCTGGAAGCACACAAAAAAGATGAGCTCTAAGACCCCGACCCCAGTTAGTGTAGAGGGATTAAATGAACCCACACAGATAGCTGAAATGTTTAAGGAACATTTTAGAGTCCCACCTGCTACTGTGCCAACCAACATTGAGTGTGTTGAATGTGATGGAACTGACCATGGTGTGAGGGAGGCAGTTGTGATTCAGGCAAAGGATGTTAGAACTGTTTTGAAGAACATGAGCAAGGGTAAATCGCCTGGCCATGATCACTTAAGTATTGAGCACCTGCAATATGCTGGTGTGCATCTGCCACGTGTTCTGGCAATGTTATTCTCTCTTTGTCTGAGTCATGGCTTCTTGCCTGGCAATATGTTGAAGACTATGGTAGTGCCCATTGTCAAAAGTAAAAATGGTAGTGCTAGTGACAGGTCCAACTATAGGCCAATATCACTGGCCACTATAATAGCTAAGGTCCTGGACAGGCTGCTTGATGTGAGATTAAACACCTGTATTAAGCTTCATGATGCACAGTTTGGGTTCAGACCTGGTCTCTCCACTGAAGCTGCAGTTCTGTGCCTCAAGGAGACTGTCCAGTACTATACGGCCAGAGATACGCCAGTATATGCTGTGTTCTTGGACTTGTCAAAAGCATTTGATCTGGTCCAATATGATTTATTATGGAAAAAGTTAGCAAATGATACTGATTTGCCTAGGGAACATATTGACATTCTCAAGTATTGGTACTCAAACCAACAGAATTATGTAAAATGGTCTGGTGGGGTCTCTGGCATGTATAGGTTGCAGACTGGGGTGAGGCAGGGCGGAATAAGCTCTCCTGTGCTTTTCAACCTGTACATGAATGACTTGATCGTGGAGCTCAGCAGTGCAGGTTGTGGATGCTCTATTGACGGTACTTTTGTCAACAACTTAAGTTATGCTGACGACATGGTGCTTCTGTGCCCCTCGGTCAGTGCTTTGACCAGGCTGATTGGCATCTGTGAGCGATATGCGGTTACCCATGGACTCAGGTATAATACCTCAAAGAGCGAGTTGCTGGTTTTTAAAAGTAAAAACAGGTCCTATAAAATTCCCCCAGTTAGGCTGAATGGCACTCTGCTGAATCAGGTTCAAAGTTTTAAGTACCTGGGGCACTGGGTGACCGAGTCGCTCAAGGATGATATGGATATAGTACGGGAGCGTAGGGCCCTGTGCGTTAGGGCCAATATGCTTGCTCGCAGATTCGCACGATGTACTGCACAGGTTAAAATTACACTTTTTAAAGCCTACTGTAATTCACTGTACACGTGCAGCCTGTGGACGAGCTACACCCAGGGTGCATATACTGCCCTGCGCACTCAATACAACAATGCCTTCAGGATATTGGTGGGGCTGCGCCGCCACTGTAGCGCTTCTGGGATGTTCGCAGAAGCTGGTATTGATAGCTTTGCGGCCATCCTAAGAAACCGCATTGCATCACTGTTAGATCGGGTGCGGGGCAGCTCCAACAGCCTCCTGCAGTGTGTTGCGGCAAGGCTTCACGTGGATAGTGCTATTATGCGGCACTGGACACGTTTCCACCTTGCCAAAGACACACACATTAGTTACGGTTATAAATATGACTGACTAACCGTCTGTTTGTGTACATAATAACTTGCAGTTTTACTAACATAGGATATAAGCTTTATTGTTACTAACATTTTTATGGGCAATGCCTGAAATAAATGATTTTATTTTATTTTATTTATTTATTATTTATTTATTTTATATTAAGGTGTAATTATAAAAAATCCTTCCTTTGCAATATAAATGAGCATAAATGACAAATATTCTACGACAATTTCAAAATGGAAGAACCTAATAATAAAGGTTTTATCCTATAATAATCTGATCCAGTACCTAAATAAGCCGCGTGGTTCCCGGTAGAGTAGAATTTGGACCACTCCATCTCTTCCCATGCAGTGTTATACAAAGTGACTAAGGGATAGAGATGTTTCCCATCAGACATATATATAAAGCCTAGACTCAGCCTTAGATGCATGGCTTGAGTCAACAATAGTGCCCGGAAGACGGTAATAAACTCACCCATTATTACGTGGAATCGAATTTGGATTGGTGAAATGTGGGTGTTAATTCACCTTTGCCTAACCCTCCGGGGATAAAAGCGTGATTATAATTATGTATGTATGTGGGACCACCGTCTAGAAATGAATCATGCCAATTGTAGGGTCCTGTTTGTAAACCTTCATCATCATCTACTGATTCATCTAGGCATAGTTTTAACCGTTGGGGTGTTATATTTCACCCGTAAAATACAATACTTATCAAGAGCACTTGGTAACTATGCAATTTTCCAGTGGTACAAATTGTACGTACAGAAGAGGCATTGATATTCGAGGCCATTCACAGAGAACGAGCCACATTTTATATATCCTTTATTGAGGTTAACTTATAGGTAGTTTTACACTGAAAGTAATAGGGGTTAATAGAGGTCTGTATGGCCCATCAATATCGCAAATGACAAACTGACAACTGACAGTCAAGTGACAAAGATAAACAAGTTATCTCGAACCCTTATCAACTTTCTGCGTCACTTGTAAGTATCAAATTCTTTTAAAGGGATATAAGTAATGTGTCACACGGATGATTTTTGATATATAAAGTAAAGACTAAGAACGTTGTAGGTTAGGCTGACGTGCACTGAATTTTGATACTTTTACCTGACTTAAAAAAAAATCTCACTTTTTCAGAACATAAAATTTATAAAATAGATTTTTAGTCAACTATTATTTAGAGGAAATCTAAATATTGGTCATAGTTTTGGTATCGATGCTCTAATTAATTATTATTACACACAAGGGGATAATATGGGTGGTCTGACTAAATATATATAAATATCTTGGAAAACTTCTATAATACTTGATGTAGTTCTTACATTGTTCTAAAATATTTATTGATATTATTGATGGTTAAATTATAGTTAGACAGGTTTAACAAAGTTTTTGTCTTGTGTTAATAAAGTTCTTAAGAAGTTTTGTTTATCTCAAGTACTGACAGATTTAATTGTCTAACTCATCAACATCATATTTATAGAAAATTAGATAAATCGTTGATATAATAAATAATAAAGCATCAATCACGACCCCGATCTTATCAAAAAAATTGTATCCACATCCCTAAGAGTATTTTAGTCTTCTCAAAGGACCGCGATTTTCCAAATAAAAGAAAGAGTTACCACAAAGTGATAATAATAAAATTGAAGTTGTATATTATACAGAAATAAACCTTGATTAAACATTTTCATAATAAGATAAAACAAGTTTCGGGTATGATCAAGGGTATTCTGAAACTTTCAGAAGGACCCTTTGAGAATCCAATAAGTAATACAAACTAGACGAGTTGACGAGCAGCGCACGTTTTCAAATCAACACTTGGGCCGGTGTGAGCGCGGCCTGAGGAGTGAAAGGGACCATAACACGTGGCTCCTAAATTCGCGTAGATTGAATGTACAAAGTCCTGACTGGACCAGGGCTGGTAGGGACCATATTTTACTAAATATTGTTTTATTTCAAAGACACAACAATCTATAAAGGTGCAAAAATAAAAAATACCTAATTATCCTGCATCGTAATAAAACCTATAATAAATACAAAAAATGCGTTTTTAAGTTACGGTAATACACAAACATACATACATATATAATCACGTCTTCCAAATTTCATCAGCAATTGTTTTCGGTCCCACGTAATAGGAGGTGAACCCATTGCCGTATTCTGGGCACTATTTTTGTCTCGAGCCATGCATCGGGTGCTCTGAGTGTGGGCTGTATATATCTGTCTGATGTTAAACAGCCCTATCCTTTAGTCGCCTTGTACGACTCCGCACGGGAAGAGATGGGGTGGCCCAAATTCTACTCTGCCGAAAACCACGCGGCTTATTTATTATGTTAGTATTAATAAACTGCTATGTACGAGGTAACAGCTTACTTAACTTTACAGGTTAATCGTTTAATATTTTGTTAACTTAAATTAGATTTCGTCAACTTAATACAATCCCTTAAACTATCTAAACTATTTTGTTCCAGTACATTCTCTTCCTTACAGCCATGACTTATCGCTACCCAGATCAGAAAGTTCTATATTTCACCATGACAACCCTACTTAGCCTTTCGGCCAGCTCATTATCTGGGCCGGACGTGGATAGCATCGGCCGGGACCGCGGCGGATTTCTATCCATTTTTACACCCCAACAACCAATAAAAGGCCTCAAATGAAACAAAGCCCCTCGAGATAAAAGTAAACAATGGTTCAGTTTGACGCGCGTTATCGCGGGCTGGGTCGCGCCCGCGCCCGCGTCAGTCTGCACACGCCCTTTTTAATTGAATGCTGCTTTATTTTGGTCCCGTGTTCATTTCCACGGTGGAACAGCGAGGCGGTAGGATGAATAACGAAGCGATACCGATGACTAATTGCTTATGTCGTTTGCGTTTAGGGCGTGTTGGAGCGCTGTAGTATTGTGGGTAATTGTAATTCGATCTTGAGTGATGCTATAATGATTTGTTGAGGAGAGTGCGCAATAAAAAGGGTTGTATGTGGCCGTCCATTACGTTGAACTAACATAGTGTAATAATACCAGGCTGTGTTAGTAGAATATTATAGAAAACTGAAAAAAAAAATGGGATAAAGATTATAAGTTGTAACATTTGTTATAAACTGAATAAACTTAGCATAGCTATATACGCATTTAGTTCGTATTCTGTGCGAGCCCTAAGTATTCAAGATTACCCCTTTGCACGGGGAGGGCAGGTTCAACGCAAACAGAGACGCGGGTAGCAGCTACTTTCCAGTAAATTGCTTTTTCGTTATGCTGAACAGGAAACCTAGGAAGAACACCTACAATGTACTTCTGGTCCCACATTATAGAAGGCGAGCAAATTTCCAAGAACTCGGTATTTTTCCGGACCATGTACTACTGCCATGAATTTCCTTGAAGAAAAACTCAATAACAGTTTACCTCGCCAGAAAAGTAACCCCATACCTCACGTAAACAGTCATTTTCGCTAATTACTATCCCCTGAAACAGGTATGACGTAATGGTATTTAAAAAAGGTTAATATTTGAACTCAGTAATCAGCTGTTCCAAGAATCGTACACACACAATCAACTGCCCTATATCTAGTTCAAACATATTAGCAAACAACCGAAAACAATTACTTGGGAAAACACGCCCGAGGGGCAGAACCGTGTGATTTATACAGTGTTGATTGACTTGTAACACATATCTCGTCGTATTGTTCGCTGAGGAAAATAGGGGGTAACTAATCCATATGTGGGGGATGAAAGCCAGCATATTGTTGGGAGTTTCGGAATGTAATTCCAAACGCGTGGGTAGGCGTAAGTATGTTATGTTTAGGTGTTAAAATACATTGGCTTATATGAACGAAAGACAATCTTAAAACAAGTATACTATATGCTTCCAACTACCAATTTTCAAAGATTGATGCAGCCCTGAATAACTTCATGGGTTTTTTCAAGTGAAAACTTCTATAGGCGCGTTGAGCACTTTTTGGATGAACAAAAATCACCGAACGCTTTGACGTCATATCACGTCACGTCAGAATGGGTGCCATGACGATATCTCAAGTTACTTAGTTTTTATTTGTTTTCTCCAGTGAGTGTTAATTTTCTGGAGGGAATGTGGAATACTGCCATACCTCGAAGGCTTAGGATTCTTTGTCACCAGGCCTTCAAATGAGAGACCACCAATTATAATGTGGTAGACATATTATAACGGTCGTCCTTATTCTATCAAAATCCTTTACATACAACAACGTCGCAGAACACTCAAAGTACTCACAACCCTATCTTGAGTGAGTCTTCTTGTAAGAGAGAAGTTACTGGGGCTATGGGAACCTGATAATTAAGAGCACAATTATTGGGAGATCGCTCTTGGGCCTCGGTTCCTTCAGTATGTGATTTTCATTTGATTTTATATTTCTATAAAAAGTCAAATGTCAATATTTTTGATAGCCGGTCATACAAACATACTATATTATGCGTTTCTTTGCCAAGAAAGTAAATCTTAACTTCAACAATAATATGCTGAACTCGAAAACAACAATCTGGACTTTTGATATGATCTCGTGGACGGTGAAGAAGAAAATCTGTATATTCATGTGAGTCAGATATTATTTATTACATCAAACATAATTTCTATCGAAATATTGATGTATAATATTTAACTTCAAAAGGACATATTCCGTTTTCGACTAAAGTTAGTGTTTGTAATGGTGGCCCTCTTTCCAGATATTGTGCTTAGCATCTATTAAGATTCGAACCCGCGATCTTTCCTTACAGGGGGAATGCTCTAACCACAGAGCCACCGAACTCTCGAACCAAACTGAACCTGGCGAATTCCGCCTGAATCTTCTTAAAATATTTTTTTCTACCTTAATCAATTTGGATAGTTAGCAAATGTTTTAAAGTTTCATTCAATTTTGCTTACACCTTAGGCGAAGTGAAGTCGTTCCTTGTTCATATGGTTGCTATAGGGAGAACTTACTCGTTAAATCTAATCACGATAGTCATTTCCATACATGACTGCATTGACAGACAAAACTTTCTTTTTACACAATTTACATGTTACAATAGAGGTTATTTTTAAGATTGACTTGGCAATTGTCTCTAACTCAGTTAACAGAGATACTTTGTACACACAAACAAAATTAGAGACCCCCCAAAGCTTTTAAATTTCTCTGGTAATGCACAAGGCCCCTTCAAAATTCCTTCATAAGGAAAATATTTTGATATCTGTGGTTGAGTGCCAACAAGGTGAGGTGCCTTGCGCTACTTATTATTGGTCTAGCGATTACCACAAATTGTCAATCTGATTAATACTCTGGGGCTTTAATACTTAAATCAATCAACTTAGAAAGCTAGATAAGGTTGACAGCTATTTGAAGACTGGTTCTGGCATTAGCTTACAGTAATATTTACTTCAACCAGGCCAAATGATCCCACTACACTGTGTAAAATGCCTTTGATATTTTGCACAGTACAATGGGTTTCCACCACTCCTAAAATGCCACTTTTCTCAAAACAATCGTTTAATGCAGTTGTTATTAAATTAAGCACACTCTGTCAACTATATTTTAATTTAGGTATTTAAACTATCATGGTCACTGACATCAGCCTCCGTGATCATGGTGCTTGCAACAGCGCCGAAATATCGGACACTCAAAATAATGAAACATGGTAAATATCCCGTTTATTCTGATACTGATATATTTTAATTTGTGCTTAAAATAGAGAGTGATTCTTTTGCCGTTTCAGTATTTTTCTGGTCTTCATGATACTTGTTCCCTAATAGAAGATCCCTATTACTCTGTCCGAAAATTAAACCAAAACCCTAAGAACGTATTCCCATTATCCGATCAGCTATCGTTGTCAGCGCCGATATCCGACATCCCAAAGCCGACAGGAAGTAAAATGTATGAAATACATACATACATACATACATAAAATCACGCCTGTTTCCCATAGGGGTAGGCAGAGATCACGGATCTCCACTTGCTACGATTCTGACATACTACTCTCGCTTCATTCACTCTCATTACATTCTTCATGCATGCTCGTCGGTTTAGAGCACTCCTGACCTGCCCCTTTTCTAAAACTTCCCCGATTTGGTCCAGGTATGTGCGCCTAGGTCTTTCCCTTCCGACGGTACCATCCACACTCGCCTCATACACCTGTTCCGTTAGTCTTCTTTGACTCATTCTCTCAACATGACCAAACCATCTCATCTCCATGTATGAAATATGTGTCTATTTTTTACATTGTCCAGTCCGATATTATCTATCGGAGCTGACACCACTGTTGTCGCCCGATATCGGATATCAATGTCAATCAGTCAACACAACATCAAAATAATAATAATAAAAAACAAATTTCATGTTATGACATTCTTCAATGACAAAGATTACTAAGAAGTCTGTGGAAGATTATGGTTACATTTTTTTGATTCTGTGCTATTAAGCAAATGGACGTATGCTTGACGTATCGGATCAATTTTATCGGATATATGTGAAAACAGCACATGGTGTCGCACAACCTATCATTCATTCTAGTAAGCACCACAAATTAGTCGTACTAACTATCTCCTAACACAAATCATCACCAATGCGTGCGCGAGCTGTTCATCATTATAAGTCATCGTATTCATGATTCCGCAATAATCGCTGGTGCGTCGCATATAAATCAATTGGTGGACAGGGTTATGTTGTGCGTTGACTGCGCTTTGTCGCGGACTGACGAGGCGCATTTAGCGACAGATCTCTCAGTCAGTAATTTGATGGTAGATTGTGCTGTCATATCGATTTTGGTAGAAGAATTAGTGGAATAGGCTAGTAGGATAGGGCGAATAGAAAAATATTATACAATAGGCGCGAGTACGTATAAAAATCATTTTTAGAGTTTGGTACCCAAATGGTAAAGCGGAACCTTATTACTAAATTTCTGCTGTTTGTCTGGCTGTCTGACACCCACCACACTGAATCTGGTGTTGAAATTTGCACGGTGTTGCCTCTATAACAATAAATATTGAAAAGACATAATGATACGGTCGGTATTTAGTACACACGTCTTCTTAAAAATTCTGATAAGGTGTTAAAAAAGCAGCAAAAAATTTTGATAATTCAAACCATCTGACGTAACTTTAATTTGTTTTTCTAACATGATCCAAGTAAGAACTAAGGAGGTGAACTTTTTTTTATATACCACTTAGGTGGTAGACAAGCACACGGCCCACCTATGCAACACCAGGGGCGTTACACTTGCGCCGACGACCATGAAGAAACCTGATGCCCCTCTTGAAGTACCCCATATTGTAGGTGCTTGAGAAAACTGCTGTAGGGAGGTCATTCCACAGCTTGAGCTAAAACAAGCTTGAGCTTAATACAAATAATAATATAATAGTCATAGAACCTGAACACACTAATGTTTAAACTACTGAAGAAAACATATAAGTTGACATAGATGTTGGCATTACAGCCGTTCGTTCCAGTGATCAACCAGTAATGAAGTTAGAAAGCAACAAAAGCAAACGACCAATCCCCAGTCCGCTGTCTCTAACGATTCGCGTGATATGGTTACATTCAAAAGTATTTGCCATTAGGAAATAAAAATGAAGCTATCGAGGTAACCGCTACTGTCTATAAAAAGTTCTTTTATTTCCTTGTTGTTTTAGTTCCCCTTTTCGAAAGAGAATAGGGCGAGTTGCTTTCATTATTGCAGTTCAAATTTTCTCTTCTAACATTTAACTTCCTCGTAGTTATAAATAGTTTCTCGTTTTTCATTTCATGTAAATTTATTTATGGTATAATTTCTTCTTAAACGTAACAATATACTAGAGTCATGAGTGTTCATATCAAAAACCAGATTTTCATTTCATGTAAATTTATTTAGGGTATAATTTCTTTTTAAATGTAACAATATACTAGAGCCGTAAGTGTTCATGTCAAAAACAAGACCTTAAAAGATATACACAGTAATTATCGTAAAAATGTGTTTAAATATAGTTTTTTTTGTTTTTGCTTTGACATCATAATTTTAATGGTCAAATAATATACAATTATAGATTGGTGGGTGATTAAAAATAAATAAAAACCGCACTTTTATCGTTCGTAAGCTCAGATAAATAATTTATTTTAATTACGTGAAAATACATACATATATAAAATCACACGTGCTTGTCGTAGGAGTAGGCAGAGATCACGGATCTCCATTTGTATTGTATCCAAATACCCAATTCTGACATAAATTGTACCAAGAGACAAAACTGCATTTTATACACTGCACTGCAGCCCTGGATTGTGTCTCAGATAACGTCAAATAGTGTCGTGAGAAATCTCAGCGGGGTAATAAATGTCAAAGGTCCTATTAAGATCAACTGTGAAACCGATAATATCTTGCTTAGTACAGTATCTACTTTGTATGCAGTACTGATAAAATGAATCCTTTCAACATTGCTGTGGCATTGTGCTTGGTGCAGAAAGCGAGTTACTACAAACGTTAACTATTTCAATTACAATTTTGAACGAACCAGCTTAACTTGTTGCATGAAACGATAGTGCTAGTTCAGTAAATGAAGTGCCATAAAAGTCTGCAATAAGAAGTATTGATGTGCTAATATTGTTTATAGAAAAATGCTTAATCTCTCCTAGATTTATTGTGACAATATGAAGAATCAAAACTTGTATAATTTTGCATTTATGTTACAGGTTTTGATTCATAATGTTATCACAATAGATGTTCTGGAATTATTTCACTAGGGCCGTTATAGGTATCTTAAATGTTATATTAGTTCTAGTCTTCAAGACGTGAATAAAATCAGATAAACACACCCCTCATTCGTTTTTCATTGTATCAGTTAACTCAGTATCAACAAACAAATCACACCGAATGCGTCCTGAGGCCCTTTTTCTACTCACTCCTACTTCGTCGCTTAGTAAACACTCAAGTATATTGTCCAAAATGTTTACAGCAATTTCACAGCTTTTAAACAAAAACATCTCTAAAACAATTCTTTAGCCCATTTCGTTGAGTGATAAATTTCTCACTTATCTGGTTTCGTTTAGCTTAATTGTACACATAGTAGACACCCCATTGTCCCTGTTCCAGGCGCTACTTTTTTTTCCTTTTCAATGGATTTTTCAGGTAGGGGCCAACCCCCGTCCTCGTTTTAGCCTTCCCTCCCAGATAATGTATTTCCTTTGTCTATTGTGTACAGTGATTCATCTAAATCACTTGGTTTTACAGTTCTCCGTTGCGTAGCTGTCTTATTGTTCGTTTACGTTATAATATTATGGTAAATCCCTTAGCAGATATTTGCGTACAAATTCTATTTCTTAATCATGTCTACCTATATATTTTCTATTACGTTAAATTACAATCACGTTTATATTATGTTTGTTGAAAGGGTAAATACATGATACACGAGTTTCCATTTCAATACGTGAATCCGTCTCCATTTTATATTTGCAAATGAACCTCGATAAATTTGCAATGCGTATGTTCACACTCCGCGTTTATTTCAGACCTCGAATTAATTATAATAAATATAGGAATAATATTTGTTGAATCTGGGTCATCCCCTGCGTAATATCACAATATTAAGTAATTAAAGTGCATATAATATTCATCATGGGCGTAGTTAATTAATACTAGATTTTTTATTTTATTACTAATATTGTAAACACGAATCTGACCGAAATTTAGCACAGGTTTAGTTTGTAATTTGAAGTAGCACATAAGCTACTTTTCAGCCCAAGAACAGGTTGCAATAGGCTGCTGGAAGTGAATTAAAATTCCTGACAGTGCATATCTCTCTCAATTCACATTTTACGTCCATTTTTGTACTCTAGCAAGCTTCTTACGTAGGAAGTAAGCTACTTCTCGTTTAAAATATCAATTAGATTGAAAGCTTCACCTGAAACAAGTTTCCATCTCATTATTATTTAAAATGTCTCAAAAATTTATGAATTTTTCGCTTCTGCTTCACCGCCCATTTACTTATGAAAGGTTTCCTCTTAAATGTATTTTTTTTATTTCCTCTTATTTTATGTCCAAGCTTCCTTATATCTTACTTCACTTATATGCTTACTCTGACTATAACTACTTTGGGCTAAAAAAATGAATTATTTATTTATTTATTCAAACATTTAAGTAAAAATGCTTTTATGTTATGTTTCTTTAGTACATTCCAACTGCTTAAAGCAAAACAGTCACTAAAATGTTTACCGAAATGTTTATTTTTTTATAAATTCCAGTGGTGGCATAAACAGAATACTTTAATCACACGGTATTCCATTATTCATATACTGAGGTGAAACTTCAATAATTTCAGGGCATATTTGTAACAGTAGAAGTACGTGCTGGATGTGGCCGTTGCACCTAGGGCTGAACGACTAAATTACAATTTATGAGTTATATTTTAACTCTATTTTTTATACGAGGGGGGGGGGGGCTTGGATCACTCCGATAATATACTGGAGTGCTTTACCAGTTAGGGTACCCCAACATGACAACGCCTAAATCAAAATATTAGTATCAAAGTTAACCAACACATTTTATTTGTAACTTTTTGGGTGTTGTTTTTTGTGACGGGGGTTTTTATAATTTCAATTTTAATTTTGTTTTCTTTATTGCCGCTCACGTGAAACTTGATACTTTCACATATTTAAATTAGCCTTCCTTAATCCGCGACTATATTATCCATGTATCATTGATGAAAAGTAGTGCCGTGTGACAAACTGCGCGATTTCAAGAAAATTTTTTATACCACTTAGGTGGCAGACAAGCTCACGGTCCACCTGATGGAAAGTGGTTACCGTAGCCTATGGACGTGTGTAACACCATAGGAGCCACACATGCGCTGCCGACCCTGTAAGCACAGACTTTCTGTGCCGTCAGCATAGAAGACAAAGCAGGACAAGCCTTTAGTCTTCCCACTGATAGCACAAATTCTCCAGTGAGCTCTGGCTACCCTACTCACCGCTGGGAAAACAACACGAAGTTATTATGACCGCGGTATTCTGTAGGACGGAGGTACTTCCCCAGTCGGACTGCTCAATTGGGCGGAAATACCGCCGTGTCCTACCTCCTAAAATTTGGAGGTTACATATTATATTTTATCGTTAAATGCCATAATTAACAGCTTTTGTAAAATTGTGTTACAAATTTCACCCGATACCTATGTGTGTCGCTAGACACAAATAGTAAAAATCTTGTTTCCACACTCAGTCACAGTGATGGTGAAGGTTAGATTCGTTCTGGGTATTGACAATTCCGATGTAAATGTATGGACAAAATTAGAGTAGCAATAAAAAGTGTTGTTGTAAATGTTTCCGAAAAGGAAACAAACAAAATCGTAACTAGTCCTGAAGCTCTAGACATGATCCATCTCCAATCTTGTTAGGTATCTCCAAATATTTGGTTCAATTCGGGTATCAGCCCTAACAGAGGCCGTGTCAAGAGGCGGCCAGCCCTCTCGGCGTGTAGCCCGCGGTAATTAAAACCAAGCCGGGTTCTTCACAAGTAGGTCAGGTATCAATCGGGCGTTGATGGTATAACTAGCGATTTCACCAGATCCTCCTTAAGAAACATCTTCGAGTGGTATGATATCTCTGTCTGAGAAGGCTGATGAGGAAATATTTTCCATGCACTTTGCATATAATACTTTAATTATGATTTTGATCAATTAAGAATTCTAAATATTTAATTGATTGCCTCGTGGTTTCTGACAGAGTAGAATTAGGGCCAATCTCTTCCCATGCGGTATCGTACAAGGCGACTAAGGGATGTGGCTGTTTAACATCAGACAGATATATACTGCCCAGACTCAGCCTCAGATGCATGGCTCGAGTCAACAATAGTGCCCGGAATACCGCAATAGGCTCACCCCCTATTACGTGGGAGTGTATACAATTATTGGTGAAATGTGGGTGTTAATTCACATCTGCCTAACCCTACGGGGATAAAGGTATGATTATATGTATGTATGTAATGTTGTGCTTACCTTTGACCTCTCACATTATAATTTAATAACTTTAATAATATAACAGTGAATAACAATCTGATTGCAAATCAAACCGGAATTTGCTGCCATCGTTAAGATTCGCTTGTTTTTTCCCGATGAAGACAGCCGTCACCTTCGCTGATTCAACAAGTATACGTAATTACAATAGCTCTGTTCTTAAGACGCCTCTTCACGACCCCACTCTGCATTGTTAATGCGGTAATTTGCTCTGTTAAGTGATGAGTAAAAATTATAATAGCGAGAAATTTTGTTTAACGCTTTTATTCTTTAATAATTTCTTACAAAGTAATTAAAATTTTATGGCTTTAAGCGTACCTACTAACTTTTAAACTTTAGCGTTTCTTGATATACAATTATTTGAATAAGGAATTAACGCAATTCATCGTAATCCATTGTTAAATCTTGTACTTTACAATACCAAATAAATCTTTGTAAAGAAAAATGTACAGTACTCGGTAATCTACGTTAAAATAATGATGATGAGAATTCTGGTAAATATAGAACAAATAGACACCTGTAAGCCCCACTTTCAAAACCTAAAAATTTTAACATTACCATGCATATATATATTGGAAATATGTAAGTTTGTCCGAAAATACCCTGGACACTACACCACACGAGAGGACATACAAACTAGATATACACTAAGACACAAAAATAGATTAAACCTGCCCACCTCAAAACTGGAAATGCATTCTTCGGGTCCCTTGGTCATGTCAGTAAAAATATACAATAAATTGCCAGAGCCCATAAAAGAAGAAAAAAAATTACAGCTTTTTGTAAGCAAACTAAAAACCTTCCTACTAAGCAAAACCTACTACAGCATACAGGAATATCTAAATGATAAATAAACATACGTACGGACATATTTATTTGGCAAATAAATTAATAAAATCAATCTAGAATATAGCGGCTCCGCGGCGGGCTTGGACGGTATACGTCCTGGGCACTTGAAGGAGCTCACGTCGGGTTCGGCGGGGGAGAATGGGCAGCGACTGTTGGGGTGCTTGGCGAGGCTGGCAAATCTTCTGCTGAGTGGACGGCTGAATCCTGCCGTCTGTCCCTATCTCTATGGGGCATCTCTGTGTGCGCTTACGAAGAAGGACGGCGGGCTTAGGCCAATAGCGATCGGGAGCGTACTCCGTAGACTGACGGCCAAGCTGGCGTGCCGATCAGTGAGGGAAGCGATGACGGAGTATTTGCTGCCGCACCAGCTTGGTTTTGGGGCGCGTCGGGGATGCGAGGCGGCTATCCATGCAACGCGCGCGCTTGTCATGGACCCTGACCGTTTGGACTGCGTGGTGCTGAAGCTCGATATACGAAATGCTTTTAACACATTGGAGAGAGACGTTCTTTTGAGTGAGGTCAAGGATCAGGTTCCCTCTCTCTACCCTTTTCTGTTTCAAGCGTACCATCATCCCTCTAATCTCTTCTTCAATAATAACTTAGTCTCTTCGCAGGTGGGTGCTCAGCAAGGGGATCCGCTGGGGCCCCTCATTTTCAGCCTGGCAATCCATAAAGTCATTACGGAGCTTAAATCCGACCTGAATTTATGGTATCTTGACGATGGGACCCTCGGGGGTTCACCGGAAGACGTCTACCAGGATCTGAACGCTTTGATTCCTCGTCTCAAGAATCTGGGTCTGGAGGTGAATCCCTCTAAATGCGAATTGTTCCCTTGCAGTGCTGAAGCTCGTTCTTGCTTTTCTCGCTTCAATTCCCTTTTGCCTGGTATCAAAGAACTTTCTCCGTACTCCTTCACTCTCTTAGGGTCTCCTATCTTCCCTGATGGAGTGCCAGAAGCAATTTCTTCCCGCACTAAGCTTCTCCTGACCGCTCGAGAACGTCTCAAAGACCTTTCTGCGCACGTGGCGCTGGCCTTATTGCGCATGTGCTTTGCCCTCCCTAAGCTAACGTATCTCCTGCAGACTACGCCTACCTGGGTATGTCCAGTGGAAGTCGCAGCATTCGACGACAGCCTTAGATCCACTGTTGAGTCGATTTTAAATGTATCTCTCAATGAGTCTCAGTGGACACAGGCGACTCTTCCCATTCGTCACGGAGGTATCGGGGTGCGACGCGCGCGGGATGTGGGTGTGCCGGCTTTCCTGGCGTCGGCGCATATGGTAGCGGATCTCGTCACTGTAATCCTCCATAATAATGGTGGCAGAGTGACCGTGCCCTTTGCGCCCGGCGCCGAGACAGTGTGGTTCGCCTGCAGTTCAGCGGCGTCGAGACCAGTCGTGCCCACTGTCCAGCGCGCTTGGGACGAGGGCATTGCTGTAAGGCTTAGGGAGCAGTTATTGGAGGTTGCTTCGGGAGCCGATATGGCCAGGCTCCGAGCAGTGTCACAGCCGGAATCGGGAGCGTGGTTGCACGCGCTGCCTTCACCTCACTTGGGCACTTTGTTGGATGACAATTCGTCCCACCCGTCGCCACCATGCTCTCAACGACATACTTCGGAGAGCCTTTGTGTCGGCGGATATCCCATGCCTATTAGAACCACCTGGCCTCAGCAGATCCGACGGCAAAAGACCGGACGGTATGACTCTGGTGCCATGGAAAAATGGTAAGTGCCTTCTGTGGGATGCCACGTGTGTCAGCACGGTTGCGCCCAGTCACCTGAGCCGTACTGTCCGGTCTCCGGCAGCTGCTGCTGAGGACGCAGCGGATAAAAAACGAGAGAAGTATGCGGCGTTGACAGAGCAATATATGTTCGCTCCCTTTGCGGTCGAGACAATGGGTAGTTGGGGTACCGACGCCAAGAATCTGGTGAGCGAATTAGGGCGCAGGTTGAGGGACAAAACCGGTGACTCCCGCTCCGGCTCGTACCTGGGGCAACGGTTGGCCATAGCTGTTCAACGGGGCAATGCCGCCAGTGTCATGGGTACCTTTGCACCAGGTACGATGAGGGGCGGGTTAATAGATTAGACTGTCACTCTGACTGTACAAAAATGTGGACAATATTTTAATTGTATAATGTAATAATTAATTTTTATATATTGGCGTACTCTAATTTCTAAATTATTGTAAATCTAATTTTAAGTGAACTTTATGTTTTTATGGGAAATAAATGACTTTTTAGTTAAATATTATCTTAACCAAAATTTATAAAAAAATAATATTAATAATCTAATACAATTTTAATAATCGAATTCAATTTTAATAATTTAATTCATTTAAAATGTATATATAAATATATTTAATAATTTATAATAATAATTTCAAATATATCATTTAATTAATTTAAAATATGTATATATATATATTGACTGACATTTATTCGTACTGACGTATTTTTATTTTTACTCTTACTTTTAATTAATTAACCCTATGTTGACATCAAGATTGACTTATGACATATCATACTAATATTAAACTGATAAAATATCAACCCAATGTATTTTCAAATTGTATATGTATTACTTAACATTCTATATTGACATTTTCATTACATTTTTGTCCTTGTCTTTTTGGGCCGAAACAAAACGAGTAAAATGACATTTATACCTACTAAAAATCATTTAAATTTAATATAATAAGTAATATCAACAAACTGTAATTAAGAGTGAACATATTGTGTATGACAAATTCTTCCTCTCTCCAAACATTGTGCTGTGCCCGACAGGGTCCATAATTGTAACAATAATTTTAACCTGAACAACTGTACTTCATTATGGAACGCAATAAATGTATTGAGTAATGAGTATTGAGTATTGAATAAATTCAAATAAAAGTAAAATTCGTACATCGTTAAATATCGCTTCAAAGAATATTGTAGATATTTGTTCAATTACATTGGCACAAAAAGATATCACTTTTAAAAGGAACAATACCATTTCAGTCCAACAAAGCAAACCGATCATCAATTACATTGAAAATAAATATTTTCAGCATTCGAAGTTCCATACTGCAAAGTTACGAATACAAAAACGAAGGTTTAAAATAACAACAACGTTGCAGAGTGAGGAGGATGCAGAATTGTAAAGTGTAGAGAATGCAGAAATGCAGAGTTGGATCGTGTGTTAAGGCACGAGGAGTAATTGGCGCGCCGCTCACGTCGCGAGGCCAGCCTGCCACTAATTAAGCGAGGGACGGGCCAGAGGACACTTTCTAAATGGCACGCCTATCAATCGCATCTTACGCCTCCATTTGGGAGAAAAATGGTCCGACGGCTGCTACCGGGTAGAAGTAGGACGAATGTGTGAGATACGTACCTGTTTGTATAAGTGTTCGTTTGTGAGATAATATTATTCTTCAATGTGTGAATATACGCTGTGTTATCTAGACTTACAGTAAGCATAGTATAACTAGCTTATATTTTCACGGCCGTTTTGTTGTTAGGTAGAAAGTGAATCCAAACTGAGTCGGAAATAAACTTGGAGGGTAAACCTAGTATGTTGATTCTAGAATGTGGATAAATATATTTTTTATACCACTTGGTTGGCAGACAAGCACACGGCCCACCTGATGGTAAGTGGTTACCGTGGTCTATGGACGTATGCAACACCAAGGGAGTCACACTCGCGATGGCAACCCTGTAAGCACAAGAGTTTTTGTGCCGTCAGTGTAAAAGACAAAACAGGACCAGCTTTTGACCTTCCCAAGGACAGCACACAAACTCTCCAGTGAGCTCTGGCTACCCTACTCACCGACGGGAACACAACTCGAGGTAATTATGGCCGCAGTATTCTGAAGGGCAGAGGTACTTCCCCAGTCGGACTGCTCAATTTGACGGAAATACCGCCATGTCCTACCTCCTCCTAAATATACTTAGGTAACTTTATTTTTTGCCCGGTTAATGGCAATTGGCTCGCCACCGATTACATTGGGACCTAAACAAAAGGCGAAATCTAGGCGAAATGTGGGTACCTCTGCCTACCTACGTTTATGTGCGTTTATGTTAACTTATTTTTTCAAATACATATTCAAATATACAAATATCTGTACTGAGCGGGAATGGAACTCATGACCTCTAATATAGCAGCCTAAAGCTCTACCACTACTCGAATCGAATTAAATTCAGTTGATGAAGTAAAAATAACGATTATAAAATTCGATTTTGATACAAACCCTCAATACCTTTCATTATTTTAATATACAGTAAAATTTAAGCCTAATATCATTATTGTGCACCGATATTTTAAAATGAAACAGTTTTATTAGACATTTATGAAATCACAACAAGCCCAGCTCGCGGCCGATAAAGCCATTAGTTCTGAAAGGGTCATTAGTATCGAGACTCCAATGAATTGTTTTCTAATAATTGGTTTTTAGATTGTGTCATTTGTTGAACTTATTCTGAGCCATCACTTGCTTCGCTAGCTTCTCGTGAACATCGTTATGAATACGCAGTGGCGTGAATATTAATAATATTGTATTTCAGGAAACTGTTACCTATATCTACTTACTAGTACTTATCGGATTTTATTGAAAATGTATTGATATTTGAAGTTTAATATTTAATTGTTCTTTTCTCAGAAAACCCGCTGCCGTATTGGTATATTGATTTTGAAAAATCCTTCAATATTTATCCTGTCGGAGATTAAGCGGCACGAACAGACTGACAGAGATAAAATTTTACACGCTTATACACCATGGTTAGGTTCCATGTAATAGGGGGCGAGCCAATTAGTATCAAACGGGTACATTGTCATATGTTTACTTTGCTATATGTGTACTGACGGATGTAAAACAGCCCTATCCCTAAAGTCTCCTTATACTCGTACGACATCCACAGGAATAGCTGGGATGGTCCTAATCTACCTAACCGGGAACCAATACGGCATCGATCTGAACTATAGGTAAAATAAATCGAAAACGAATTACAAAATTACATTCCTGTAAGCTTAAAGTCCAAATTAATTCGTAAATCTTCCTAATAATAGTTCCACTGTATATTTCTTGTTCAAAAGCCTATTCCTCAACGGCTATTGACAGTTGTTTGTCGGAAGAGAGGTTCCCTAAGACCGTTGTTGATCAAAGGCGATTATTACCTCGATCTCTGAATTGGCAGTGATCAATCAGTGTCAATTAGTACAGCCTTGAAGTTAACCCTTAACACGAGGAGATAAGACTTGATTTACGTGCTTGTGGAGTAGTACAACGTGAACGGTTTATTTGAGGTCTATAGATAGATAGATAGGTGTAAAATTACAGGTATTTATACAATCAGTAGGTGGAAAATTACCTTTAGATTGTTAAAGTACGCTAAAACAACCACACAATCCTACAGCCATAATCGTCATCCAAAAGTTGCCTGGCAGAAATCACTTAAATCGATAAAAACGCTCATTGTATGTTTCTGTTCTTTATAGATTTTAATTAAAAAATATATATTAAAGCTATCGGGATATTTACCATGTTGTATTGTTCTGAGTTTCCAATATTTCGGCAATGTTGCAAGCACTATGATCACGGAGGAACGGGAATATTGGCGTTAATGTAGTTTTTATTGGAGTTAATTTATTAAAATTATTAATTGTGAGTTAATACTTTAACTCTGATGTGATCGACCATGATAGTTTAAATACCTAAGATGTTTTATTTTATTTTAGTTGATGTGCAATAAAGTAAAAATAAATGAAATGAAATTGCAGGTACTTGCAAAATCACTAGCAGAACTTACAAGGTCTAAAAGTGAATAGTTCAGAATTAATAACTAAATCGCATCATCATTACTAAAGCATTTCACAGTTGCGTTCAAAGTTGACACTACCCGAAATCCAGCTATGCTATTGAATGGTAATGGCAGTACCGACCTGAGAAGAAAGCCTGTCCTATAACCTTGTCTGTTGTTTAACAGGTCCACTGACTAGCAGGTCCGGAATGGTGTTCCGATCATCAGGACTTGACTAGGCCCTTACTATATCCACTAGGGTGCAGTTAATTGGCGGGCTGAATATAAAAAAGTGATATTGGCTGGGGCCCCGAAGATCTCACTAAGGCCTGTTCTTCATGAAAAGGTTCCTATAAATATATCAATCAAGACGCAGAACACTGCTGGACTGCAGCTATCAATATAATTATATACCTACAACTTATCTATTCGTGTTAATACATATATGTACGTGTTATGAAATGTTTCGATGATACGATGGTATTTCCGTCCAATTGAGAAGTCCAACTGGGAAAATACCTCTGCCCTACAGAATACCGCGGCTATAATAACCTCGTGTTGTGTTACCGGCGGTGAGTAGGGTAGCCAGAGCTCTCTGGAAGGTTTTTGTGCTGTCAATGGAAAGACCATAAGCTCGTCCTGCTTTATCTTTTGCACTGACGGCACAGAAACTCTCTGTGCTTACAGGGTCGGCATCGCGAGTGTTACTCCCTTGATTGTGCACACGTTCATATGCAATGGTAATTACTTTCACCAGGTGGGCCGTGTCTGCCACTTAAAAAAAATATCTCACTTTAATTAGACATGTTCATCACACAAAGCATTTAAGAAGTTCAAAGTCTAAGTATTATCTTAAAAAGATAAAGCCTACTTATACTCGTATGTACAAATGAGAATTCCAGGTTCGTGCCTGACAAATCTGAAAATCCTGACATAATCCACCAATTAGGTCTAGATCAAGATGATACTTAATTTTGTCTGCTTTATATAATAATTTAAACACTTATACATTAGTATAAAACTGTACTCGAATTTAGAAGTAGTAAACGGTTAATTTAATACTTACTGCTACAAAAACATTACAAAAAACGGTTAGTTAAATTAAACACCGAAATAAAATTATGAACATTTTACCAAGCATGGTATTAAATAACGTCATATGTGTATTTTACATATCAATACTATGAATTTAAAACTAATCTACAAAGTGCAGTCAAGTTTCTCTATATAAAAGCTCACAATACACAGCATAAGTACAGTAGCAAACTAAAAACCCAAGAGTTGAAATCGTTGCACCGGAATTGTCTTTCTTTAAAAGAATGAGTGCCTTCATGAGCATTCTCAAGAATTCCGTCCGTTTTAACTTTAAAATTTCAACAAATTCAACTGAATATAGGATCCGTTACCTCATTTTACTGTAAGATTTTTAACGTGAGTCGGTGAGCCGCCAGATAGCCGGGTCACAGGCTCCGCTCAACCAAGTTTTCTCGTAAATAACTTGAGTAAGAGCGGCAGAGAACCGCCATTGTTAGTTACAAGCTTACAATTTTAATCGAACCGAGCCAATTTGAACTGTAAGTTGAGTACGATAGTGTTTACCCACCAGCATATATCCGCTACTGTAATGGGAAACATTTGTTATTGAATACACGTCTGCATTTGTTCGTTAGGTCTTACCGGAGTGTACTGCACCAGGATGTATCTAACTATAACTTTATTAGAGTTGAACTTTGTTCGCCGAACGATTTGTTAGTAGCTGTTATTACTTAAAAACAAAGGGTTAGGTCAGGGCTATTTTTCTTTAACATTTTACTCTATTGTTCAAATAATTGTGTTGCCATTCTTTCGCCCAATCTTTTATCTTGACCCTGCAGATTGTTTGCCATTTGTTTACGAAATATTGAAATTTAACTTTTGTATTTCCAACTCCTTTTCGGTGTAGGTTTAACAAAGTGATAAATAAAATGTAAACAAAGAAGTTTTTTGTATTTACAGTTATAAATTACCTACAATTCTTAAATCAAAAGGCCAGTAACATTGTTTTCATGTAATCCTTTAGCATCTTATCATTTAGTATCTATCAAACCTAACTGTTTAATTACGATGTTGTTCAAACCACTCCTATTTAGATGATAAGAATGCAAAATTATAGTTTTCAAGTCGTAACTTTTCGTCTATCGCTTTCTATTTCCTTACTCAACTTGATAAAAAGTATTGAAATATAAACTGTGTGTTGTATACGGGGGCCAAACGCGGCGTGGTATCCCGACACATTCGACAGACGCGACATATAAACGCGTAACTAGCATGAATTTAGAGAGTTTTACTGTCGAACATTCCGACTTTATTGCTGCCATCGATAACGTCGAGCCAATTTTCAGTAGCACCGTTTGCACAGCAACCGTTGCAGGCTTGCATACGGGTAATGCGCTATCGATACACTCAAATGTTTAGAACGAAAGTGAATTTCTATCGGATGTGTTTGTACGTGCTCAATCGGAAATATGATTCGGGGTTTGCACGGATTATGTACGTTATATTCGGAGTCGATAACAGATATTTCAATTTGAATATTAGGTGGCATCGCTTTGGTAATTTTGTATCTGACTGTTTTGTTAAGAGAAATATGAGTAAACAATTTTATCATCAAGGTTCAAAAGACGGTAACGTGATTATTATTCCTTGAAATGAAATTGGGGTCGTTAGTAGACATTACAGTAGAATTGAGACTTACTTTCTATTTACTGTTTTCATATCTTGAAGGCGTGTTTTGTTTATTGACAGTTGAATTTAATATTGAACGCGAAGTTCTGACCTGAAGTAGTTGTGATTTAGTCCTGTATAGTTTCAGATCCATCACACATACAGATTATTTTTCATCGTAAACATAATATAAACTCACGCCTATATCCCAGGGTAGGCAGAGGTGCTAGCACCCACAGTTCGCCTGTTTATGTTCAGGTTCCCAATATAATAGGTGGCGAGTCTATTGCCATTAACCGGGTACTTATAAACCTGCGATAAATGCACACATAACATCGAAAAACATCGAAAAGTCATCGGTGTGTAAAACCTGGGATCAAACCCGAGACCTCGTCTCAGCAGTCCATTAACAATAACACTAGGCTACCTTTTTTTCAGTACTTTTTATTTCTACAGCTACAGAGATATTACAAAAAATCACACAATGTCCTAAACAATGTAGCAGACATTCAGAGAACTTGCCTATTTTTCCAAGCACAACAGTAAACAAGTAGATGTCTGTTCGCACATGATCTCTTTTGGGCAACAGCCAAATATTCGTAGAGACCCAATAATGATGTAGGAAGTATTCCAAGTCAGCCTGAAAATAGAATAAACTTAGGTAAAGATATTCATGCTTGCAAATTCTCGACACACCAAGTTTGTTGGGCGTGTGTAAGTGGACACCAAAGTCGGAGTCGACCGAACATTTATCAAATACAAGAAGAATTAAAAAAAACGCTGGTCAAAAGCACTCGGAACCAACAGGCTTGCATGAAAGTTTCAGGGCAGTTTTCAGGACTTTTCAGAAACTTTTATTTTTATGATTTTAGTAGGAAGTATGATGATGGAACATTGTTGTATTAAAAAGGAATATAACGTTATAGGATTATTTATAGTTCAAGGACTAACTAGGTGGAAGGTCGACCTTATCAAGGTCGCCGGGAAGCGCTGGATGCGGGCTGCTTTAGATCGATCATTCTGGCAGTCTGTGGGAGAGGCCTATATTCAGCAGTGGACTATGTGTGGCTGACATGATGATGAGGATAGAACTAACTGGAGAGTTGTTTTGCTGTCAGTGGGAAGACCACAGGTTTGTCCTGATTTTGTGTTCTGTACTGATGGCACAGAACTCTCTGTTCTTACAGGATCGGGTGCACGGGTGTGACTCCCCTGGTGTTACACACGTTTATAAGTCACGGTAACCACTTTCCATCAGGCCGGGTGCTGGTCTGTCATCTATGTTGTATAAAAAAATATTGGCAAGATGTACTTACTGTTCGATCAACTGCATCGTGGTTGTGTTTATGTGGTATACCACCAAACGGATTACTATATTTTTTTACCATGGCGAATGTGCTGATAAGCTCAGCCAATAAATCTTAACCTCTCCTTTTCTACACAGGATAAGACATGCAGGGCTTAAATGTTTCCCGCAAACGGTGCTGATATTCCATAAAAAGCCAAGCGGTTCTTGTGCGGTGATGGTGACCCTCTTTCCTGTGACTTTGCCTTCAGCTTACCATCAGGTGTGGTGAAGAATCACTTCTCTGTGCAAGCATGTCCACAAGTTATTAAATCACAGTTGGCCGTTGAGAATTAAACAATTGAGAAGAGCTAATTTCATTAAGAATAGTTTAGTTTAGCACTCCAGTAAATGTTTCTTAAATTTCGGTGCTCATAACACTAACTATGTTCTGAACTTTGTCCAAGGAGCACCGTTTGCAGCAGCATTTTCTTTCATTTAACATTCAGTTTACTTATGACCAAATAATATAACATATAAATTGTTATTAATTAAAGATATAAATGTTAGAGGCAGATATGGGTTATTTTAGATGCCATAAGACGGATATATGTGTATTATAAGAAGGTGGCTCAGTGGTTAGAGCATTCCCCTTGTAAGGGAAAGATCACGGATTCGAACCTCACCTGAATTAATTAAAAATGTTTCATATTTTAATCGATTTGAATAGTTAACATAGTAAATACTTTAAAATTTCAACTTCAAAATATTTTAGATCAATTCAGAAAGTTTTATTGGTATCTACCAAATAAACTTCTAAAGGTACATACTCCTAATAATCTTATTAGGAGTACATTTAGACAGAAATAGCCGTGATTTCTGTCTTAAATCCACTTCTTAAGAATTTATTAATGTCAGTTTTCAATCGATGGGTTCAAAAATTAATTCCTGAGTTCCAATAAAAAGAAAGAATCTGTAGCTGATGATACTCTAACCAATATGAAGGGCGCTAGAAAGGCAGCTAATTAATTTTGGCCTATATTCTATTAAAGAGCACTATCTGACATCTGAGCTACACAAAATATGTTGAAACACTATGTTCTCCGCATATTTCTCGACGCTCGCAAACTAGTCAAGTCGTGACCACGGGTGCTGCAACGCGTCCGAAACGTCGGCAGAAATAGTAAGTTCCATGATTTAAACGCGAAAATTCCCGAACCATTGTATAATAAAATTATGAATTCACACCGCGATATTTTAAAAATATTTTATATAAGAGGTGCATTTCTTTGCCCAGATCAACAAGCAGATACTTCACAGGAATGATGTCACTCTGTAAAAATTCTACTGTTAAGAGATTATGTGGATATCAATCAAACTCAAAATTATTTATTCCCACAGACCCATGCCACTTAACCATGAATCCGTTTAACAGTTCACTAAACCTCCAATGTACCTATCAGAAGTCTATCGATTCAGTAAAGGTTGCCAGGGTAAAATGGTCGAGGGTAAAGTGGTACAGCGTAATTAGGGAGACCTACATGTCGTAGGTAGTCTGTTTGCACGCAGCTGAGCGGGGGCTATCTGCTGTAATTGTTTTTGTTCAAAACCCGACGAGAACTGCCTCCATGTCATTTTGTCTAATTGAATGTGATCCCTGTGTCATGGGTGTTTGGTTTCCTTTTTTACTGTATCTAGTTGCTGTTCTAGTAAGTTGCCAGGATAACTAGGTATTTTGAGTTATTGACATCAACTTTTAAGCTAACATAATGCGCTTGTTATAAATTACCTCAGATTACCTCAGAGGAACTGAACCCATCACTGAAATACTTCAATATTAAGCAATATAGGTAATCATTTTATTTTAATACTGCGGCCAAAAGAAGAATAAGTTCAGGTTATGTGATGGTCTGTATTGCTTGTGTTTGTGACTTGTTTGCGTGCTTATGTTTTTTTATACAACTTAAGTAGCAGACAAGCACACGGCCCACTTGATGGAAAGTGGTTATCGTGGCCTATAGGTTTGTGCGTCATCAGGAGAGTCACACTTGTGCTGCCGACTCTTTGAGAACAGAGAGTTTCTGTGCCGACAGTGCAGAAGACAAAGCATCCCACTGACAGCACAAAAACTCTCCAGTGATCTCTGGCTACCCTACTCCCCGCCAGGAACACCACACGAGGTTATTATGACCGCGGTATTCTGTAGGGCGGACGTACTTCCCCAGTCGGACTGTCCAATGGGAGAGGGAATACCGTCGTGTCCTGCCTGTGTGTACTTCGGTATGCTTGTGTGTGTTTACAATAAACTAAAATAAGTGACAAACCATGTCTAAAGATGACTTCTAGTATGTCGACATAGTTGAGAACAGAATATTATATACATAACACATACATAAAATACTATCAGCTGTGCCCCGATACTACTAAGCTACTTAATGCAAAAAATGTCAATTAATTTTAGACTATATTAATATATGCTTAAAGTCCAAAACGAGTTGATTATATTTTTCATTCACTCTATAAGATACCATTTGATTTTAGACTGTAAAAACAGGTAGGTAAGATCTAAAATTAAATTTTATGTCATTTTCTGCAGTTTCTTTTTATTCCATTCTGGCGATTCCGATGTTTCCGCCAATGACTTAGCTCGGGATTTAATGCATAGTTTCGACTTGGAGGAATGTGACTTGTTGTAATCGCGGATCAAAAGTATTTGTGAATGTACAAGAGAAGATTTTTTTTTTTATATAGGACACGTCAATTGGACTTCGCCTTGCCTGATGGTAAGCTGAAGGCAAAGTCCCAGAAAAGAGGGTCACCATTACTTACACATACCGTGTGACAATGGTAACACTCAGCTTGACGGCCTCATCATAATGCTTTTTCACGCCCCGCTTAAAGGACCCAGGACTGTAGGAAGAAGGAAACACGTGAGCTGGTAATGAATTCCAGGCCTTAATGGTGCGACAGAGGAAAGAGTCTCCGAACCGCTTGGTTCTTGATCGGATGTTTTGCACCGTGTGCGGATGACATCTAAGACCTGCACGTGTTGTCATGTGTAGGAAAGGGGAGGGTGGGACTAATTGGAAGAGCTCATCAGAACACTCCCCATGGTACAGACGGTAAAATACAGCCATGGACGCAACATCTCTACGCAGCTGTAAAGGTTCTAGGGTGTTCGTGACCTCGGGATTCCCAATGATGCGGACCGCACGTCGCTGCAACCTGTCGAGAGCATCTAGTAAGTACTTTGCTGAACCATCCCAGAGATGCGAGCAGTATTCCACACAGGAGCATATTTGTGTCTTGTATAGAAGACACCGTTGCTCCGGCGTGAAAAATCGTCACACTCTGTTCAGGACTCCGAGTTTTCGTGAAGCTGAAGATGCATTTAACAGCCAATAAACGCCGAAAATCATGTAGCACGCTGGAGTTTGCAGTGTTTGTGGCATGACAGTGACTTTGACATGACATAACATTAGCAGAATCGGGGCCCAGGTCTCTGTCATGTATTTTACAATTGTATCTTGATAATAACACGCCTAGTAAGAGGATTGTAGAGGGATGCTTACTTTGTTTGTCTTTCCCAGAGCATGATTCTAGTGACGTTTTCACGATTTGATTGATTTCACGGAGTACGTTCATTTGTGTTCTTAATATTGAAGACATTCAATTGTAGGTACATGAGAAAAACTTATACTAGGTATATCAAATACTTTCCTTTTTATCTACAATAATACAAACCAAACTGGTGATACAACTAAACTATTAACTGTTAATATCTGAATTCATGTTTTAAATTAACTTCGCAAGAAAAATGTTTCTGTTTGAAACTTATTCTTAGCCCTAGATAAGCTTCATTCCTTTTGACGAATAAAAACCTTTTTCGTATAAAACCAACTCATGATTTTGTAGTTTTATGTAAATGAATTGGAATAGATACGCCAAATACCAATTACGTACAATTTCACAAACGCAAAACACCACCTTATAAAGTTAGACGTTTACCGTAAATATTAGAGTGATTAATATGATAATTGACACTGGAACTAATTTTGATTGAAGATTGTATTACTTTGGACACGTCAAAAAGAAACTGGTAATTGAAAAATTTGATTTAAAAAAAAAGTTCGAAATACACTCAGTTGTTTACTTCGAAAATCGCCAGTAATACAATTAAGACACAGCAACTTGATGGATAGCCAAAATAAAAAAAAAACAGCGAAATGATTTTTGTGGTACAAGCTTGTAATGGAATATCCCGGCCAGAAACTTAATAATAAAATTAATTAAAAATCAAAATAATTTTGAAGTTTGCAACTTTAAATTATTTTTCAGTAATCCATTTTCAGTATACATTATACTGTCATTAAAATGATGAGAAAAAAAAAAGCAACTCGCCTTAGACCGCAGTTTGCATGTACCCGCGTGGGTAACAAAAAAAGAAAATTATTAGGTTTTCGAACTAAATCTATAGGAAAAGTTCTATAAGAAACTTTAAACATTGTATATGTTACTAGTGTTAAACTCGCCGGGATATTTACCATGTTTATTATTTTTGTTGAGCAACCGATGTTTTAACGCTGTTACAAGCGCCATGATCACGCTGTACTGACGACCGCCGAGCTAGTTGTTATTGGGCAGACCATATCGGTCTACCCTCTTCGGCACTAGTTTGTTACGCGCATTCTCCACCACGGTCATGACACAACTCACTGAGTCGACTCGCAGAGGCTTTGACAATTTTTTTTGTTTGGCTCCTCAACAAAAATAATAAACATGGTAAATATCCCGGCGAGTATTACACTTGTAGTGTGAATGACCATGTCAATCTCAAATCATACATTCTATGTGTTATTGTTGTATTTTAAATTTAAATATCTTCGAACCATATTGTAACCATAATATGACGTCACTAGAATAACCTCGGATGCTACCAGCCCTAACGCGAGGATGACAATGAAATTGGATATTTATTTAGAAAACCTCACTGTGTTGCATACGGAGTCCATAGAAATGGCATAACATCCTTTCCTTTCAGTACGTTACTAATGACGTAGGTTCATATACTGTACATACGGACATATGATCACGCCTTTATCCCCGAAGGGTTAGGCAGAGGTGAATTAACACCCACATTTCACCAATCCTTCCTACCTAACTAACTTACTACCTAACCTATCCCTTAGTCGATTTGTACGACACCGCATGGGAAGAGATGTGGTGGTCCAAATGCTACTCTGCCGGGATTCACGCGGCTAATGTAAAATTTAGTAAATAGACAATAGCAAAATAATTATGCATTGATTTATTAGTAATTAATAATAATAAATAATTATGTGTTTATAAAATCTATACACAAGTTACAACGTCATACAGTGGTCCTAATTAATTATTATGTTTTGTTATATCTCCAGCTTCATTCATCAACTCTATGATTAGCGGTTAAGTGTGATTAGTATGTGTTATGTGTTCAAATTATGTAGATTCTAGTGGCTACATAATTAGCATCCATGATTAACGATTAAGTGAAGTAACAATCAGACTGAACATTGTTTTCTTTGATATTTAATGCCTTTGTTACTTAAGCCAGTTTAGTTTAAGTAATTGACAGTAGATTCAATTTTCTGTTATATTTTTCGAAAAGAGTTCGTCTCTCTAAGTTTCTGGGATGTAACCCTAACTACTTGAGTCGATTTGCACCTCAGAATGATGTTATAAAATCGATACGATATGTCGATGTAATACAAAACTGTACTTGTAATCTGTCGAAATATCGGATACACTCAAACACCAATATACATGAAAAATATCCTGTTAACTTTTATGTATAACAGTAGTACAAAATTCGCTTTAAAATAACACTGTTCTTGTATAACATGGAGTCGAATTATAAATAATTTTAACCCGAAGCAGTAATGAAATCTCACAAGTAGCATGACATGGAAATCGCCCGCGTCTGAAACTTTTGGTGTGCACCGTGCGTCGTGGCAAACTAGTTCCACTAGTTTGTAATATTTGTTGCCATACACTCCCGTCTTATGTAGATGTGGCGCCATCCTCGCAGTGGCAGATGTAAATTTAGATGCAGATACACTATTTGTGCTCCTATCACTTATGAATGTAGAATTGAGTTACTGCTAGTTGAAAACTCGACGTCCTAATTTGCATACCTACTAAATGTGTATTAGATAGAATAACATTTAATGCAATAATATAAAATGTCAGAGCATGTAATTCCTACTTCATAAGAATAAGAATTTGGTCGGTAGCGCGAGTATGACGCCCCTGGTGTTGCACACGTCCACGGTAACCACTTCCCATAAGATGGGCCGTGTGCTTATCTGTCACCTAAGTGGTATGAAAAAAAGAAGAGGAAGCAAATACATGCTTTCCTAAGTGAACGTGAAAAGTCGTCTGGTGAGGTTGTTAAGTCGACGGCTACCATTGCAATGATTAGTGTTTTGTATTGGTAGCCCACTTTCTTACGTTCCCTCGTTCTTGGAAGGTGAAATTATATTGATGTGTGCAACATAATAATAATAATAATTACGTTGACGTTATTACCTTCCAAGCGGGTGGTATATTTGTTATATTAGTGAAAAGAAAATATATTTTATAATGAGCATTTCACGTTAATTTAATTGAAATTCTTCATAAATTAGTTGTTATTAAGGAAGCACGAAACTTCTTCTCATCAATCTAAACAACTTTGTTCTAATAATTATAATCTACAGTCTGGAACTGTGTACAAAGTGATGTAACGAAGGGCTCTTACAGATTAATTCAGGTGCCCGTCTTAGGAAGTGTTTATCGACGTATCCTCTCGGTGTATTATATTGGCTCTTTTGCAAAGATGCTTTTTTGCAATGACTATTTACAGTCTGATGTTAGAAAAAAAATTATGTTCCCTTATTTATATCTTTTTGGAACAGCCATCCAGTAGGGCGTAGTCAATTGACGGGTTGAATATAAAAAAACGCTGCAAGGAAATGTAAGTATTACCAAGTTGGGGCCTAAGGCCGTTTTTACATTATCCGGTCCGATATCAGTATCGGAATATGATAGCGAATATCCGATAGCTGTACTGTTTTCACATATATCACAAATAAATAAATAAAATCGGTCCGATACGTCAAGGATACGTCCATTTGATCATACCACAGACTTGAGTTTAAACTCACCGGGATATTTACCATTGTTCATTATTTTTGTTGAGTAACCGATATTTCGGCGCTGTTATACTCCGTGATCATAAAAGTGCCGAAATATCGTTTACTCAACAAAAATAATAAACATGGTAAATATCCCGGTGAGTTTTATACTATTAATGATTGACACTGATATCGGATATTGAGCGAACAACAGCGGTGTCAGCTCCGATATACGATATCAGGCCGGACAATGTGAAAGACAAATACATATTTCATACATTTTACTGCCTGTCGGCTATCGGATGTAGGATTTCGGACCCAACACCGATATCGGATCGGATAAGGGGAAACGCTCTAATACGTACCACCATACATGGTACCAGCAGGAATAACTCTTGGACTGGTGAAGTAAAAATAATTCCATAAAATAGTTATGTCCGTTTTATTGTATCTAATTAATAATTAATTATAATTTCTACACAGAAAACGAAAAAATAAAGAAAAAAGTTTATAAAACCTCTCAGACGTCGTAGTTCTCACATTCAATGGGACTATCTCATAGCTATAGATGGCCTAGGGTCTAACGAAACGGTGCGTGGTTTTAATCAGTTCTACTCCGATTACTGGACTATTAGGCCTAAAAATACAGAGTTTTCACTGACAGCGGCCGTCTACTTAACTTATGTAGACTTAAGAATATCATTCGTTTATAAGGTTATAAAGGAATGCTATTACTAGACAGTGCCCTAGAAAAACAGATATCTTTGTAAGTAAAAATTTCAATAACGTCTTTCACAAGCACTTTCGATAGTATAAATCTAATTCTTTTTCTAAAAACCAGGCCTGGTTTTCGGATCTTTGTTCAAATTACTTTTATATTATTCCGATCTTGCAACATCTTAATGATTACTTGACATTCTGGCCGTATAGTTCGCAGAATATGTTTTTTTCTTGACTTTTACAATGGGGTTATAGGTGTACCAGAATCTCATTGCAAATCAGAAAATAATCATTTGTAAAGTGCAATACTGGGAAAATTGGATGAAACTATCTTGATACTTTTTAATTTAAATTTGGTTTTCATACATAGTAGTAGACATAAATATAAATTAATAAATATAAATAAAATAAATAAATAGTGCCCGGAATACGGCAATACGCTCACCACTATTACGTGGGACCGAATACAATGATTGGTGTATTTTGGGTGCTAATTCACCTCTACCTAACCCTCCGGGGATAAAGGCGTGATTATATGTATGTTTTTTAAAATCGTGCCATGACATTCTGGTGGTCTACCAGAATGTCATAAATTATAAATTGTGTGTAGTAAGTATTGTAAAAATCAATGTTATAAATTAGGTGAACAAATTAATGGCATACATCCAATTAGGGAGGTTGTTTATCATCAAAGAGTGCCAGATTCTTTTGTATTCATGCTCTAGGTATATGTAGAAACCCCATTTTATACGCGGTAAAAATTTCTAGCAAATAAAATCATTGAAAGCAATTTAAAATTTCTTTGAATTCTTACTAACTTCAACTAAACTTCAATGTAAAATATCGTTCGTATTAACTTATGGTCTAACCACATAATATCAATCAGTCTATTGAAGTAAAATGTAATTTCTAGTACATTTAATGAGTTTGTAGTTTGACGTGACCGTTCACAATAGTTCAATAAAACTGTATTCGATTGTACTGTCGACCCAGAACAGATAATATTTAGTACTAGCTGTCGGATCTTTTGGTTTCCTTATTTTGAATCTGTATAATTTCTGTATGAGAATGAATGAGTTCCTGTTCTGTAGGTCTATGTATGAATGTGTGTATGTATGTATGTAAGTGTGTATGTGTGTATGTATGTATGCATACCTGGGGTTCACATCTTGTATACCTTCTTAAATTAAAATCTCCACCGTCATGTACACCATTTTTTTTTACGTGCGCAATATCCCCACGGATATCCCCCACCGGAGCCGGTGGAAGAGGTTATGTTGGACTCGAACCGACCAAAATGCACGACGCCTGCGGGTCGTTTTTGGTTGCCGAAGGTGAGGTTAACATGCATATCCCTCGCACATCGGCCGACCCAGGGCCATCTCTCTCGAACTGGCCCTCTCTTCGGGTGTGGGGACCACAGAGTCCCCAACTCCTCCCCGGAAATGGGGAGGTGCAAGAGGCGCGCCGCACTTTCATGTACACTAGGCTTTGCCTCTCGTATTGCAATTCCCTGTGCGCTCCCGGGTTTACTGGAAGAAAACTCATATTATAAATGTAATTTTGTTTGTGTGTACAATAAAGTACAAGTGTAATTTCTTATTCATCTCATATTTTTGATACATTTTTTTTTTTTTTTTTTATATAGGACACGTCAATTGGACTTCGCCTTGCCTGATGGTAAGCTGAAGGCAAAGTCCCAGAAAAGAGGGTCACCATTACTTACACATACCGTGTGACAATGGTGACACTCAGCTTGACATGTATATACTCAATACGAAAAGGTTAGACTAAGATAGTTGTGTTTCATTTAGAACGCTCCAAGACGGCTTGTGAGTACCGAGACTAGTTTTAATTAAGTCCGGCTTCGAAACCCAATAGTTTTTAATCAGGTCCGATCGATTCAGCAAACTTGTATAAAACTACTCCTAAAGTTTTACAGATTTTTTCGTCTCACCGTTCGGAAATAGCTTTTTTTTAGTTTATATTTTAAACCATTTACTGGCAATGACAACGAATTTACTAAACTTCGAAAGTTTCTACGAAATATTTGAAATGTATGACGATATAATAATAGCCCATTCCAAAGTAAGCATAGCTTGGGTTATAGGTTATAGAATGCCGATAAAATTACTTACATAGATACATTTTCTTTAATGAAGATTATTATACATAAAACTTAGAAAGACTTAAACCAATACAAATTAATATTTATTTTATGTGTGCAAATATTTACACTGAACAGGAATCAAATCGACCTCTGAAATGTCAGTCAAAAAACCTTTCGCCACGCTACAGGGTCCATTCAAGAAGCGGT
The DNA here is from genome assembly GCA_963662185.1 of Eilema griseolum. Classification (NCBI taxonomy): domain Eukaryota; kingdom Metazoa; phylum Arthropoda; class Insecta; order Lepidoptera; family Erebidae; genus Eilema; species Eilema griseolum. Next base: position 31,698,538 of record OY759230.1, read on the forward strand.
TTTACGAACAGTGGAGCAGAAAATGAATTTGAAAAAGTGTTTAAATGTTAATGAAGTGATGTACCTTCCCGCATCCTTTCCTGTGTCTCTCTGTGTTTTAAAGGAGAGGTTTTACGAGTAGGAATTGGTGAAGGGTCGAGCTTTTAAAATCCACTTGTCGAATAACTGCGGTGAGCCGTCAGTACTCGCTACCTTGCCGTAAACATGTAGGTTTATTCGAAAGGTATAGGAGGTATGCCAGTAATGAACCGTAAACTGTTTGTCTGGAGTCAATGGGCTCGTGCGTAAGGAATGTTTTATTTACAAGAGTTTAGTTTAAGGATTGTTTTGTATAAGAGGTATCTAAATAAATAAATGAAATTGTAGCGTCTACGAGTATAAATAAATACTTCAAACCTTTTTTTAAATATTACTCAAGGACGCTTGGCTCCTTAAATGGGACTTTCTAAATTTTTTTACCACTTAGGTGGCAGACAAGCACACGTCCAACCTGAGGGAAAGTGGTCACCGTGGCCTATAGACGCGTGCAAAACGAAAAGAGTCAAACTCGCGCTGCCAACCCTGCAAGCATTGAGAGTTTCTGTGCCGCCAGTGTAAAAGACAAAGCAGGACAAGCTTTTGGTATATCTACTGACAGCACAAAAACTCACTAAGCTCTGGTTACCCTACTCACCGCCGAGAACACAACACAATTATTAGTAATATTTCGACCATCACAATATTTATATCATATCATAAAGACATACTTATTTTACTTAATTTAGTAAGCTTAAGCTTGGTCGATTCGACTTAGACGTATAAATGTGGAAGGGATCGAAAACCAATTAAAACCGATGATCCTAACAAAAAAAGCTTTAATAAATCAATTTTACTCGGTTGAATTTTTCCTTAATAATTTACTGAATTAATTAAAAGCTAAAGAGAATTATAGTCAGCGATTATTAAAGGGTAACTTCATTATTTATAAGCTTCTTTAGAAATTTGGTAAATATTATGATCACTGGAAATCACCATTAATTTATCAAAAGTTTGAGGTACCTGTCAACTCTGATTAGCAAAATTTCATTTACCTACTTCAAGGGAATTGGCTTAGTATTCTTTTGCATGGCAATCACTAAGTGTTATCATTAACTGTAACTATGGTGAAGGTCGACAAACAGAAAGTGCCTGATGTGATCCTTCCTGAATTATTATTCTTTTTAGACGAACCTTTAAAAATTTCCAATTAAAAGTCAAAAAACACTCGTAAACAAAAATAGTTAATGGTTTGAGACCGCGAATCGAAGTTGTTGTTAAGTTTTTCATTGTGCAAGAGGAAAATATATTACAAATAATGACTCCCGAAAAGTTGGAGATCCGTGGAATTATCCACATTATCGCAAAATATCCGTCCCGGGATTCAGTATTGACACGATACCGCCGCGTGAGCGAGTCAGGTAATCATAGACAGATTCACAAGAAGTAAACTTATCCCCCAGCGTCCCATACAAACACCACCCGTTATTCTTTACATAAAAAATCCGTCCAGCCAGAATTAGGTTGTCGTTTTCACCAGAGCCTGAGTGGTTTTCCGCGGCTAACGCACGTAGGTCCCGGAGGAAGTATATCTGCTCGTACATTGCGATAAATTTAGTGCAAACAAAGAAAAAGGCGGACTTACCCCCAAATATATCATTTGAAGTGATATCAGGGCGTTCCGGGCCCGGGAAGGGGGGTGAAACGAACTGAGGGGGAAGGGAACTAACGGATAATGCACCAGTATAAAGTTTGTGGTTCTACTACGTTATTATGTGGCGACAGTCAGTGAATTTGTAGTTCATTGGATGCAATGTATGATAATTTGTGCTAATTTTCTATTGGATGCTTTAATATCGAAGCAATGTATTGGTTTTGGTTATTCAAGCAAATATTCGTTGGAGTTATATGTGGTCAATTGACCGGAATAGTGAAAAATAGTATACCTGATAGATTTCAATAGATTATTATAAAGCTATTGTTGATTTCGACAGCATCGCTGATTTTATGTGCCAGCGTAGAAACCGGGGCTATATCGATTCCTACATTAATATTCGCATAAACTTTCCACCATTTTTATAACATTTCGGCAATTTAACTGTTTAAGTAGAAGCAGTTAAGTTTCATGAACATTTATTAACCCTTCGCTGTGGTCTGACAAAGTGCCCCCGAACTTCAGAACCCTATTATGATCGCTTTTTCAATAAAACCGGCCGTAAAGTTGGCTAAACTTTTTAAAATTATGACGGGTAGATTAAAATAAAACATCGCGTTTAGTAAAGTGAGGTGCACTATAACTATTTAAACCGGTTTAATGCTCGATAAAGATCGCCGACATGGAAATCGTGTTATGTAAAAGCATTGCATGCGCCATTTCTATTTACCACGCAATTTATCATCGCTATTGCAATTTTACCCTCAACGTCCTTTTGGAAATTAACATAAGGTTTATGAACAGGGCTATCACATTCTGCATGATTATTTAAATCGTGAGGTCGCGCAATAGATTCTTAGTTCACAGTACAGTGAGTTTATATTATCATATTATTTTCGTAATCTATAGCGTTAAAATACATTGCAGTTGTAAATTTAGAAACAACAACTTGACGTTCGTTATTTGAATTCAGTTCTAGCGCGAGTACAGTCAGCATCATAACAATCTTTATTACCAAGTACTCAGAAAAGATCTTAATACCTACTAATGATGATAATACCAAACTGTTTTATTGATTTAATTTCTATTATCGTCTAAACTAAAGTTGTGTACAAAGATCGATCTGATGCTGACTGTACTACTGATACTATTTCTTTTTATTGAATTTAATAACCTGTCGTATGCGATGGAAGATAAGAACCTTTGACGTTTAGCCAATCATAATGAAACTTCTAGGAATTTCTTTTACCCGTTATACGGTCCAAAAAATTGCACTAAAATGAATAATGTGTCAGGTCATTAAAATGAATAATGTGTAATTAATTTTACAAATCTATTGTTTCAGGTAAATAACATTGTACTTTATTTTAATCGAGTTTTGGTAAGAATATACTATTATAATGATTACAGTAACTACAGGCCCATTACCATATTACCTATTATAGATAAAATAGTTGAGAAATATATTTGTAATGAAATCCATAACTTTTACAGACAGCACCAAATTATCTCAGTAAACCAGTTTGGATTCCAGCCCAAAAAAAGTACAACGCAGCTACTCTCTAGTTTTACAGATTATGTAAACAGCAGACTTGATAAAAAAGAACATGTTCTCATGGTCTTTATAGATTACAGCAAAGCATTCGACACGTTGAGGCATGACATACTAATAGAAAAGCTGGAATGCAGTGGCATACGTGCCCCTTTTCTAGCTTGGTGTGTAGACTACTTAAAAAATCGATCCTACCACGTACAGATAGATGGTGAATTGAGTGACCAGGTTAAGGCTTTGCAGGGAACAGCTCAAGGATCCGTACTAGGCCCTCTGCACTACCTTGCCTATGTAAATGATATGAACAATATCATAAAAAATTGTGTCGTATATCAGTATGCTGATGACACATGTCTCATCTCAGCCGATCGTGATATAGTAGTTGCAATGAATAGACTGCAAACGGACTTCACGTTACTAACAAAGTGGTCTCACGATGTAGGACTAGTCTTGAATGCGCAGAAAACTAAAATGCTGCATGTATCGTCAGCCTATAATAAAAAGAACAGTGATGTCGATATCCAATTGTCTGCTCATGATCACGACTGTTTGCATGGTAGAAAAATTCAATGTAACTGCGAATATATTGGCAAAGTATCTCAAATCACATACCTAGGAGTAACAATAGACGATAGATTTAATTGGTCTGCCCATATTGACACAGTGTGTGACAAGCTTCGCGCCATTCTGGCAAAATTCTCCATACTTAAGTATAAAATACCATTCCCTACTTTGCTTGATATGTATACAGCCCTAGCAGAGAGTATTATACTAAACGGGCTCAGTAGTTACGGCCGCACATTTCCATCATATTTACATAAAATATACTCCCTACAACTTCGTCTGTTAAAGTCTATTGTGCCTAAAAATGTTCGAATTCAGTTTACATATGATGATGAAAAACTATTAGAATATTGTAAAATTATACCTGTTAATGCAAAGGTAAAAATGATGCTTACGATAGAAAATTATTTTAAATACCATAATAATGTAATAGAACACCCCATCATGACACGTCAAATTGTAAAAAAAAGATTAATTACCAAAACAGCCAACAACTACTACGGCACGCGAACTACGGACTACCCTATTACCTAGACTAATAAACGAGATACCATTAGAAACCAGGAGTAAAATAGATTCACTCAACATAAAACGACTAGTCAAAAACATATACCTACCTACCCATCAAAAGTAAATAATATTTGAACATGAACCAAGACAAAATATTTAATCTATAAATAAAATATAAAATGGTTCATATCAATAAAATAACCAAAACGAAAAAAAAAAAAAAAAAAAACTATACTATACGTAAATTGTTGCAAACCAATCATCCTGTATCCAGAGTGCGTCTATTAGCGACCGCGTGCAAGTAGGTGCAAATAGCAGCGTTGCATCTACCGTAAACAACAGCCGGTTTACACTCAAAAGACTACACCTACCTACTCTGCACTTCTATTCCTCGTCACCGGCGAAACTTATTTATATTTTTGTTTGATATGTAGGTATTTATAATTGTATTTTTTGTTGATTATATAAATTAAATGTAATGTACACTCACACCCAAGATAAACCTATGCGGGTTTTATGGGTGCTTCTATCTAAACTAATGTAATAATATGGAAATAAATAAAAAAAAATAAAAAAAATACGACAATCTATCTGAAGTGGCTGTCGAGCGTTCTCCTGCCACAAAGGTTACCGTTTGTTAAGTTAGTTTTACTTAGTTTGGGTCTACATACCTCTGAGCAATATTGTCTCAGGAATTCTAGTTTTATTGCCATCCAATATTAACAAAGAAGAAACATAATTATATAAAAGATATATCCCACAAGTCACCAAGCTATTACCGGGAATTCAAAGAGAGGAATATCAAAACAAATTGTGTTATTTCGAACAGAACTACCTTCTAGAACAAATCTTCTTTCCAAATCTTGAAGCCTAATGTTAATCCAAGCTTCTGCCAACCGGTCTCAAAAACTATTACTGCAATTACTACCAGTATACGCAAAATAACCTAACCTAATAACCACTATATAGTAAAAAAAGCGTGCGACAATCTCATCAACCTGGCCTTACTTTCAAATCACTCTAAAAGCTTCTTTTTAAATCCAGAGGCTGCCCTGAGTCCGGTCGTTGATTACGCCGCGCCGGCCGAGCAATTTACGCGCCAGTAAAGAAGCTATGTCAAAGAACCGCCTACATTTCATGTTCGTCCTTTGAGCGTCACAATCTCTGAGGCTCGTTAAAAATAATGCACGGAACTTCTCCGCCACCAAGTATTTATGTAAATATGGCTGGCATTTTTTATGTTCTGAGAAATAGGTTTGTTTTCAACCTGTGTTACCGGTTAGCTGTACTTACGCAGATTACAATCATGGGTCCGTAATACAGATTTAGACTAGGCAGTTATTGGAGATTGCGTTGATAAAGTAAAGATGAATATAAATAACTGAGGAGTAATTTTCTTTGGAAATAGTTATTTTATACAAAGTTGGTGGTGTGACAAGATTTTTTTACTATCAAATGGTATCTTTCTATTTTGGGCTTATTAATATACCAATAAATATAATACATTACGTTTATTGTATACTTTCATATTAGAGGAGGCGGACACGGTGGTATTTCCGTCCAAATGAGCAGTTCGACTGGGGAAGTACCTCCGCCCTACAGAATACCGCGGCCATAATAACTTCGTGTTGTGTTCCCAGCGGTGAGTAGGGTAGCCAAAGCTCACTGGAGAGTTTGTGCTGTCAGTGGGAAGACTAAAGGTTGCTTTGTCTTCTACATTGACGGCACAATAACTCTGTGCTTACAGGGTCGGCAGCGCGAATGTGACTCCTCTGGTGTTACACACGTCCATAGGCCACGATAAACACTTTCCATCAGGTGGACCGTGTGCTTATCTGCCACCTAAGTGATATAACAAAAAAAATACTACATGAATTGACCGCTTATAGAATTTGTAAACAAAAATTCTTTAAGTAGTCATTTTGCGCAATGCGTACAAAAGGAGGGCAATTCAAAATTTGTATTTAGTAACAAAGAAATTGAACCATTAATCCAGAATTTACCCAAACTAATGATGCCAAACTAAAACATAATAATAACAATACAAACGAAGACGTAATATATACACATATCTATCATGAAGTCACAATCAAAACTAACTAATGGTACAATTGTATATTTCAATCTGAAATAGAAGCAACCAACGTACATGAGTGAATCAACGTTCTGTCTCCAATCAGCGCTCGAGGAGTTAACGGCATAGAAACTACTCTTGTTTGCCATAGTTACAATCAGACGTGGCCGGCTCCTGCACTACGTACTAATGATATTACTGGTGACCATAAACTGACGATGTTGTTTATTTATAGCATTTAGTCACCTAAATATTGTTTCAGGCATAAGTTGTTAATTAGAGTTTAAACATTAATTGTTCATAATAAAGAAGTTGATAATGAAAATTAGTCCCGGAATGGTACTTATGAACATCTAAATTCTCGTTGACTGTGAGATAAATACATTGGTAACAAAGTTTCCAATAATTAAAATGATTACTGTATTAATAAATACTATAAGTACAAAAATTGGTTAAGAAGATTCCGTACATGGTTTGTAGCTTGGGCCCCCGAGGGACGACGCTCAGGTGACGCAGGCCCACAAATCTGAATTAGTATTATTTATGTTCTTGCACACCCTTGCACGGCCAATCACCTATATCAAATATCATAGATTTGTAATACAATTCGTCATCAAATATATTGAAGGTTTATACACAGGGTATCTTTAAGAAGTAACAAAAAAGTACGTAAGTAACGAAGTACCTAAATTAATGTTATCAGAAACTTAATTATGACCAAAGAACAGCGAAACAAAAGGAATGAAAGAACTTATGTGAAGCTTTCTTTAATTTTCTTATCTGGCGGGTTTGTTATAGAGGGCATTGACTTTCAGATATCGGATGTTTTATAAATATTGATATCTTTACAAGTTTTTTGCCTTTCTATGTGTCGTTAATTTTGTGGTTCTAGGGACTTATTGCAGCTGTTGAATTATGTTAATTCCAAAACTTACTTTCAATGTTAGATCAAAGGTTAAGAAAAGACTTGAAATTCAGTATAACTAACTAAAAGAATAAGCACTTATAATAAAGTTGTATACTTTAAATAATTAAAATGTGTGAATCAAATAAGGAGGTAGGACACGATGGTATTCCCGTCCGAATTGAGCAGTCCGACTGGGGAAGTACCTCCACCCTACAGAATACCACAGCTATAATAACCTCGTGTTGTGTTCCCGGTGGTGAGTAGGGTCGCTAGAGCTCACTGGAGAGTTTTTGTGCTGTCAGTGGGAAAGACCAAAGGCTTGTCTTGATTTTGTGTTCTGCACTGAGGGCACATAAAATCTCTGTTCTTACAGGGTCGGCAGCATGGATGTGACTCCACTGGTGTTACACATGTTCATAGGTCACGTTAAGCACTTTCAATCAAGTGGGCTGTGTGCTTGTCTGCCACCTAACTTCTATAAAAAAAGGGCACCACATGTGTGTGTACTACACAGCTAAAGTAGTGGAGACAATACAATTGAAAAGGAGAAATAAAAACACAACAATCACAAAGCTGAGACTAAAAGAATAATGTATATGTTTACTCGGTCACTAGGCAAAGATGTAATTAAGGACTGCATTACAAAGTCTTCTGGGCCAATTGATGACCGCCCAGCTTCCATCCAGCATTTTTGTCTGGCTCGATGCTGTTACTGGACATATCCTTACAAAAAAGAAACTTAAAGAAGAAAATCGGTGAGTAGGGTAGCCAGAGCTCACTGGAGAATTTATGCTGCCAGTGGGATGACTAAAGGCTTGTGTCCTACTTTCTCCTCTACAGTGACGGCATAAAAACTCTGTGCTTACATGGTCGACAGCGCGAGTGTGGCTTCTCTGGTGTTACACACGTCCATAGGCCACGGTAACCACTTTTTATCAGGTGGGCCGTGCGCTTGTGTGCCACCGAAGTGGTATATAAAAAAAAATTAACCAAACAGCGAAAAATCAGATTCGTGACTTCACCGACGCAAGTGAACACAAAAAATTTACAAATGCTATTATTTAACCTCAGATTTCCAAAAATTACTTGCCTATTTGTAGGACTTAAAAATTTGTATAAGAGATCCCGTTATCTTGTGTGTATTCAATTCAAACAAAATTAATTTAAGTTTAATTTTTACGAAAATACAAGTCTACTTCTTTACAAAACACACCATGTGATAAAAATATTATCATAATGGAGATAATATCTACTTTATATTAACTTTGTTTTTTATTCAGGGTAAAAGGTACTGGGTCCAATTACACGCGTGCAAAAGTAACAAAAATATGGTAACCGGAACCACAGAAATAATATTTTGAACGGCACCATTTATGAGAAAGCCAAAACCTAAATACTTCTGGCAGATAATTTCTTGGGTGGATGAACACGCAAAATTAACGAATAATTGAATGAAATTGAAACAATTGGTTGAAATTTTAAACTCTTCTGATTGAAATTCATGGGAAAAGATGCTTACTTTTCCTATGAATTTCAATCGGATTAAGTCAGACATTTTATTGTTTTCGCTGGTTTGTAAATATTTTTTTCTTTAAAACCTCCGGTCACCATGAGGTCAGGTTTTTTTTGGACCTGCGTAATCGATAATTTTAGCTGTACTGTAAGAGTTTAAGTATACTTAGTTTATTAGAGTATATTCTCTGGAAAGAGACTCTCTCTGCTCGAGACAATTTTTGGATCTAAATTTAATCAAATAGCATATCCAATCAGATGCAAGCCTATATGAACGGTTGAAAATTTAAAAAACAGCTTGCATATTTACCCAGTTTTAAATTCATTACTCTGAGTAAATAATACTGAGAGTAATTCCAAGAGTTGGCAAATATTATACGTGATTGGAATATATGTTACGCGAATGTGAATTATTTTTACAATAATATAATGTGAATATTTGGAAACATTTATTTTATGACACATATGACAATAATCTATTTAAATCTATGTGTTGACTGGTAGAGAATGCCTGTGGCAATGTACATGAGCATAAAATTTAAAATAAATAAATATTATTATTCATACAACACTAAAAAAAGCACTAATACTACATGTAGGTAATAGTTAAAATGGTCAATTTTCAATTATAAAATTTTCGCATAAAATATTATGTATGAAAATAGTAATACTATTTAGAAATTACTCTTCGAATTTAGAAATACTTCTTACCCATTTTATTGTCTCAGGAGAGTTTCCTTTTCCTCCTTGATCTCTCCAATCAAAACACAACAACTAATAAGCTATCTTCCAAATAATGATCGATAAAAGTACCCTTATTATATTCTAATATCCCAAGAATATTATCCTTATCGTTATTTTTTGCCATGGCAACATATTTATTTTTTCCAAAGATAATGAATATGCTCGACTAATTCCACTTTTATGAGCACATGAATGTGGAACAGAGATTAAAGTTACTTGATACCTCGTTTTCATTACACAATCTATTAAATTTTATGAGCGAACCTAGTTGTAAACAAAACTAGTGCACAATATAAATTATGAACATGAATAATGGATACTTTAGCAGAAATAGATTTAATTTCGAATGTGAAACAAAAATGAATCAATAAATGTTTACTGTAAGTCACATATTGAGTGGTACTTAGGTCCAGCCGTTTCTCGTCTCCAATTTGGTTCGTAACAATGTCTCGTGAAATCATTGTAACCGTTAGCGGTGATAAAGAACATTAAGTGAATGCTGATAATGTAAGGTGTTTGAACGGACATACATTTTGCGTTCATTTTGATGTTATCATTGTCTTTGTTGTATTAATAAACTAGTTTCGTGTCTGACCATTACGTAACGTTTCTCAATCTAATCACAGAAACACATGTAATGTATCTTTGTCAAAGAAGTTAATTTTTAATTGTAAAAATAGAAAAGTTTGCCAAAACATTGTCACCACGCAAGCCACAACAAATTGCCACATTGAAATAAAGTTAAAAACATATTTTATTGCTTTATTTTACTTAAAATTCAAGTTTATTAGATAGGAATCATGAACTTACTGGTATATAGAACATAATAACTACGATTTTATGCCGTATTATTGGCAATATTTTAATTTAGTAAATACCGCACAAGTACAATTCGACGTGTCTCTATATTTTTTTGCTGTTGTAGCAACATCAGTAATATGTGACACTAGAATATGAACATATTGCAGATAAAATATGAATGAAATATCTAAAATGTCACCATTTTATGGTCTTCATTTATCACCTGCTAATATACAGCCTGAGCATAATTTTAGATGAAGCATGTTAGCTGTTTTCTGTGGCTCCGCCTGCACTCTAATTCCGTTCCCGTCACAATTGAGAACTTATTTCAGGCATAAAAAGTCATTAATGTGTTATTCTAGACTATGACCTATACCTGTAGCAAATTTTAGCCACATTCAAGTTCAAATTACAAACATCCCAACATCCCAAATTTTCACATTTATAATATTAATAGGATTTTAAGAAGCCAAGCCCTACAGGTACAGGTACCGGTTACGTTGGCAGGCTGCCGACGGGGACTTATTACTGGAGCATCGCAGTAAAAGAGCAACAGCATTCACTAAAAAGTCAGTATAAATCTTCATAACCGTGAACGCTGAACTTGCAAAAACCAGATCATAAAATAAATATCGGTGCTGCGATCTAAAATAAAAACTCTGTAAAAATAATTGAAAACACTTTTGAATGTGATAAAACTGATCCTGTTAAATTGAAAAGGTGAAGATCAGTAATAACAGTATCGAGACCAGTTTAATCCAGGAGCGCATACTTGTTCGAAAATGTTATCTAAGTAGGCAAGTCAAAACGCCTAAGGTCGGCTCGTTCGAACAATGTTGGGATATGAACCCTACTTAGTCCTCATTTCCACACTCCACTGGTAGCTTCCTTATTAAATATCTGGAACGAAAGGATTTGGCCGTTCATGTATGTAAGCATTCACATTTCAATGCAGAGGGTCTTCAAACTCAGGTAAAATGGAATTGTTTGACATACTTGTGTGAAACAATTTTGCTCGGCATGGATCTTGATGAATATTTTGGAAGGGGTTTGAGTTTGCTCAGTATTTCTTTGATGTAAGTGCTTCTCTGAAAGTCAATGGGGAACGAATGAGGAAAGAACATATTATATAACCTCTTTACCCCATAAGAACAGGAGGAGTACAAAATAATACTTTTATGAGTTTTAACGACTTCTGTATTTTAATTTTCAAGTGAGGTTATTATATGACACCAGTATGTTAATTTTCAAGGTCGATATTTCTTGGTACATATATCTCTGTAATAAATTTACGTAGGTTTGGAATTCTTCTATTTTTTTTAGATAACGAGAGGAAGATACCTTATTTATTCCTAAAAATCTTACTTCCGTTACTGGCTTGACTAAAGAGTCTTTAGATCTTTCTGCTAATATAATAATAATAACTTTTAATCAGCAGCATAGCTCTCAAAGTTGCGTGGACCAAGTAGAAATAATGCTGGTAGTATGGCTTTTTTAAATACGCTCTTAGTCTTCACTTACGAGATATTCATCATTATTAGAAAATATTTGTGTGGCTGTGTTCGTTCCAAAAGCACCTGATCTTGCTATAATTTCACGATCGACTATTGATTACCTGTAGACGACTATTTATGAAAGCTTTTACGAAGTCGGTAGGAATGATGTCAATCAATCACTTTCCATTCAAAATTGCTTGGTTATATTTTTCTAAAAATTCTTCATTCATTAATCGAAATGCCTTCGAATGGAATTTCTTCACTTCGAGATACAATGCTGGCTTTTTCAACGTGTCGATAAAACAACTTCCAATAAGGAAAAGTCAACAGCAAGGAATGTATTTGATGGTGCGATTAACAATAATGATCAGATCGATTATTCTCTTGGTTCCGCTTTTGTTTCGTTCCATCTAATGTATTATGTATGTCGGTAATACCATATTTGAAAATGATCATTTCGACGCCGTCTGTTCGTGGTTGTGTAGAATTTTTAGATGAGGAAATATCGTGAGTATCGTATGTTTCCGATTACGGATATCGATTATTGCTATACCTAGTTGAATACCAATTCGTAGGATTATAGTTTCATATCTCATTATTTGGATTAGTAAAAAGTTTAAGGATAATAATAAGTTAGGAGATATAACACTATTATATTATAGAATATCTAAATAGTCTAACACTATAATAATAGTCGTATAATACTTTCTCTATTACCACATAACTTGCAAAGACTGTAGCTGCATCGACACCAAAGTTACGGTACTCTTCTCTCTGCAAGAGTCTTATAATATATTTGTACAGATAGCTACCAGTATACTAAGCCATAATGAACAAAAATGTATCTTAAATTTTTCCATTTCTCCAGTTACAATTCTTTTACCTGCAGGTCTAGTTATATATATGAAAGTAAGTTACAAAGGTAACAGGTGTTCCTTGAGAAAGATTCTCTTAAGATCTTATACGATTGTAAAATAAAATCTTTGATAGAGTATGAAAACTTTTTATTTCATTTCATTTATTTATTATTTGTGAAACATAGGTATTAGAAAACATCTTAATATTAATATCAGTGCACTATGATCTACCATTTAACATGGTGTACAAATTAAATTTTAAGTATGGTTAGTTTACTTACTAAGAATATGGTTAGTAGGTACATAAGAGTATGGTTAATACCTACTAACCATTTTTTTTTTTTTTTTTTATACCACTTAGTTGGCAGACAAGCACACGGCCTACCTGATGGAAAGTAGTTACCGTGGCCTATGGACGTCTGTAACACCAGAGGAGTCACAGTCGCGCTGCCAACCCTGTAAGTACAGAGTTTCTGTGCCGTCAGTAGAAGACAAATCAGGACAAGCCTTTAGTCTTCCCACTGACGGCACAAATTCTCCAGTGAGCTCTGGCTACCCTACTCACCGCTGGGAACACAACACGAAGTTATTATAACCGCGGTATTCTGTAGGGCGGAGGTACTTCCCCAGTTGGACTGCTCAATCGGGCGGATATACCGCCGTGTCCTACCTTTATTGATTTATTTATACCATAATTCATAATCATTGATAATCTTTGTATATATCGTTAACTCGTCTAATTTCATGTAATACGATATTTGAATGCTGACGTAAAATAGTGTCAAATTTAAATTAACGAACGTCCACAATGAGAGTAAAAGTATTAATATTACCATAATGTCATCAATAATAATAAGAGATTTAAATGTCAACGTAAAGTAATGTCAAAACTATTATAATGCACTTCAACAATAACTTTATTGGTTACTTCATCACTAATAAAAAAACTTTAAATTAATTTGAGTTCTTGATATTCATATCATAAACATGAACTTTGATGCTACAATAGGTATTATATTGAAATTTCTTGAACTTATTGTAGTACAATTTAACTACCTTGAGCGTACACGTCATTTTAAATATCCTCGTTATAAAAAAACTTAATTGAAATTGATAAAGCAGCAATAATTTTGTAATATTAAACATAATAATCCATAATCATCCGGCTATTTGCTTGCCTTCTTATCTGCTTGTTAACACAGGTTCGTCATAGAATCAAAACTATTTTAACTATGGTTTCTTCTCATGGCATTCTATAACAATTAATTATTTCCAAGTTTCTCGTCGCTGTTGTCAATTGAAGTTAGTGGGTTCCACTTCTCAATTCTTTATAATAATCTAATTTGATGCAATTTACTTGCCAAAATTTGCAATCCTTATAAAAATACATTAATCTCTTTAATGTATTTTTATAAGGATTGGATCTTTGATTTTTTGTCATATATTAATAATTCTCGACGCAAATTTAGCTTCCTCTTAGATAAAGTTATAATCTTATTTTGCTTTATATTCGGTTATCAAGATGGTGTGAATGAAATATATATTAAGGTGCAGAATGGAGGCGTCTTCTGAAATTATGTTTGGTTAATTACCCTTTCGATTACTTTCTAATTTAAATAGAAAAGAGTGTACTTCTTTAGTACATTCGATTTACGTTTTAAACGAAATTACTAATGGAATCCGAAAGATATAGGCCCGTGTGAAAATTTGATCCCGTTGCCGTAATTCATGAGATTCTGTTCCCGGGATAAATGTATGTACTATTTAAGAGAGTAGTATATCTCTGTACCAAATATCAGCCAGATCCGTTCATTCGTTAAAGCGTGATTGAATAACAAAAATCCAAACATCTTCACAAACTTACACAAAGATAATATTAGTAGGATTAGTAATAGGTAGCAAAGGACAGGATAGTATGAAGTAGGATTGGATATCCTGGCTCTGGAAGTCGCTATTCATAGAAATCTCAACTGAGGTTGGTCTTATAAGAAATGCTATTATGTTATTGATTGCTTCTACACAATACACCGGTACTTCTCTATTTTCATGACGATTATTTACCGGTGATATCATTTTAAATAAATACGAGTACTTGCGTGAAACAATAATTTCAGATAAAATATAGGTATGTTTTTAATTTTATTGATACCCAAGAGGATTTATTTCAAAACTTTTCTCGGAATAATTTTATTTTATTAAAAAATTGAGCGTGTTCAATTCCCCTTTGAAAGTATGTTTTTTAATTATTTGGACGTTGCTATATTTTGTGTTTGAAATGATTGGTGGGTGATCTTTCCACGTTTTGATATCGTTTATAATATTATATGTAATTTGACTAGGGTATTTGGATATTATTTCATTCTTGGTAACTACGTAGTGCCTATCCACATTAGTGTAAATCAAAAACATAAGTGATATGTCACGCTTCGATGATCGCTAATATACACACACAATCCTGTAACTAAGCCGCTAATTAAACTTGTATTATAATCATTAACTAAGTAATTTAAATTTCATCAACGGAAATGAGTATTTCCAATGATTGGGGTTTTAATATTATCGATACATAATCATTTATGTTGCAAATTTAGCTCAATTTTGTTAACTGTATTGCATATAATATAAGCTATAAAAATTTTGGGGGTGGTAAAATACATAGAATATACGGTTTTGAGACATCCACTGATTCAAAATCAATTGCTTTACCATGATGTGCTATAAACGGATCATCCAATACAAATAGGTATACGTAAAATGTAAAATAAACATCGAAAATCGATCCAATTTGACATAAACATTCCAACATTGTTGTATTCCAACAGTGATGCAAGGATTCGTATTTATAGATAAATACGAATCCTTGCATCTTTAGAATTTAGAAGATTACGTCACTCTCTATTTTGAAGTGTATCTCCAAATTTAGTAAAAGCAAACAATGTAAAAACTTGCACAGACTTTTTCGTAATCAAAGCTTAGCTAAACTTTATAAACAACTCCAAAACACTAAATCATCTGTAAAACAAATATAATACGGAAAAATATTACTCTTTGGGAATGTAAATCACTATAATATATCTTGGGCATCTCCATAGCGTGGCGTGTCAGTGGAGGCTGTACTTTAAGCCCACCAAATTCCCTTTGTTAAGTATGCCGTTTCAGTGACTTTTCAGCGAGGATTATTTTCTGAGGGTAGAGGGAGAAAAAGTTTTATTGCGGTTTGTTAGTTATCGCTGCGAGGCGCTGCCGCACCGCTTTATGTGTTTTCCTAGGATCCGCCATTGTTTGTACGCGAACGATAGTCTAAAGATTTATTTAAAGCGGTTAGCTTGTTTCAGGTTACTTTTTATCCTACATAGTTAATGTTATTTGGTAGCCGGCTCTATAGACGAAGTGAACAAAAGACCAAGATTGGAGTCTTTATTGGACGTCGAACTATTATTGTAAATCCTATTGGACTTCTCGCATTTCAATTCACTGTAAACCTTACCAAGTATACGGTATAAACAATTTTGATCCATCTGCTTACCTACTGTAGAATGTGACGCAAAAAACGGTCTTGGTATTTTGAAATAAATATCCAGAATTACAGATATCTACATTAATATTATAAGCGTGAAAGAAACTCTGTCTGTCTGCTGTCTTACAGACAGACAGAGTTTCTTTCACGCCTAAACAGCTGAACTGATTTTGATGAAATATGGTATAGGAGTAGATTAGATCTCGAGAAAGGACAAAGGCAAAATACTTACCTTTGTCCTCTCTCAATATAATAAAATAGCTAAACTATTGCATTGGGTAAAGCCTGTAATGATAGTTGTAATGAGAAATAAATAAATAAATAAATGTTGCGATAACCGACATGCATACGGGCGGAGCCGCGGGGAACATCTAGTATCACAGTCAGTGCCTGTGAATATATAAAACCTATAGTTTTTTTATAAAACCAAATAGGTCACATTCAATCACACTTTCTGACGGGTGAAAAGCATTTTCATTATACTAATAAATATAAGCACCACCATCAAATGTGTCTGCTTATTATTTACAACAAATCAAACTGAATATTAAATCTGACCCAATTTTCAATATAAGGACATTGTGACTGTTCAAAATAAACCCTCTTAAACTCTGAAAAATGAATACCAATTACACACGTCGTTATCACATTGATTTATTCATAAAAAAATGCCGTACTGTACTTTTTTGCTCTTAATTTATAGCGAGTGTGTACGTGCATTTATTGGACGATATTTTCCACAGGTTACCTCGAACCAATGAGCAGTACACGTCGATATTCATACTGAAAATATTTCGCACTTGAATGGGGATAAGTATGCCAGGTTGGCCTTGTTGAGCTTAAAAATAAATTTGGATGGAAAATATTAAAGACTTTTCTTTTTTTAAGCTTATAAGATCTTTTTTTGCTCTGTACAGAATTAATAGTTAATTTTATAAAAGATACTGTGCCTTTTGGTCATCATTACAGCTTTACAATTTGGTGGCGCGTGGGCCAACGTGTGCGAGTGGACTGTATTGCGGGGAAGCAGATAACTGTTCTATTGACACTTTACACACAAAACAAGACAGGTGGCCGGGCTGCCGCGGATTCGATCCAGGCAGTGAATGCAGCCCGAGAAATTAGGAGAGGATGCACTAACCTTCACGACCCACGTGTTTTTCATCGCAGCCGGTACACGGATCTTCTCTTCCTTGCTCAGGAGCTGCCGTCAGCGTCACTAGATCCCTTGAGGAACACACGAGAGGCACCATCCGATCGGTAAAGGTCTATGAGGCGGTTAAAATACAACAAATATTATTCATTTCTGAGAGACGCGCTCGCGATCCGTCCCTACGCTGGCTAGTTCAAAGCGGGAGTGCCCGTCCACATCTCACACAATGGCGGACGGAAGCTACAGCTAGCCCTACTCTATGGTTAGTGCGGAGGGGGAGACGGATCTAAAAGGAGTGTGTTTCCATGTCAAAAAATACAGTTTCCACATCGGCGCAACCATTCCCCCCGGCTTGAAGGGTTACCTTCGAAACGAAAAATGTGGAACAAAACTAATGTCTAATCTAAATCTAGGTTTGCGAAATAACAACTAAAATATAAACATAGATTGGAACTCGTGCCTACTGCTGGCTAGGCAGAGGGCAGAGGCGAACAACCGGGCGCAGATACGATCCGGTTGCAGTTTTAACCCGTACAACACGAGT
The DNA here is from genome assembly GCA_963662185.1 of Eilema griseolum. Lineage (NCBI taxonomy): Eukaryota > Metazoa > Arthropoda > Insecta > Lepidoptera > Erebidae > Eilema > Eilema griseolum. The sequence continues at coordinate 31,716,438 of OY759230.1, forward strand.
TATCCCGCGGGCATCGGGAAAAATTTCCTCTACTACTCCTAGAGGCCAATGTAAAGGAGGCGCATTCTCAGTCATAAGGACTACCACCGTACCTACAGTAATTGGGTTGGATGGAGTATTCCATTTTTGACGTGACTGCAGCGTGTGCAAATAATCGGTTCTCCAACGATTCCAAAACGATTGGACCATCTTATCTAAAAGAGCGTGACGAGTTAGGAGGTGTATTCTATCGTCATCAACATCTATTGCGGGCAAATATTTTAAAGGAGTCATATTTAAGAAGTGAGCTGGCGTCAGCGCTAACGGCTCTGACGGATCGCTAGATAGAGTCCGACACAGCGGACGCGTGTTCATCACCGCCTCTACTTGCGCGAGTACGGTACTCAACTCCTCGAACGAGAGAATCTGTTCGCCTATGACGCGAAACAGATGCGACTTAAGGCTTTTAATATTCGCTTCCCAATTACCACCAAAATGACTAGCTGCAGGCGTGTTAAAGTACCATTCAATGCGATTTTCGGCTAAGATGTGAGCGAATTCACTTTGGTAGTACTTAGACCGTAAGAATGTGTGCAATTCCGAAATACTACGTCGGGCCCCTACATAGTTTGTACCGTTGTCCGAATACATGCGCTTAACCGGACCCCGACGCGACAAAAAACGTTTAAAGGCGGACATAAAATTTGGCGTACTTAAATCACCGGTCAACTCTATATGAACCGCGCGAGTTGTCATACAAATGAACAAACAAACATAAGCTTTCGTGGAGCGAATGCCACGACCACGAGCAATGGTGACCTTGAAAGGCCCAGCAAAGTCTGTGCCGGTGTGTACGAAAGGTTTTGCGGATTGAACAACACGACAAGAGCGATGATCGGCCATTTCAGGCGCGATAAAACGCGGGCGGAGTTTAAAACAAGGTACACATCTGTGTACTCTAGCGCGAATCAAATTACGAGCGGAAATTATCCAGTATTTCTGTCTCAAAATAGACATTAACAAATCGGGACCAGCGTGACAATTCACCTTGTGATGATAATCTACTAACAAATCTAATACGTGGTCCTTACGCGGGAGAATTACTGGGTGCCTTTGTTCAAATCCTAAACCTGAATTTCTCAAACGACCACCTACTCGAATGAGTCCATCTTCCAAAAATGGTTTCAAGTGTCGGAAAGAACGACTACAAGGTTTGTTAAATTCTAAATTTTTAAATTCAGAAGCAAAATAACACTTCTGCAATTCGCGAAGTATGATCAATTCAGCCTTATCTAAATCAGCGGCGGTTATATGACCGCGTGTAGATAAAATTCTCAAAAATCGGCCTACATAAACAACACAACGCAACAGTCTCGACCAAGACGAGACGCGATTAGCCAACAACAAAACCAGGGACTCTTCACGCGGGACCGACACCACAAGCGAGTGCTTCTTTTCCTCGGGTGGTTCGGAAACCGTAGTGGGATTGAATTGACTAACTGGCCACTTATCTAACGCGGCATGAATCCAGGACGGTCCACTAAACCATAACGGGTGATCTAATATTTGCGAAGGAAGCAGTCCACGAGAGAGACAATCGGCTGGGTTGTCGGTGCCAGCAACGTGAAAGAGATTTTTTGGCGCTAATTCCGATTGAATTTTTGCCACTCTATTAGCGACGAAGGTGTCCCAACGATGGGGCGAAGAGTGGGCCCAACACAAAGCGACTGTTGAATCCGAAAAAGCTAAAATTCTATTAATATTAATGCGACTACTACAAGCATTGGCGATAGAGGTGATCAATCTAATCAACAATAGTAAAGCGCATAGCTCGAGGCGTGCCAGAGAGACGACCTTACGGGGAGAGACCTTCGATTTCGCGCTTATAAGGCTAATTGAAACCTTACCTACATTCGAGACATGAAAATAGACTACTCCTCCATACGCCCTCTCACTAGCGTCCGCGAAGCCTACTACCGTAACAACACTATGTTGCGATATACCTACATGACGCGGAATTTGTACTTGGTCAAGCACAGAGAGTTCTTTTCTAAAGCGAGCCCACAACTTAGCAATGTTGTCGGGCGCGGTGTCGTCCCAATCACAATTCGAAAGCCAAAGCTCTTTTATAAGTAGTTTGGCGTACAGAACGACAGGAGCTACGAATCCCATTACGTCCCATATCCGTGCCACACACGACAGGATAATGCGTTTAGTACAAGTTTGCGGGGTCGAACTACTTTTCAAACTAAACGTATCAGATGCGGGCGACCAGCTTAAACCAAGCACCTTGTGCGTATCACTTTCATCGAACTCCTTAACCGAAGACAATCGGTGCGACGGTGGAATCGACTCTAACGCTGTTTGCGAGTTGCTCGTCCATTTCACGAGATCAAATTGACCCGCCTTCATGAGACTTATAACTTGAGCGGCCGTCTCGACAGCCTCGGCCTCGCTATCTACACTATACACGAAGTCGTCCATGTATAAGCCAGTCTCAATGGTGGCTCTCGCTTTAGGAAATGCATCGCCCTCGTCAGCGGCCAACTGCTTGACGGTGCGAAGTGCGTGAAAAGGGCTAGATTTAAGCCCGAAGCAAACACGATTAAACTCGTAAACCATTAAAGGTTCTTGCGGTGAAAATCTATACAAAAATCGTTGAAACCTACGATCGGGTTCGCGCACTTCAAGGCACAAAAACATTTGTCGAATATCTGCAGAGAGTGCCACAGCGAATAAACGAAAATTTACAATTATGTCAAATAAATTACCTTGAAGATTTTGACCACAATACAAAATGTCATTAAGCGACACGGAAGTGCTAGTCTTAGCACTGCCATCTAGAACTACGCGGAGTTTAGTAGTAAGCTTATCTTCTCTAATAACTCCGTGGTGCGGGATAACGTACGAAGGCTGGGTCTCGTCAGTGTCCGCAGGCGCAGGTGAGATGTAACCTTTATCTAAATATTCGTTGACAACCTCATCATAGGCTTGCTTTAACTTTGGAGACGCCTGCATCTTTCGTTCTAAACAAAGAAAGCGTCTTTCAGCGGATGCACGGGAGTCGCCGAGCGAAAAAATATCTCCCTTGAAAGGGAGCGCGACAACATAACGACCCTGCTCATCGCGAGTAGTCGTGCGACAATAAATCTCCTCAGCCATCTTGTCATCAGGGCTTAGGATTGGTGGGACATTGACCTCCTCAATCTCCCAAAACTTGCGGATGGCAGACTCCAGTGGCGGCTCGACGGTGCAACAGAACGAGGCAGTCGAGTGACTAAAACTATCCATAGAAGCGGGTGCAGAACCAATTATAACAAAACCCAGAACTGTTTCCAGGGCGTGCGGAGCGGGGTACGTCGGACCCCCTTGAACCTTACGTGATAACTGGAGGTGCGGGAGAATTGAAGCGCCGATCAATATATCGACGACTCCAGGAACAGCGTAAGTCTCATCAGCTAAAGGTAAGTCTTTAAATTTCGTTAATAAAGACGTGTCAACTGGGACGGTAGGCAACTGTTCAGTTATTTTATCCGTAACGAACGAATCCATGTCAAACCAAATTTTATTATTAAAACGAGATCCAAACCTCGTTTTAACTGTGCCATGAACAGCTGACCGTAAACCTCCAAAACCCGTCACCACTGAGTAGGTTGAACGCCTATCAACATTGAAACCAAGACGTTGACAACAATCTTGAGTAATAAAATTACTTTGCGAAGCGCCATCTAATAGCGCTCGAACAATGTGCGGTTTACCTAATGCATCAACAATAACCACGCGAGCGGTCGCAAGACAAACCGTAGTGAGGGCAGCACTAGCGGAGAACGAACACAAGGTGACGTCATTCGTAGCGGTCCCCGGGCAGGCCGGAGCGCGTGCGAGCTCGGGCTGCGGCTGCGGCGCAGGCTGCCGCGCGTCACCGCTCGACGAACCAACTGTGCTCACCTTGGATGCGGCATTACTATTTTCAAAATGAAGCAAAGTGTGGTGTCTCGCTTGACATTTGCGACAACCATTTCCACTATTACATAAACCCACGCGGTGTTTAGTACCGAGACAATTAAAACAAAGATTATTAGCGCGAACAAATTTATAACGATCACTAGGCGACAATTTTAGGAAACCAGGACACTTGTACAGTTGCGAGTGATGAGTACTACACAAAGAGCAAACAGGTGATTGTACACGTGCTGGTGCGGTATTAACATAAGTATGGGTTGACCTCAGTGACCTCGATGACGCATCTATTTTGCGCGCGGGACTAACAACTGTCTTCGCGCCTTCATGTTTCGATGAAGAGCGTTGTAATATTTTTATATGCTCGCGAACAAAACCTTCTAAGTCTTCGAACTTAGGAATTTTATTGCCGCGATGATCCGACTCAAACAAACGAATGGTTTCGGAATCTAATTTCCTTAAACCCATATACAAAAATACGAAGTCGCAGAGGTCAACAATCTTTAGGTTCTTTACAGCGCGAACAGCTGACGCGAAAGTGTCTAGAAATTTCTCTAAGTTTTGATCGTTACATGCCGTAATAGATTTCAAATCAAACATCTGATCCAAATAGGCGTTAGCTACCGATCTTTTATCCTCATACTTAGCTTTCAAAGTATTTAAAATTAAATTATAATTCCCGGCACTAAACGTAATTCCAGCGCAAACGGTTATAGCTTTACCAGTCAATTTTTCAACAAGATAATGCAATTTTTCGTGATCTGTCAACGAATCGTTCTTATCTATTGTATTCTCAAAACTATCTATAAATCGACACCAATTGCGAATGTTACCATCAAATTCGGGTATTTGAATTGGTGGCAACTTAGGTCGGTCGCGAGTGGGGTTGGGTCGGTCAGACGGCTTCTCCAAACTCCTCGCGACGCGCTTGATACGACAATACAAATCGTCAAACGACGACAAGGCTTGATAACTCACTGAGTAATCGGGATCCAAATTCAACTCTAAAACGTTGATGTCATGCACTAAGGTTTCGAAATCCGCGCGTAGACTATCTAAGTTTTCTATAGAACACAAGAACGAATCTCTGATGACCAAATCAGAGGTTTTAAGTGCACTATCATAAATCGATTGTACGCGAGAGTAAATCATTTCTTTTTTAGCGTATAAAAGTTTCAATTGAACCTTACCGGTCTTATCAACCTTTGGGGACATGTTTACAATTAAATCTCAAACTAAAGTGCGGTAAACAATAAATATGAAATGACTTAATCCTAGCGGTACAGAGCAGCGAGGCGGCGCGAGCGTTAACTATGTAGGTAGGTAGGTGCTTACAACTGTGAATGCACGCTTGAACAAACGCGCATAGCAACAAGGTCGTACCTACGCGATGGTCGCTGTCTAGATTCAACTATTATTTCCGAGATTAAGTATTGCGTAATATCTATTCAAATTAAAATACTTTCGTATGAATTGGGATGAGATGCGAGCGAGGTAGGCACAGCCACGTGTCTACCCACGCAGGTACTAGGCAAATACGACGTGAGCCGAGAACAGCGTAATTGAAAAAAACAAAACAAAGCCAAATGCGTTAGGTATTACACTGTGCCTATGCACTAGGGTGTCTGAGTATACCTAAGATCTAAGCCTAAATGTCTGGATGCGGGGTTTTCTACTAAAATAACCAGGCACTTAGGTGCGATGCGAAAATTGCGAACTACGATTAAGTGTTGATATGATACCTAACCTATTTATGTATTAGGTAGGTACAATGCGAGCCAGCGGCGAACGGACAACAAATTCTAAGCCTAAGTGTCTGGATGCGGGGTTTTCTACTAAAATAACCAGGCACTTAGGTGCGGTGCGCTCATTCCCATTAGAATAATAACAAAATACGAACTACGGCTAAGAATCCGGCTCGATCCGGACCAAAAATGGTGGCGCGTGGGCCAACGTGTGCGAGTGGACTGTATTGCGGGGAAGCAGATAACTGTTCTATTGACACTTTACACACAAAACAAGACAGGTGGCCGGGCTGCCGCGGATTCGATCCAGGCAGTGAATGCAGCCCGAGAAATTAGGAGAGGATGCACTAACCTTCACGACCCACGTGTTTTTCATCGCAGCCGGTACACGGATCTTCTCTTCCTTGCTCAGGAGCTGCCGTCAGCGTCACTAGATCCCTTGAGGAACACACGAGAGGCACCATCCGATCGGTAAAGGTCTATGAGGCGGTTAAAATACAACAAATATTATTCATTTCTGAGAGACGCGCTCGCGATCCGTCCCTACGCTGGCTAGTTCAAAGCGGGAGTGCCCGTCCACATCTCACACAATGGCGGACGGAAGCTACAGCTAGCCCTACTCTATGGTTAGTGCGGAGGGGGAGACGGATCTAAAAGGAGTGTGTTTCCATGTCAAAAAATACAGTTTCCACATCGGCGCAACCACAATTCGTTGTATTGATGTCAGATTTAATTACGAGTGTCGTGTTGACTCTCTTTTTTACCCTATTACGGCGAAGCAAAAGGAGGGTTATGATTTTGACAGGCTATGTATGTATGTAGGTTCATCTGTTCCTAAACTACTTATTAAATCTGGACAAATGAGGTGTCGGTAGAAGCGTCTTAGTCGTCCGCTGGTTATAGGCTATATAATGTGTCACTGAATCTATTCTGGCGCCCTCGAGCGGCCATAAAGTACTGTTAAAAAATAAATTTGAGATAAATACGTCGTGTTAGGGTATCGAAATAAAGGGCTCAATTAGCAAATTTCAAATATGTATAAATTATACCTATTGCTTGCCCCAAAATAATATAAATAAAAAAATAAGTATAAAACTAAAACCCGACTGAAAAATCACGCTATAAATATATTAAACAAGAAAGTATCAAGGATAGCTGTGAGCTGTGGTCTAACAAAACAATATATTCTAGGGATAAGTGGCATACGACCACGGCTATCCTTGATATATTCTTGTTTAATATATTTATAGCGTGATTTTCCAGTAGTCGGGTTTTAGTTTTTATCTGATCGGTTTATTTTAATACAGACTCAACAATTATCATTCATGTACACGTACGCACGTTCGTATTTTCACCAGTGTTGGATTAGTGAAAATGTACTTCGGCGTACGTACATCCATTGGTATTGAAATGGAACATAATCGTATATTTAGAATATAGATTATTTTATCATTTTAAAACTCATATTTGAAGCATAAATACACAACACGAAACCATGGCATATAGTTTTTTCTCCTAATTAAAATGCGTATTATTCTAAAGAGAGGTCGGTTATAAACTATATTTTTTTGTTAGAGCGTCCACTTGAACGCTATGGGAACGATGGCTAAATCAAATTCGTGGGATATTCTATTTTTAAACACATGTATGCAAAATACTGTTATGATGCTAATATTATTTACGTGAACGAGTGCAATATTACATATAACAATATATTGAGTATGTAATCATATTTGATATGGAATAGTATCATGATAAAGATGGTGGATTTTGATTATAATTAAGGCGTCGTGTTACGCCACACACGTTTGTAGGTTCATGCAAGTTTGACTCCATGGAATGATTAATCTTCGGATTAGTCTAATAATTGGCACAAAGCATTACAAAATTACGACAAAATAGAATTCTATAAAAAAATAAATAAGAGCTCATCTTCACGACGAAAGCGCAAACACAGTATGTTTATACATACGTGCATGACCAGCTGGTTTACTATTGGTTTATTATTTAGTTACCTACTGTATATTTGGTTTAGTATATTATATACCTACTATTGTTTTGCATGATTGATATTCTGTAGAATATAATCATAATATCATTTATTTATGAGGAGACAATAATATCTTCAATTGAATACATTAAATAAAATATGCTATTATAATATACAATTATATTTCGTCATTTTATTCTTCAGATATAACCATGTAGTCCTTTTAGCCTACAAGGCAGATGTCGCACGTTTTTAAAGAAATCGATAATTCAATCGATTACACTTTCATACTTTTTTTTTTCTTTTACATCGCCACCCTACGGCCACCGCCGCTAGCTGTCATTCTTTTTTCGTGCGAGGCAGCGTGCGCACGCGCCATATTAGTTAAGAAAAATACGTACCTACATTAATTTAAAATCAAAATTTTTTTTTTTACCATGCCTAAAAGAAAGCGGGATGATAAAATTGAACGATATCGTCGGAAAATTCAAAGACTGGAACAAAAGTCACAACGGCGACGTCATCGAAGGATTGTTTCGTCGTCAGATTCGGAGCAAAAATCAGGTAAATTACTTGATTAATTAATAATTTGCGTACGGAATGTACGTACTCATTTTTACCTAGAGGTCGACCGTGGGTCGTCACATTGGTATTTTGCACCTGGAGGTCGACCGCGGGTCGTCACGATGGTAGCTAATAGAGCCTGGAGGTTAACCGTGGGTTATCACGATGGCATTTTATCCTGTTTGAACCATATGGGGTTTAAACATAATGTTCCTTCTGGAACATTTGCCCGATTTATTTATATCCTACCCTCAATAAAGCGGTCAAATTTTTCGCTTTCTTTGAGGAGCCGACAACGAACGAGGTCGTTCAAGTTGATGTGGAGGTAGACGCCCTACCCAATGACAACTCGGCATATGACTCAACCACGTCAGGTGAACCCATGGACGTATCCGTATTAGATCCCGAAATACTGTCCGCCTTAGGCGAAACTACGCCAGAAGTACCGAAGTTCGGTCCCAAAATTCACGAGAATCTAGCTCGGCTTTGGCAGCCTATATTACGCAAGGGGCTGAATAAGGAAACTAAGGATAAACTGTACAAGGAGTAGGTACTTAGTTCCTGAAAACTGTGCTCTTTTGAGAGCACCTGTACTCAATCCCGAAATATCAGCCGCCGTGCCGGACGCATCCCGAACGCGCGACAAAAGGGTTGAAGGGGTCCAGCAGCTGGGTGTGACAGCCATCAACAAAGGACTAGGTCTACTTTTAGATGGCGGATCGAACAGGTTGGAAGTCATCAAATATATGAGTGACGGTTGCCGTTTGCTGTGCGACCTCCATTTCTTAGAAGGTGAGGCAAGAAAGAAGTTCGTCACACCGGGCCTGGATAAATCCTTCTTGAATGTAATTCAAGATATTGAACGCGACGACATGCTTTTCGGCATCAAGTTGTCAGACCAAATAAAAGCTTCCAAGATTATCGAAAAACATGGCTTACAGATAAAGAAACCTGTCCCAACGCCCAAGCCGAATTCTTTATCTCAATCCCAGCCGTCATCTAGCCGCTCACGCTCGTCGGGAAACTGGATGGGCCCTCCTCGCTACTCCTCGAGGGGAGGAAAGGGGGGGGCGAAGAGAGGCGGGCCAGCGAACCGAGGCAGGTTCCTGGCAGCCCCAGCCCAGACGAAGTCATCGTCAGGCCAAGCCAAACAACGTGTCACCAATCAACAGCAATAAAGGTACTCCATGCTGGTAGAATTAGTTTCTGCCATAACTGTTGGTTACATGTTACCGATAATCCGGTTATTTTAGAGTGGATATCCAATGGATATCCTATACCATTCGATAAGAAAGTAGTGCAACCATTTCCCCCCCGTAATCAGTTCTCTGCTAGTGACGAGCAGGACATGTCTTTAGCCATAGATAATCTTTTAGACTTAGGCGCCATTTCAATCTGTAATCGTACTGACGGCGATTTCTTATCTCAAATCTTTTTAGCGCCTAAACCAAACGGGGGTAAAAGGTTTATTTTGAACCTCAAAGGTTTAAACAAGTTTGTCACTAAAACTCATTTTAAGATGGAGGACCATAGGACAGCGTCTAAGCTCATACCACAAGACGGTTGCTTAGCCACGGTGGACTTAAAGGAAGCCTACCTCTTGGTACCTATTCGGCATCAAGATCGTAAGTATTTACGTTTTGAATTCAAAGAAACGGAGTATGAGTTTAATGCCATGCCCTACGGTCTATCCGATGCCCCGAGAGTCTTCACAAAATTGATGAAAGAAGTGATTACGTTCTTGAGAAGCAAAGGTTATAAGTCTGTCATATATTTAGATGACATACTTTGTATAGGTGACACTCTCGAAGAATGTTATACTAACGTTAAGGAGACCTGTCAATTGCTCGAATGTTTAGGGTTCATAATTAATTACGAAAAAAGTGTACCGAAACCACAAAAAATATGTCGTTTTTTAGGTTTCTTATTCAATACAGTCAATTTAACCCTTAGTCTACCGCCTCACAAAGTCAATAACATATCAAATTTATTACGGAAATTTTATGCGTTTGCCCAGATGTACAATTAGAGATTTTTCACAACTAATTGGGGTTCTAATAGCGGCATGCCCAGCCAATAAGTATAGCTGGCTGTATACTAAATCGCTAGAACAGCATAAGTTCCTTGCTCTTCAAGAACACGGAAACTTCGAGGCTAAAATAAATATTCCCCAATCTATTTTACCCGACTTGCAGTGGTGGCAACAAAACTTAACGTCTTGCAACCCTATGCGACCACAAGAATTTTTTAAGCTAGAAATTTACACAGACGCCTCCAGGACGGGCTGGGGTGCTTTCTGTCAAGGCAACCGCGCCAATGGAGGGTGGAAGGACGAAGAATCGTCTTACCATATAAATTACTTGGAGTTACTTGCCATCCTAATGGCTTTGAAATGTTTTGCAAAAAAAGTTTCTAATTGCTCTATTTTGCTCAGGGTAGACAACACAACAGCGATTAGTTACATCAACCGAATGGGGGGAGTACAGTTTCCACACCTCAACGACCTAACAAAGGTAATTTGGCAATGGTGTGAGAAGCGAAAGATTTACCTCTTCGCGTCGTATATTAACACACGCGATAATATAGAAGCTGACGAGGAATCTCGAAAGATAAATATCGACACAGAATGGGAACTATGTGATTGGGCTTTCCATAAAGTGGTTCATAGTTTGGGTCAACCAGCACTAGACTTGTTCGCTTCACGCACCAACGCCAAATGCGATTGATGCATTTACTATCGACTGGCGTCACGAATTCTTCTACGTATTCCCCCCATTCTCCCTAATTTTGAAATGTATCAGGAAAATCCTTGACGACGAAGCCACTGGCATTTTGATATTTCCACACTGGCCGGGACAAGGCTGGTTTCCTCTTCTCAAGAAAATGTTGAGATCGGAAATTATATATTTCAAACCTAACAGAGGCCTTCTATGCTCACGTCTCAGGACACTGCACCCGCTGCACGGCAGCCTTACCCTGGGGGCCGCGACGCTCTCAGTCTCGCGTTCATGAGACGCGAGACCTCGGACGTAGCCTTGGATTTGATGTTAGCCTCAATATCTGCAAGCACACTAAAACAGTATTCCGTGACATACAAACTATGGTGGCAGTTTTGCAACGACAAAAATTTAAATTTTTTCTTAGTTACCGTAGCATCCGTTATCACTTTTTTGGTCGATCTCTTTAATAAAGGTGCTTCATATGGCACTATTAATAGCCACCGATCTGCCCTAACATTACTCCTGGGGAATAACGTAGGGTCAGATGAACTAATGAAGCGGTTACTGAAAGGCATTTATAAGAAAAAGCCTTCGCGCCCTAAGTATACGTGTACTTGGGACCCCCAGGTGGTTTTACATCACGTATCAAATTGGTACCCTAATACCAATATTACGCTAGAAAAGCTAACTAAAAAGCTTACTATCTTTTTGTGCACCGGGCATCGAGTCCAGACTCTGTCCCTTATAAATATAAAAAATATTAGGCAATCTCCCTCTGGGTTAAGCCAACCACTGCTATTCCTACCGTATTTTGTGGGTAATCCGGCCATTTGTGCAGCGAAAACACACGACGACTATCGCGAGGCCACCGCGGGGTTGCGCCCCGCCGGTATGGACAATCTTCTCTTGACATTTAAGAGGCCCTATAGGAAAGCCACCTCTCAAACGATTGCTCGCTGGATCAACAGACACTAGCGGAGAGTGGCGTGGACGTGACGGTGTTTGGGGCGCATAGCACGCGTCACGCCTCCACCTCCGCGGCAGCCTTCGCTGGTGTCTCGGTAGATACGATCAGCAGGACGGCTGGCTGGTCAAATTCGTCATCAGCCTTCGCCAGATTCTACAATCGCCCTTTAACTGATCAAGGTATCTTTGCGAGGACCGTATGCTCGATTGATCACATCGATGATACTTAATTGTGATAAATTATTATTATGAACCTAATTTAAGAACATTTGTGAGACTTTTTGTTATTATAAGAGGTACAATACAAGTTGTTATTTTGTTTTTTCTAATGATAATCATAAATAAAAACAGACATTTGTTACTGATACAGTATACCTATATTTTTACAAAATCATAGGTACTTACCCAATACTTAACTTATACTCTAAACATCTACATGGTTATATCTGAAGAATAAAATGACGAAATATAATATAAGATCAAACGAACTTCTGGAAGTGAAGTTCGATCAATATTATATGAGTCATTTTATTCGAAGATATAGCAACCCACCCACTCCAATCAGCAGTATCAAAGTTTATTAACTCTAAAGAATGACAGCTAGCGGCGGTGGCCGTAGGGTGGCGATGTAAAAGAAAAAAAAAAGTATGAAAGTGTAATCGATTGAATTATCGATTTCTTTAAAAACGTGCGACATCTGCCTTGTAGGCTAAAAGGACTACATGGTTATATCTTCGAATAAAATGACTCATATAATATTGATCGAACTTCACTTCCAGAAGTTCGTTTGATCTTATATTACTTACAAATTAAAAACTAAAAACTATGCTAACTATACAATATATACAAAAATGGGATACAGAAAAAGAGGGAGACTGTAATTTCAGGCATCAAAAAATTCCTCCCCATCGATCTCTACTGGTACCGTGCCCAAGAGGCTGGCGGCATTACCACGCTGAATGGCGATGGCAATTCTTTGAGCGAGGTAAAGGCCAGCCTTATGGTCACGGGAAGCGTCGATTAGTCGCTTCGCTATTTCTTTGAATAGCGCGCGCGCGCTTGGACCCCACGGACCCAACGTTTCTACTCCAAACGGCTCAAAATTATAATTACCAGTTAAATTGGTATATTTGCGCCGTTTGAGAGTCTCCGCTGATGCAGCAGCAGCGCATGCGCAGTCCATCGTACTTGGAAGATGGGAAGGCGCCAGGGTGTCGACGCAGGTTGCATCCCACACCAAAGGCCTACCCATCTTCCAAGGCAACAACGACATACCGTCCGGTCTCTTACCATCGTCGCGAGCCAAGCCAACAGGTTCAAGTATAGCTGGCACGCCGGCGGTGACAAGAGCTCGACGGATAATGTCGTTAATGTTTGCATGTCGGGACATGCGGCCTGCGCTCCTGCTACAAGACAATCCGTGATGTCCAAGGCTATCGACAGCTTCTCCACAGAGACACCGATGCGGAGAAACACACGGGGCACCCAAACGTAGGCAAGTCGCAATGCGGAAGGTCGTGTCGTCCAACATTGTTCCAATGTTGGGCGAAGGAAGTGCCTGGAGCCATACACCAGATTCCCATTCACCCACAGCCAATAGGCGAGCGCGCTCAGCAGCGCTGGTAGCTGTACTGATTAAATGTTTTTTAACACCAATAGTGAGCGGCTCATCCCATTGCCTTTGGGAAGATGGGTTGGCGGGCATGGCGGCAGTTGGACAAGTCATTTTCCAAGAATTTACAGCTTCGGCCTTACCTGGCACATCCGAATTAATCAGTGAAGGAGCTAGAATTTTCCTGACTAATTCTTCAGTGCCATAGACCGACGACAAAAATGCTGGCATACTTACATCTGCAATTTTGCGAACGCCGAGGCCCCCGAGACGAACTGGAAGGGACGCCTAAAGCCACACTCGATCGTTCAAATTTATATTTAAAATTTTGCATAGAGTGTCTTGCAGCACTCTATCCACTTGACCTAAAAGTTCCAAAAATTTAAAAAGTTGAGTTGAACGCAGGGCATGTGTAAATTTTGGTACGAAAAGACAATGCCGAATAATGGTGAAAGCTGAATGTATATTAATTTGGTACAATCGCTCCGAAACATCACAAAAGAAATTTATTTTCTCTTCCACAAAAGAATCGTAAGCATCTTCAAGAATTAGCGACCCAAGGAGGCGGAGAGAACTTTTTTGTAAAACTTTTAAATTTGGAGCCAAAGCATTGAATTTTGAGAGTACCGAAAGATTGTCAATTTGATCACTGAGAAAAATTTCACATTTGGTGGGATTTAGTTCTAGGCCGATTGAACTAAATTCTTTTTTTAGAAACGCCAAATCTTTTAACACCGTTTCTACGTCGCCTCCGAGAGTTCCATCATCTAGATACCAAACGTTAAATTTGGAATTTAGTCGCTGAATTATAGGGTGAATAGCCAGGCTGAAAATGACTGGTCCAAGAGGATCACCTTGTTGACACCCTACTGCTGAATTTAAAATATTTTCCTTATAAAGCAATTTAGAAGGATGCCTATAGCACTGCCAGAGAAATTTAAAAATTTTGGGGGTTTCCAATTTGGCCTGTGTCAACAGAGTGTCTCTATTAACAGAGTTAAAGGCATTCCTCAAGTCAACTTTGAGGATAACCTCACCTCCACTGCAGCCAAGGAACGTAGATAAGGCATGTACAGCAGCCTCACAGCCCCCTTTGGAGCCGAAGCCGAGTTGGAGGGGCTGGAATTTATCTGTGAGAGAGTATCTATATGCTCTACAACACAACTTAGCTGCTATTCGCCTGTATGTACAGCCTACGGCAATGGGACGAATGCCACCATCTTTTTTACGCAAGGCGCAGAGATTAGCGCCGTACAGTAAATCAATGATGCCCTCGTCCACATTGCCGGACAACATAAGGTTAATTAAGGCCGTTAGTTCTTTCAAGAGTGCGTTGCCAGCTTCTCCGACGCTTACGCCGGTAAGGTCCTTGAGGTGCTGAGGGGTAAGGCCATCGAGGCCGCCGGCAGACCCACTCCGGAAAGAGCCAACGGCTGCTATCACGTCCTTGGCTGAAACACTGAGACGATCAGCGTCTGACTCCAGAGGCTCAGGGAAGGAAAGGTTATCAGCAGGTGATGGGTGCTTGCTTTGCAAATCTGCCAGAGTATCTGGCGAGCATGGCGCTATCACATCACTGCTGAATAAAAGCCTTGCAGCTCCTCTAATGTCACCTTCTCTTAACTTGGACTCTACATAGTGGTAAATTGAATTTTTATGGAAGGTGGTGAATTTTGGATCAAAATTATGAGCTAGAGAGCAGTTTTCTTTTATTTGTGTTGTTAGCGATTTTTTGGTAGCCTGGTCTTTCGCAACATGTAGAATCCTATAAGGGAAGGTGAGTAATTGTTCCCAAGCGCTTTGAGAGTTCTCCCGGACGACCACGGCTATACACCGGGTAAGGTTCAGTGCAACGGATGGCCTTGCACCACGAGGAACTCTCTTTAAAATTGGAACCGAATTTTTAAATTTGGATAATGTTTGCCAAAAGGGAATTTGGGTGACAAAGGTAGGGGTTGTTTGGATTGAAGGTGCATTTTGGGATTTGTGTACTTTCCCAAAATGCACTTTTAAACCTCGCTTACCTTTAAAAAAACGGGCTTGAGAACAATCTGGGCATTGTACAAGTTGACTTGCACATATTTCCGCTTCGCTGTTACCTCTGTTACAGTCTCTTTGCATTTAAATACACACAATAACACTTCAAAACTACACAATGTACACGATAGAATTATAAAAACTGAAAAATTTACTATAAACAAAATGGACAGTTGCATCTTCGCATCCTAGCAACGCGAGGGACCGAAGCGGCGCCCCCGCGTTGCACTAGTACTGTTGCTATGACTTATTCTGTTTCTTGGTTCCCCGCGGTGCCCGACTATCTGTGGCACAAAATCTGGCTTCTTGCATTTCAAAAGTAGTCCGGGAGAACTCTCAAAGAGCTTGGGAACAGCTTCTCACTTTTCCTTACAGGTATTGTGATTTGATTATTTGAATAGACTCAAGATACATGAATGTATAACGGTATTCTATGGAAAGTTGCAGTATTACATTCTTATATATCAATTACTTTTGGATAAATAGTTTGACCACACGGAAGCACCGAAATCAACGACATTTTTCAGACAGATGACATTAGTAATATCGACATAAAATAAAATAATCATAATTGATTATATTGCATGAAGGCATGTTATATCTGAATGTAAACATGAGCTTAAAATTAACTTGCACTGAATTCCTTTGTTGACATGGCAATCCTATGATAAAAAAAGGGATCCCAAGCGTCCCCGCTCCCGCGCGGAGTTCACACTGGTATAAAAGGAAATCGGCTGATTTGCGGGGGAGAGAGTTTGGTTCGATTAGTAGAAGCGCACAGA
This sequence comes from Eilema griseolum, assembly GCA_963662185.1. NCBI lineage: Eukaryota > Metazoa > Arthropoda > Insecta > Lepidoptera > Erebidae > Eilema > Eilema griseolum. Next base: position 31,732,793 of record OY759230.1, read on the forward strand.
CCATGCAACGGTTTCATTAAATTATTCTAGCCGTATTACGCCAGTGTAATTTGTGAGAAAGTGGCAAAAGTTCGGTGTGCGGAAACTGTGTCGGAACAACGCGCTTTCTGAATTATTTCAGAAGGTTCCTAATTATTTATATACCTATTCCAATACACACAAATACCAAACATCCTCGAGACGTAGTGTTGATAAGTTCTTGTAGGTAAAGATTGCTTTAAATTTCGGGGCTGAGACTGGCCTTCGAAAGCGTCTCAATACCTTATCCTGGTCACCTAGGTTTCCGTGGTTTCGTTGTAGGAGAGTCTAAACGAAATCACTTCCCATTACCTTAGCTAGTTCACATTGTTGATTTACACAATTCACAACACACACATACACATAACTTCTAACTCACCTATTAAGGTTGGTAAGTCTTAATAGACCTAAGGTAAACACTAGGGCTCCTAGCTAGGTCTAGTTAGTTTTTCTGTTGCTACAGACATAGATTGTAGGAATTCTATAAGAATTATAGGTGTGCACTGTACCTTAAGTTTGAAGTGAATCTTTTACGTTATCGATGTGTTGATATAATAACTGTTGGGAACATTACACATGGTATTCGTAAATTATATCTTGGTTAGGTATAATACACAACTTGTATAGAGATTGAGTTGGGGTTTGTTATTTCCACATTTGAATGTAGCTGGAAAGAATTTGCAGTTGAATTATTAATGCGAAAGGCTTCATTTAGTGAGATCTTATTTAACAGCATACGTGCTAAAGTGAACTATTTATGTCCTATTAGAATTACATTAGTAATTCATATATTATACTAGATCTCATCATTTATACCATACTGAGGCCTAAAATAGTAAAGTCATACATTTATCACCAACTGTTAGGATTCAATTCTGTGGCTCCTGGATCATTTTGATACAGTATTAGAGCAACTCTGATTGAAGATACCATTTTATTACCAATCAGAGCAGTTTGTAAAGTGTAGCGGTCCATAAACCTGCCAAAACTTATTAAATTAATTATGTATTCGTCAGTAATGACAGCCATTACAGCCGTGAAGGCATAATATCTTTTTTCATTGTTGAAATAATATTATATCACATTCAATCATTATTCTAATTGTTTTGGCATCGTTCATGAGATTCGTGAGGCGTTAAAGGGCTACTACATTTTATACTGGAACCAGAAGCCGAAAACTGAAGGATTACAGTATACAGTGGAGTTTAGTGGAGGTTTTACAAACTGAATTAAATTAACTGTGACGAAGTGGAGGAGAGCTTGATCTTTTGATCAACGCTATCAGTTCTTCGGAATTGATCATAATCTCGCTCTTCGGGGCTTGAGATTCATAATCTCGCTCTTCGGGGCTTGAGATTCTTATTCTCGCTCTTCGGGGCTTGAGACATTTAATTGATTCGGATCACATATCACAAATCATATATGATATCTTCGACATTAAAGGCCTATATACAGCTGCAAAAGATGCCACACAAAGTTCAAACTATCAAAGACCTATATTGAATCTAATTTATATCTCATTTGAATAAAATATAAATCCACAGTCTTGTCATCACACTATTCCGAACAGTTAAAAACTAAGTTACAATAACGATTTAAACTGTAGTGTCAGGATTATTAAAGTAATGAATGATAGATATTGGGTCGGGGTTTAAAGATTAGGTAAATAGACGATCACAGCTATAAGTATCGTGGGATTACCCCGGTAGTTCCCGTTACAGTATCGAAAATGTTTTGATGAAAGACCAGGATAAGAGTAATCGCAAACAAGAATGTTTGACAATTGTTATGAATATTTAAGTAAAAGAAGTGTATGTAGATAGGTCTTGTGCAAAGATGTGGTATCTGTCTGTTTACCTATAAAAAACGTGACCAATTTAAGATCTTCAAAAGTACTCCAAGCGCTATTAGCCAACGATGAAATATTAAGCCTCGTATGCATAGAGATATTATGTTTATAGGCTAAATTGCTATAAAAAATGTTTAATGCGGCTATACGGGCTACAATTACGTATTGGTATAAATTTTATATTCGTATATTTACCAAAACAGCGCTTTTCATCATAAAATTGGGCGTAAAATTTAAGGGAGAGGTTATCGCGGCCCGTTCGCTTTCCAATCCAATATTAATTTAATAATTTACGATAAGCTGCGGCTTGAAGGCACATCGATTCAATCACAAAGCAATCAGGATCAGTTTTATCTGAAATGAGGCGAGAATAGAGGCGAACCTTTTCTCAAAACATAAAATTACCGAAACCTTTTGAAAATTACTGACAACACTCCTTGGCTGTGGTTGGGAGCGACTTATAAAGTAGGGTGTTTAGTATAACATAAATTAACATTAATATAGGTGATTCTAAGCTTATAAATACGTTAGCAGTGTTACAGTTTCATGCGAGGGTTCTCATTTGCATGAGCCAATGAGAACTTTAACAAATATTCAGGTTTAGAAACGGTGATATTGTGATATTTATGAAGAAGCAATGGTTAAACATTCAAACTTAGATCGCAAAAAAACTTGTGACAGCGCAAAAAATGGAAAGAAGGGTACGAAGTGCAAAAAAAGATTATAATAAGCTTGGAGTGGTGCTTTTGGGGATTTAGTCATACCAGTTCAGAGTTCGATACTTTCTGTTTAGAGAGGTTTTTAATTTTAGTTTAAAATTCAAACAGTTTCTTTTGTGTCTACGTTGATTTATCGCTTCTCCTTCTTCATGAACTGAATATTTCAGACCATGAAGGAGAAGATAGCACGATAAACCGTCGTTCTCGGTTGTTATACGAACGTCTATGGCAGCAGTAGCAGATAGTTAGAGTCCTAAAAAATCTTCGAATGCGTCTGAGATTAATGCTAGGATGAAAATACGTTGATTAACCCTGGATACTAAAAAATAAACAAAAAAATTTGTTGATAAACGTTCGCACTATATAACTTCTATTCTATTTTTAGAATTCTACCTGTAAAACTCGGTTTATTAGTGAAAAATAAAATAGCAAACCTACAGCAAACAACCCAGCACATTTTACGACCATAATAGAATTTTAATAAAAGCATAACGCTCGTAGATATTGAACTAGTGAAGTTTTGCTATACAAATATGCATTGAAAATACTGCGATAGAATGGCCTTTGTCGTAAAATATGTGATACATAGGTATTTTGTCAGTTCTATATGCTATTAAAACCATTCAGAAATGATCAAAAGAGCTTTGATAGGGCTGCTAAACCTATTGATGGCTTTATGGATTAGCATTGATTGCCACAAAGGAATACAATTCAATATTCGCCAGTGTTTATGAATACATAAATAATATATGTTTATACGTAAATTTTGAGCTAAAATAATTAGTACCGTCAGCTTTAGATCGCTGACGCCGTATAAAGTACTCAAAATGATCTTTAGGCCTTGGTTCCCCCCATTCTGTTGACTGATTCTACTGATATATTTGGTACACACCTTTAGTTGGGACAATGATACAATTTGACTGACGAATTTGTGAAGATCGATTATCAATTAATCGAATGGAAGAAAGCCATTACTTTGTGTTATTTTGCAAATGAATACATTTTGTTGTTTGTCGTCGTCTGCGCCGCACATCCGCGGCGTCTCCGCTCCGCGACCGCTCTGCCCCGAAACGGCTAGCATGATAAGGCCCTAAAATAATTTTTAAACTTTGCTGTCAAGGTCGTTCTGACGCTGACTGTACTTTTCTTTTCAAATAGAAATTTAACTTTAGCATGTCTACGCCTAAGCAACACGCTCCAATACCTCTTCTACTGGGACCATACTACCTTACCGTCTACCGGGCTGTTGCCGCAACAATCATGGCATTGTGTAGTGATATTGTCATATCAATCAAATTGTTAACAAAATTTATTGGTTTTGTAAAATTATGGCCACAAATCGTGGCTACATGTAAGCGTTGTTGAAAATATGGCGGTAATTATTGGCATATCACGGTAATGTAGCAATTACGCATTACGCAAAAAGTAAATTATTGACGATCAAGTTCATGAAACAATTGACATTTTTACAGTGATGATGTGTGGGGTTGTCTTTACAGTTGAAACAAGTCAGGGCTCAATAAGCAATTTCAAATAATCCCACGTTCACTCAAGCTGTGGAATGACCTCCCTGCTGTTGTTTTCCCAAGCACCTACAATATGGGATGGTTGGTAGGGTCATGGGAAGGAGGTGGGAATAGGTAACCACTTTCCGTCAGGTGGGCCGTGTGCTTGTCTGCCACCTAAGTGGTATAAAAATGGCTTTCATTTTATGGTAAAGACTGTTGTCCTTTATTTCATCTCAAGTACGGTCAAGAAGCGTCTTCGTATAATCAAATTATTTGGTAGGCTCAAAGACTCCGAGATTATTTCTACGTGAGCTAGCAAACCACGCATGACACTTAAAATTTCTTCTAGATATGTGCCCTAATGTTGTAAGGTTTTCTCTTGTGATAGAAAATAAGGTCTATTTCAACAATTTATTTGTTTAGTACTACATGTTTTTAGATATATATCTATTAGTAACTAGCATTGTCCATAATATTACCGGCATGAACCCACTCCTAGGTTTCTCTTCGGTTGTTGTGACCAAGATTCGAACCCGTAACTTATTGATCATAAGGTTGAATGCTGTTAATCTACAGTTACATTTAAGAAGAGACTGTTTTTAGACATCTGGTTAGGTACTTATATAAAGGTAAAAACTCAGTTTATTATCTATTCGATCTTTAAACTAAGTTTTATGAGGAGGTAGGTCTCGGTGGTATTTTCGCTCAATTGAGCAGTCCGACTGGGGAAGTACCTCCGCCCTACAGAATACCGCGGTTATAATAACTTCACGTTGTGTTCCCAGCGGTGAGTAGGGTAGCCAGAGCTCACTGGAGAATTTGTGCTGTAAGTGGGATGACTAAAGGCTTGTCCTGCTTTTTCTTCTACACTGACGGCACAGAAACTCTGTACTTACAGGGTTGGCAGCGCGACTGTGACTCCTCAGGTGTTACAAACGTCCATAGGCCACGGTAACCACTTTCCATCAGATGGGCCGTGTGTTTATCTGCCACCTAAGTGGTATAAAAAAAAACTAGTTAAAGCAGTGGTTTGTTTGTTTAATATGTGTTTGTATAAGTCACATCAAGGTTGTTTACGTTTAGTCAAGTACCAATCCAAATGCTGTGTATGTTTTATTGTAATATAAACGTATCTGTAAAAGAGATTTCTTACGCTCGTTAGTCTGTGATTGTTTTGGGTCAGTTGAAGTGCCGTTAGAGAACTCGTTAGAAGTGGGAGCATCTCTTTGATTACCCTTTTGGTAAGGCAAATGTTTCATACTTAAATCAAATGTTTTTCTATGTTCTTTTTGTAATTTTATTTACAAAAGAAAGAATATTATATTGGCTGTACGTGGTGGAGTATTAGTGCCGACTCTTATGTATGGTAGTGAAAGTTGGGTGTGGCAGAAAAAGCATCAGAGTAGAGTGAATGTAGTAGAAATGCGTGCGTTGCGAAGTATGTATGGCTTGACCTTGAAAGATAGAGTGAGAAATAGCGTGATAAGAGAACGATGTGGAGTGATAGAAGATGTAGTGATGAGAATTGAGAGAGGAATGTTGAGATGGTTTGGTCATGTTGAGAGAATGAATCAAAGAAGACTAACGAAACAGGTGTATGAGGCGAGTGTGGATGGTACCGTCGGAAGGGGAAGACCTAGGCGCACTTACCTGGACCAAATCGGGAGTTTTGGAAAAGGGGCAGGTCAGGAGTGCTGTAAACCGACGAGCATGTATGTAGAATGTAATGAGAGTGAATGAAGCGATGTCAGGATCGTAGCAAGTGGAGATCCGTGATCTCTGCCTACCCCTATGGGAAACAGGCGTGATTTTATGTATGTATGTATGTATTATATTGAATAATATTCCCTCTAACCCCTCCAGCTAAGATAAATTGCTTGTGTTAGGAGTGGGTTCACGAACCCGGGACCTCAATCGTAAGGCCGACTCCTTAACCACTAAGCTACCAATGCCTTATTAGAAAGACAATACAATTTTGATTAACAAAACAGTTTGACTTGCTCTTTATGCCTTGGTATTAAGATGATTTCGAAACCTTATTGTCAAAATCGATCTGATGCTGCCTGTACCTAATGTTATGGCGAAGTTCACAATTGTTAAAAAATAAAAATGCATTTTGAAAGTATCTATTCTATTTAATGGTGTGTACCAAATATCAGAAGAATCAGTCTACAGGAAGAGCTCACTGGAGAGTTTGTGCTGTCAGTGGGAAGACTAAAGGCTTGTATTTATTTGTCTTCTACACTGACGGCACAGAAACTCTGTGCTAACAGGGTCGGCAGCGCGAGTGTGACTCCTCTGGAGCTAGGCACGTCCATAGGCCACGCTAACCGCTTTCCATTAGGTGACCCGTGTGCTCGTCTGCCACCGAAGTGGTATAGGAGGGGGGGTTTGTGAAATTCAATCTGATGCTGACTGTACAAGACATATACAGTGTCTGAAAAAAATCTAACATGATATCTCATAGAATATTCTAGTGCTCAGGTGTTGATATGGCCCATACTAGACACATTAATAGACTCGAGTTGAACTCTGTTGACTTACGTCCTTCTGGCGCTGTGTAATAATAAAAAGTTCAATGGCTCCCACTGCGAAAACATATTCATACGTTTTGAATATTTCATCAAATTGAAACTTTCGCCGGAAAACTCAAGTTGATACTTCAAATTACTTACTTTGGAGTTTGTATGGATCAATATCATCCAATTTGTATTTTCACTTTGTATATTGAAAGCAACTGTAGTACACTACAGTTATCCACAGGTGAACAACTTTTCAATAATGAATACTCGATCGAAAAGTGCGAGATACTTTAACAAAGTGTGTGTGTGTGTATGTGTGTATAGCATCAAACATTCATATCATTACGTCCAATTTCTCTTTGATTCTACCTAGTGCTGTGTTAGGTTTGATTGCAATTTTGCAGAACCGCGGTAGCCTAATGGTATGGATAATGGTTACAGGTTTTACCATGGCACACACCAATTACTTTGCGATGCTTTTCGAAGTTATATGTGTATTTATCGCTGGTTTATAAGTACCCGGTTAATGGCAATAGGCTCGCCACCTATTGCATTGGGACCTAAACATAAACTGGTGAAATGTGGGTGCTAGCACCTCTGCCTACCCCTTCGGGGAGATAGCTGTGAGTTTATGCTATATTATATACGTAGTGAGACATACCTTGTAATTTAATGAGAGTTTGTTTTGGTAACAAGAGCTTAGTCTAGATAAGTAACTATTAATTTCATACCCGAATACGGTGAAGTAAAGGGAGGGTTATGATTTTTATAGATTATGTAGGTATGTATGTAGGTTCATCTGTTTCCTCATAGCTTCTCAACCACTTATAAGAATTGGACAAATGAGGTATCGTTAGAAGCGTCTTAGTTGTCTGCTGGTTATAGGCTATATAATGTATGTACACTGTTGATCGATGGCACTTGGTGGAATTTGTTGTTACACATATTGAGAACTCACTTGTACTTTCCACATCATTTTTTATTTGTTATTAGACCTGGCCGGTTTCGGTTACGGCTATATAATGTGTCACTGAATCTATTGTGGCGCCTTCTAGCGTTCATAAAGTGCTGAGTTAAAAAATAAATTTGAGATAAATTGTCGTGTCACTAAGTGACCATTGTCACACGGTATGTGTAAGTAATGGTGACCCTCTTTTCTGGGACTTTGCCTTCAGCTTACCATCAGGCAAGGCCAAGTCCAACTGACGTGTCCTAATTTAAAAAAAAAAATTCGTGTTTGGTATCAACTAAAAGTCTACTAATATCAAATATGTATAATTATACTTATCGCTTGCCCCAAAATACTATAAATAAAAATTTAAGGAAATAAATAAAACCAGTCTACTGAATAATTTCACTCAAAAAGTATTAAACAAGAAAATATCTTGGATAGCCGTGGTCGTATGTCACTTTTCCCTAAAATGTACTTATGGTTAGACTAATTACGTATGTTTAATTCTTTCAATAGTCGGATTTTTTCTTGTGCTCCCAAAATACTCCTCAGACAATTATGTCTATTTAATATATCACAAGGAGTATCGGAGACCACGGTCCCGATCCCGAAATATTCACCCTTAATCTTCCAGCTAAGCTAAGTCACTTGTGTTAGGACTGAGTTTGGGTCAAAAGTGGGCCTGAATTCGAATCTTCAACTTCTCGACCGTAAGGACGACTTCTGAACCATGAAGCTACCAATGCTTTTTTTTTCATTTTTACTATTATAATAAACTTATAACGTAGTCTGGAATGGTGGAGCAGTAACGTTGAAGGCTATATTTCTTAGTTTTCTCCAAGTAAGCTTTACAGGTGACTTTTACGCCACACTAAAACGTTCGTTTTCGCTTCGTCGACGTTTCTAAATTTTTGAGGTATTGAGCTCGACAGTGTGTTTTTCAAAGGTTAGTGGCTAAGGTTATACGTCGAGAGCACCGTATCGTAAACCTGCTTAGTCTAATAAAGCTAGCTCATAAACTTTTGTAGGCCTAATAGATTCGTCGTGCGATTTGACTTGGAGTACACGCAAGGCAAAAAAAAGTAAAACATTTTTCCTTTACTTCACTTTTACTAAAAGAAAAAAACTAAAAAATACTGACCTCATCTGCAAGCCGGTATACTGCTGATGGATGAGACTCCGGCGTAAACGTTCCTATCGGGGTTGGCAGTGGCTCTCATATCATGTCAACAAATTACTCGAAAATGATAAGCTCTCCCCGAGCTCTAAAGTGTAAACTTCACAATCACAAAATAATTAAAAACATGATGAGGAAAGATGAAAGAAGATGATAATGTTATGATTTTATTGTAAACATTTAATGCCGCCGTTGCAATGGCCAAGTTTTGGGCCAATAAAATTCAAATACCAGACCATTATATGCCAGACCTGGCCAATGACTCGAAGAAGAATGTAAATCGCGTTCGAAAATTTGTTTATCTCAATCACTTCAGGAAGCGACTGTAGTTACAGTCAACTACAAAAGTTGATTAACACTAATACATTTACAAACCATTTTTTACTGGAATACATGTATCAATAATATAATATAATTGATGTATAAGTATTTTTATAATCCCTAGAGGACAAAGTTAATGTCTTGCTTCGATTACTATTCTTTGAAAGGTTTATAAGCTAAGGTAGTCAATAAATTATTATTCGTAACAAGTAATTATACTTCAATCAATTCAATAATACTTCAATTCAAAAAAAAAAAAAATCAATTAATAATAGATATTGTCATTTATATAGGTCAAGTACGTCTACGAAAAATACCCTTGACACTGCCAGTGGTGTCATGGGACTTAATTCATACCTTTGACACTACCGGTGATGCCAAGGGGATAGAATACGGAGCGAAGTGTCACTGTAACATGACTGGTAAGATGGTTACAATAAGGTTATTTCTTAAGCTACTTTTGTCGTTGACTGTACATACCTCCGGAATAAATGTCGGTATTTCGTGCTGCAACATTCCCGGTAATTCCCCCGAACTGCCATTGTACGCAGTCCGGCGCCGGCCATAAATTGGTTAATGTCGTTATAATGAAATATACTTAGTGCAACTGGCGCCTTGTCTCCCGGAACAATAATAAGATATTAATAATTGTTTGCTTTTAATAATCACGTTAATGGAAGTCGTTTAGTGTTTCTTTGTATTGTAGTTACTGTTTCGAAGGAAAGAGCGAAGTGGCGCTCCATACGCTCCAATATTTCATGTTAAGAGTTATTAAAGTGTATGGAGCGCTTTCTTATACCACTTAGTTGGCAGACAAGCACACGGCCCACCTGATGGAAAGTGTATACAGTGGCCTATGGACGTGTGCAACACCAGAGGAGCCAAACTCGCGTTGCCGACCCTGTAAGCACATAGTTCAGTGTAGAAGACAAAGCAGGACAAGCCTTTAGTTTTCCTACTGACAGCACAAATTCTCCATTGAGCTCTGGCTACCCTACTCGCCGCCGGGAACACAACACGAGAATGTTATGGCCGCGGTATTCTGTAGGGCGGAGGAACTTCCCCAGTAGGACTACTCAAGTGGGCGAAAATACCGCCTTGTTGCACCTCCTCTAAGATCTTTGAGATAGAAGTCATCCTCACCTGCAAGCTGATACACTTGCTGATTGAGGGTCAAGATCCTCTCGTCTTTTCTCTCTGGGTGTCAGACAGTAGGAGGTAACTCCCGTAATAGTTACCAATCAAGTCAATCAATCAATTAGCCCAGCGCAGTCCATTGCTGGACTTAGGCCTCTCCCAATGTGCGCCATTTTTTCCGGCCTCGGCAAGAAACTCAGCAGGCATTTTTTTGCTCTATTTAAAAACATTTACTTAGTCTAAATACAGTAATAAGAGTTTGTTTGAGTAACATAGTGCATACTCAAAGTGCAAGAATGCAATGAATGGAAGCCGAGGCCTGCTTACTTGATCTCTTCATTTTGGTTTGGCTTAAACAGCGTTTATGGATCCGACTGATATCTTACTTCTCAAACTAAATAGAATAAACAATGCCTAAGCCTCAAAAATTAGCTAGCGTATCAGTTGGCCAGTGAGGGACATGGAGCATGATCTTGGTTGAAGCCCAAAATACCCTTCCACCAAAATACTAAAAAATAATACTTTTACTACATCCCTTATTTTTAACGTGCTGAAATCCACTCGGATACCGCCCTCTGTGGCCATGGCTCTGGTGGTTGTGTCGGGCTGTAACCGACTAAAACCGCACGAACGTCATAATAACTACTTATTATCATTACAAACCCACCCATACAACCTCGTATTTTAACGTCTTTTGACCTTCTCAAAATATAATAGTCTGAGCTCCCGATGGACCACATTTTTTTTTTTTTTTTTTTTTATTTATTAATTTCATACATACAATGTCATTACAGGCAGACCCAATGCGACAGAGTAGCAACATAATTTTAATAATTTCATTTACAATATATAATGTCATTTACATCATCATAATCACACATAATCATGCTTCAAAAACTAACTAATAATTTCACAACATTTTATTAATTAAAGTAGATATAATTACTATTTCAAATATTATTCACGAACATGTCATAACAGAAATAATAATTATTCAGTTGATGATGTCAAAATAATAATTCAAATAATAATGTCAAAGTAATAATTAAATTAATAAAGGCAAAATAATACTTCAATTCATAGTGTCAAAATAATAATTCGATCAAAAATGTCAAAATAGTAATTCAAATCAATTGTCAAAATTATATATTTAATGTCAAGTTCACAATAATTTAATGTCAAATGATGAAAATACACAATTTACATTTCTAAAATATATTATTTAATATTAGCGATACATAATCAGAATATATCAACTTAACCTAGATTCCTTCGCTCAAAACACAGTAACTAGCCCTTGTGAATTCATTCAGGGAGCATGAAAACAAGCACAAATCTAATCTGTCAGCCATCACATTAAGCGCACGCAGCGCCCGCGTCAGCGGCGCCCTCTGCAGCAAGTTGGTACGCGCGCGACACACTCGCAGCAGCGGGGGGCGCCGCCGCCTCAACGCGTACTCCTTCGGTACACACAGCCCTACTTCCCGTAGGATAGCTGGGTTGTGTATAAGCCCACGAAACACTTTAAACAAATAGGTGGTCATAGCCACCTCCCTCCTTACTTCCAGCTTATAATATCCTGTCATACCCAGAACGAACAACGTAGGATACAACCACGAATAGCCCGGGTAGACACCATACTGTTTCCAATATAAAAATCGAAGGAACTTATTCTGGGTACGCTCCAACATAACCTTATATTTGTCTTCGTGTGGAGACCAGATTAGCGCATTGAACTCTAGGTGACTCTTCACGAGAGCCTCATACAACGCCCTTAACGCCGCAATACTAGTAAACTGGTTTGCTTGACGTAAGACAAACCCTAAATTTCTGAAAGCTTTTTTACAGACACCGGTGATATGGTCACGGAAATTTAAATCAGTGCTAAAGCGCACGCCCAAATCCTTAACCTCGGTTACACGCCGTAGAGGGACTCCTTCCATGTGATATTGGTAGTGACTTGGGTTGTGTGCACGGCTGAACGATATCACCGAGCACTTAGCTACATTAAAGTAAAGTTTATTGTGTAAACTCCATCTCACAATCCTTTCTACGTCTTGCTGTAGTTCATCATGATCTATGTGGTCGTTAATAACTCGTACCAATTTAAGATCATCTGCATAAAGCAAGGGCACCGAGTGTTTGACCTCCTCCGGTAAGCTATTTATCGTGAGTATGAAGAGAAGAGGCCCCAAGTTACTGCCTTGACTCACTCCAGATCTCGTGAAATATGGTTCGGAAAGGTGTCCCCCACAGTCAACGTATTGGCATCTGTCCCGCAAGTAGCTGGAAAAGAAGGACAGTGTATGCGGCGTACATCCAACGCTAGCTAGTCGTGATAAAAGCACGTCATTATCAACAGTATCAAATGCCTTCCGAAAATCAAAGTACGCCACATCTACCTGTAGACCAGCGTCCACCGCCGGCACCAAACACGACATTAAATTAATTAGATTGCCCGTAGTACCCCGCCCGGGTCGGAACCCGTGTTGCGCATCAGATAGCTGAGTGTCTATCTGTCCGTATAAGCAGTTGTGAATGGTTGCCTCGAACACCTTAGCTGGAGTGCTAAGCACAGCCACGGGCCTGTAATCACTTGGGTTTGGGCCTCCACTACCTTTTGGTACGGGTATCACACGCGTTAGTTTCCAGCGCTCTGGAAATTTTGCGGTCTCAATGCAGGTGTTGAATAAATGCAGCAAAGGTTCAGTGAGTACCATGCGACAATCCCTGAAAATGAACGCTGGTATGCCGTCCGGTCCCATGGAGCGCTTGGGAGGCAGACGAGCCAGCGCGGTCATCACATCACCCAAACGCAGGCTAGTAAGGTCCACCCACGCCCCCGGAGCCAGTGTCCCCACCGAGCCGGCCGCCGCCACGTTCAGTTCAGCGGGTTCCTGGTTGTACACCGAGTGGAAAAACTGAGCGAATTCATTCGCGCATTCCAACTCTGACAAGGTGCGGTCATCTTTCACTAACCTGGGCTTACCTGTGTTACCATTTCTACTTCTCATGTAATTCCGAAAGGCCCGTGGGTCCACAGCCAGATGATGCTGTACGCGCTCACGGTACTGGTCGTGAGCTCGTAGAGTCTCCACCTTCACTGCTGCCCTACACCTGCTAAAAGCTTCATAATCACTAAGAGATCCGGTTTTTTTATATCGTTTATGTAACGTATGCTTATAGCGTAATTCCCTAATAATGTGAGGCGTATACCATACCGGATATATATACCTATTCCTATGTGTAGTGTTGATATTCTTATAAGGAATACATAGATCAAATATTTCGTAAATCTTATCATAAAATAAATCTAAAATAATTTCCGGGTCACTAGAAGAATATAAATCGCTCCAATCTATTCTCGTAAACAAATCATATAAATAGTCAAAGTTAGCTTTATTAAAATTCCATTGTTTACGTGGTAACGGACTCGGTGAACACTGCATGGGAGAAGAGGGGGACTCGAGGGTCGGGGCAGGCACGTCATGCGGCGGCGCCCGCGCACCTAGCTCGAGGCGCACGGCGAGTGGGGGATGGTGGCGGTCTACCGGCTCCATCCTGTCGTCCGCCGGCGCCTCGCCCACAGTCACGCCACCGCGCGCGCTCAATACGAGGTCCAGCATTCTACCGTTACAGTTTGGTATTGAATTGTACTGAATGAATTCACAGAAGGCCATAAAGAAATCATAGTAATTAACTACATTCTGACTACACGAAAACAAATTAAAATCACCTAGAATTACTAAGTTTTGTTTATATTTCATACACAATTTTTCCAATACGCTGAACATTATCATGTATTCCTTTTCATCTGCATTTGGCGGAATATAAACAGTGCAACATGTAAATAAATAACGGTCGCGTACGCCAACAGAAACACAAACCATTTCGAACACGTGACCGTCTATTTGCGTGTCCATGCCATCCGGCAACGGCACTCGTCGCAACTCGAACCGTGGCGTAGCCACCACAAGCACACCGCCCTGCTTACGCCCGTCCGTCCGATCACAGCGCAATGTTTGGTAACCGGGAAGCACGAACTCCGCGTTTTGAATAGATTCGTTCAAACCTGTTTCCGTTATAGCGAATATATCAAACTCCGATGACTCGATAAAAGATAGAAACTGCAAAGTCTTCGTCCTAAGTCCCGCCACGTTCTGATATAGAATACTTATGTTTCTACTAGTTTTGTAGTTGGCCTGGGACGGTTGAGCGACGAAAAAATATCCATTCGCTAAACTCAACATTTAGCGGCCATACTTGTGAGTCACAGAGCTTAACGTAGTTACTTTCTGTAACACCAATTTTAAACGAAGCGTAGTCTCTTTCGGTTCTATGTTTCAATTTTTCGACAATTATTTCACAGTCGTTTCCCAGTACATTCTTAACATAATTCTTCAACATATCTTCCGACGTATTTGTATCAAGTCTCCATACATGAAGGAATCTTTTTCGTTCTACAGATTTCAGGAGTACAGTCGACACATTACCCCCCCTTCTTATAGGGTTAGTCCTTTTTCTACTTATAACTTCTGTCCAGGTATACTGCTTATTAACATCAGTTTCTGTGTCCGAAGCTTTCTTAGCCGCCGCCGCTGCATAACTAACGCTAGACCTCGGCTTCGGCTGTGTCTGCTGGTTAGGGTTGGCGTGCTTCCGTACCGGACTATCGTCCACAGTTGATGTCCCTAAACCCACTGCGTTCTTTGGGCCATTAACAACCGTTTGACTCTGATTGATTATCTTGTTCGCAGTGTTATTGCTAGTTGGTTTTCCTCTAGTTTCAATTCTCTCACTTTTTAAAGTTTTGATTTCCTGCTCATACGAATTGCATTTTTTAGTTACCTCCTTTAATTCCTGTGCTAATCTACTGTTTTCCAGCGCCAAAACCTTTACTGTTTCCTTAATTTCCTTTATAATTTTCGATTCTAGGTCACTTAATTTTTCCATTACCATTTTATCCACTCTTGCAATAATATCCACTACTTTGTCCGTTTCTTCATATGTTATCGCCTTAGTGCCAATGTTTTCCAGGGAAATGTTTACATTTTTAGTCTGATCCTTTTCGTAATCCATCGTCATCGCCCGTTGGGAGCGTACGGGAGTGTCATCCGTAATTCGTATGCGCTGGGTCACGTTGGAGCAGGCATCACACTTGAAAGTGCTTCTAATCTGTACCTGGCCCTCCTTGAACGCAGCTGCCGTATATTTCGCACATTTAAAATGGTATGCAGACTTGCATCCCGTGCATTTCAGCAGCTCCAAGGAATCTATTTTCCTGTTGCATACAACACAATTCATTTTCAAAGTCTTACAATGCAGTGCGACAGAGACGGAACTGGCCAATTTGCATGCGTGCGAGCGAGCGCGATGCGAGATTTCTTCGCCACCCACAAAATGTTTGAATCACTAATGCACAGTCACTATATCACATATGTTTTTCTTTGCAATAATGCGAAATTCTATGCTTTACAACTGTTCTCCACTTTGTCAATGTGCACTAACATCAAGGGTCCAATTTAGGAACATTTTTACAAAGTCATATTTCGATTTTACCACATTAAACTATATTAACGTAATGTACCTTTTGGACCTCAAAAAAATATTCACGTTATAAATAGTGATATATCTTCACATAGTCTTTGAGTATTGTGGCAAACCGCAAGCAAATAATATAAAGTGTAATAAATGACTAGAGTATTTGCACGTCGCATCATATCAACTCTCATCTCAACTATTCATATTCTGTAACACAATTCAGTTTGTTTGTCATGTCTAATATTGACTCATGAGAGTCATAGATATCATCTACGTATTCATATAAGAATATACGTAGATCGTATCTGCACCAGAGTGATGTTTTGCATCTGAACAGGTAACTTGATATTCCTTGCAGCTCTGGAAAATATTTTAGTTGTGAATTATTTGGGTGGGTGAGAATTTTTATGCTGTCAGTGAGAGGACCAACAGTTTGTCCTGCTTTGTCTATTAGACACTCTCTATACATTGAAGCAAGTGTTATTCCAATGCAGCGTAAAAAATCAATACTACTTCAGTATGAGTTGACATATACATAAATCCCATGACAAGCACACATTGAAAGCTTTAAGAACAATAATATTGATATTAGCTTACTCACACAAAACGCGCATATTTCACGCTGGTTTATGCATTTTGTTGCTATGTCTGTATAGTAAGTATGTGGTCTAAGTTTATTATAAAAGATAGACAGAGAGACTCTTATTCTAAACAAAAAATAAAGTTGTTGTGTTTATCAAGTTTTTCATTGAATATAAAAGTGCAAGAACGGCTGCCTTATCACAGATAGGAATCTCATACAGGATTATTATTACTACTAGTGGCCCGGATACCGGCTTCGACTCGGGACTTGATCTGTACTTAAATACAACTTTTTAATCCGGTTGCAGCGCCATCCACCAAGTCTAATTGTAAAAGTAAACCATTAAAATGTTAATATCGAATTTCAGGAATTTTATACATTTCATCAATTTTCATCCACTCCTTTAAGACCGAAGTTTTGAAAAATACTGATACACGACTGAAATATTTTAGTAAAGTTATATTTTCGCACATACCAGAAGCAGCTCATGACCAGTTACGTTACAAAAGCATGTTGGGATGTTAAGGGTTAAACTAAAGTAGAACATTTTGTTTACTAACTATCTATTACCATCATATTTCCTTGTTCGCCGGAGTAACGGCTCCTTTACATATTAATTTCCCTTAGATTAAAACACACTATGTTCTCCTATGTGCAAACATGCACTGTTTGTGCTGGCGCGAAATGTTTGCGCAACATCTTCCTTATAACTTTCCTAATAGTGAGTTCAAAATTTGCAGCAATATAATTAAACTGCTGCAAATTTAAGAAGTACTTCAAGCTTTCAAAATAAAAAGGAAGAATAAGAGTTATTTTAAGTTTTGTAAATTGCGATAAAAATATAGGAAGCGTAAGTAGGCAAGAAAGTACAAAAAATATTAGTTCAGTGAATTAAAATAGTTCGCAGATAACAACTAGCTCGGAGACGAGTCATCAGACTCATGCCAACACTGCTTAATGTCTTAGTTTTATCTAAAAATATGCAGAGTAAACTAAGCTATTACCTAACTAAACTGAAACTATGACTTTCTTATTACATTATTGTTAATTACCAAAATAGGTCAAAATATACAACCGAACAAGAAATTACAAAATTTTAGATTCCTCATTAAAAAAATCAATCTTATTATGCATTGTATACTTGTAAATGTGTAAACGCAACGGGAACTGAGATAAATGCGATATTCTCTTGCACTCCATACATTTGCATTACGCTCCAGCACGCTGTGACGTCACCACGTGCCATGATTTTGTATGGGGCGTTTTCAGGCGACTCGAAAAATTTAATTTTCAATATCAAAAATCTTTACAACTATTTGTCATAAGAAAATTATACTTTTACAGGTCATTATATTATTGTAAAATATATAGTTTACGATAGTTAAAAAAGGTCACAATCTTATCCGTGATCATGGCGCTTGTAACCAAATCAAAATATAAACAACTCAATTAAAGTAATAAGGACAACATTCTTAAATTAATAATTAAAAATAGTACTCACGAACAATAAAATTGTGCGTGTTTTGTATCCACTTTCTATAAAAAGGCGTCCTTGTTTTTAGACCAATCTGATTTACTAAATTTAATAAGCCATTAATAAATACATATTTTTTAGGTTACCTTTTTAAATTAACGATAACAAAAAATTTCTGACTCAATAACACCACCACAATTATTTACATTAAAAATAGGTCACACAGTCAAACAATTTATTATTAGTGCCGTACTATTTTTATATCAAAACGTATCAACATCATCTTGAACGTTATATTAAAGAAGCTTTATGACTCCGAAATATCGGAAGCTCAAAATAGTGAAACATGGTAAATATCCCGTTTATTCTGATACTTTATGACTCCTTATTTATATTGGCTAAACGTACCGTAACTACACGTGTTCGTATTAGCCGACAAGAGCTAGTAGATTAAAACTAAACTAACTGTCAGTTAGTTTAGTTTTACATCAGTTCTGTGTCCTACGTTTACCAATTGAAATCTACCGTCTCTGTCCGTCAAACTTTATTCTGCTTGACAAGAGTTAGTATACGGTGGATTTTAATTGGGGACATTAAACATAGGAGACAGAACTGATGTAAAACTAAGCTAAACTAACTAACTGACTAAATTAACTCACTAAAAAACTAAACTAAACTTACTGAATCAGTTAGTTTAGTTTTATATCAGTTCTATCTCCTATGTTTGCCAATTGAAATCCACCGTCCACTAACTCTTGTCAAGCAGAATAAAGTTCGTATACCGTCGACAAGTGAAGGCCTTGACGCCGTCAATCCTCAGGGTAGCACTTGCCCGTGTCTTCACTTGTCTTAATACCGCTACTGTGTTGGTGTCAATAAATATTTAAACTCAAAAGGGCCCAAGCCACAATACAAGTTACTTGGATCACTTTTAATTAAACTTGAAAGTTTGATCGAAGTTTCAGAACGCTTGTCAGAGTAATGACTAATAACAACTTGATTAATTTGTGATAACCCAACTTGTGAGATTATTAAAGTTTACAACGTTAAATTTCATTCGTAGTATGTGTTATCGTCCTTGTTTTTTTAATGTATTTTTATACTTTGTATTACTTGTGGCTAGAGAATTTGTAGTTCAGATTTTTAAACCTTGTTATTTTAAAAGCAAAGTTAAATTTAAAACTAATATTGCTGATTAAACCAATACGTAATGGTTCTAGAAATCTTTTGATGGTAGTAGTACTTTACTGAGAAGTTCTAAAAACTAATCAAAGTCGTGTAAAAAGAAATAGAGTTAGGTCAAAGAAGTTTCAACTAAAAGATTGAAATGGAATTGTAAAACGTGAATCTAATTAAAATAAATATACTGAATCTATTAGCATAGTAATATATTCTGTAATATCATTTGTTAGAAGTTAATTATTTGTTTGCAGTCTGTGTATTATAGCGAAAGTGTATAATATTATTGTGTGTAAAAGTGAGGCAACACTGGTCTTCAAGTTCCCCTTCTTCCATTGTCGCTCCAGCCAGCCTCAATGCCCGGCTTTGCACTGAGTCGAAGGGGTCAAGCTGGTATGCTGGTGCTCCAGCAAAAAGATGACAGCAGTACTCCATGTGAGGCCGGACCTGTGCTTTATAAAGAAGGAGTTGCTGCCCCGCAGTGAAGTACTGCTTCGCCCTGTTGAGCACTCCAAGTTTTCTTGATGCCAACTTAACCTTGTCCTGCAAATGACTTCGGTATTGGACGTCGCTGGAGATATCGACACCAAGGATCCCGATGCTCGAGGAGATGGTAAGCGGTGTGCCCAGGAATTGCGGCGCTACAATGAATGGGGTTTTCTTAGCGGTGAATACACATACTTGTGTCTTAGTGGGGTTGAATTGGACTAGGTTTAGTCGTCCCCAATCGGATACTCCAGAGAGAGTAGTCTCGATTTTAGACACAAGTTGTTCGCGACTCTTCTCCACCTCGGACTGAGGGATATTTGCACGGCCCGTGTAACACGTGTCCCCGGTACTGTCGTCCGCATAACAATGAATGGAGCCATCAGACAGCATGTCATTGATATGCAGCAGAAACAGCGTCGGAGACAACACGGAGCCTTGTGGGACACCAGCGTTTATGTTCATGCGGTCCGAGCAGCTGCCGTCGACGACAGCTTGGATGCTTCTGTTGGACAAAAAGCTGGCGATCCATTCGCAAAGTCCCTCGGGGAGTCCATAGTACGGCAACTTCGCAAGAAGACCTTTGTGCCAGACCCGATCGAAGGCCTATGCTATATCGAGGCTGACCGCTAGTGCCTCATCCCGACTCTCGATGGCCTACGCCCACCGGTTTCCGAAATACACAAGAAGGTCACCGGTAGAGCGACGGTGGCGAAAGCCGTACTGTCGATCGCTCAGTAGATCGTTTCCCTCAAGGTATCTCAGGAGCTGTGTATTAATAACACGCTCCATTACCTTCGAGAGAAGGGAGGTGATAGCGATAGGCCTGTAATTGGTCGGATCTGTCCTGTCACCTTTCTTAGGTACAGGGTGCACGAATGCGGTCTTCCACGAGGTCGGGACCCACCTTGCGGAGTATGAGAGTGCGAAAAGACGTGTAAGTACAGGACACAGCTCGGGGGCACAGTGCTTAAGCACCATCGCCGGTATACCGTCCGGCCCACTCAACTTCCGAACATCTAGGGACTTAAGCTCGCGCCGGACCACCCGTTGCGTGATTTTAATTTCAGTCATGGAAGCACCACAACTGGGGATTTTGGGTGGTTCGACGTTCCCGTCGTTCATAGTCAAGTTTGACGCAAAGAGATTACCCAACAGATCGGCTTTCTCCTTAGCGCCATGGGCCAGACTACCATCGGATTTTTGCAGGGGTGGAAGGCAAGACTGGCAGAAGTTTCCCTCGGCAGCTTTGGCGAGCGACCAAAATGCACGACTACCAGATGGGTAGCGCGCAAGCCGCTCGCCAATTCTGCCGATGAACTCAAACTTAGCCCTTGCCGTAGTTTTTTTACTAGACCTCGAGGCAGCATTCAACTTTCGCTTCACTTCAGCGATATTTGGATCTTTATTGGCAAGAGCCGTGGTCCAAGCCCTGTATGCAGATTGCTTGTAGTCTCTTGCTTCTCTGCAGGGCCTATTAAACCAAGGGCGTTTGCTCTCTCCTGTTGCGATCCAGCGGTTTGGAATATAGCATTCCATACCCGCTACGATCGCATCAGCTTCTGCTGTTGCACAGGAGCTGGGATCATTTGAAGTGAAGCAAAGCCGCCTCCACGGGTACAACGCGAAGAATTCTCGCAGTCCATCCCAGTCTGCCGACTTGTAGTGCCAGATATGCCGCCATTGAGGTGGCCGCGGTGGTTCAGGCCGCGTGAGAGTCACTTGCGCCCAAACGAGGCTGTGGTCCGAAGTACCAAGTGGTGCTTCCACAGTTACAGAGTATTCGTCCGGGCGCGAAGTCAGCAGAAAGTCCAGTATAGAGCTTCTGTGGGTCTCTATTTCTGCTGTTCTAGTAATAGAGTACCAGTTGAGAGAAGTTGTTTTTCCTTCTTTTCATGACCTATGTGGGGGGTGGGTGGGAGGAAGGTAAAGAGAGTTTCTGTGCCCTCAGTGCAGAAGACAAAGCTAGACTTCGTACCACCATAGACAAGCTGGGGTTGTGTGTCTGGCTGGCGCGGCGGGCGGAAGGGTCCTCGGTCCCCTCCCAAATACTGTAGACGAGTCTACTCCGGTTTCCTCCTCCGGCACGACTACAGCATCGGGCACTTTACACAGGCTGCTGGTTCAGCCTTCTGGGGCGGAGATTAAGTAATCCCCAGGTTCGGGAACCGTACAAACTGCGGGCGGCCAGCGGATAACCGTTTCACCGGGTCTCTCTGACCGCAGCGCCTACATTTCACGCCCCTACAAGTCAGTGGTGTCAATTTAAGCCTACGGTCTTTCCACTGACAGCACAAAACCTCTCCAGTGAGCTCTGGCTACCCTACTCACCACCGAGAACACAACACAAGGTTATTATAACCGCGGTATTCTGTAGGGCGGAGGTACCTCCCCTAGACGGACTGCTCAATTTGAGACGGGAGATACTGTCGTGTCCTACCTCCTTTGAAGTGTCACTGTGAATTAAAAAACTTCACTGTGAATTAGGATTAGGTACATTAAAATTACAAACACATCAAATGAAAAAAACATTCATCCAAAGTTACCTTGTAATATAAAATGTGAAAACATAACTTATATACTTCATGCATTACTCCATGTATCTAATAATTCAATGAGAATAGTAATTTTCACAACAAAAGCACCGCATAGGTAGGTGGGTGTAGATTTGCAGTGCTCAGCAATTTGAACTAATAATCCAGAAATGTAGAAGGCAGTGGCAATAACCGACAGTTCAGTAGTTGAGCATGACCACAATCTGACGGTGCACACAGAAAAATAATCATCGAGACGTAAAATTAGCTCATAAAAGTTCAAGGTACCTAGATAAACATACATTTTACGACAGTTTCAATTCATTATTCCAAAATATAGCTCGTAATTCATCAATATAAAGTCAGTTACTAACATTACATAGAGGTCAAAGTTGTAAACCAAAAGAAATACATTTTATCTTCCACTACTTGCTCTGGTATTACTTTTGTAGAATATGTAAATATCAGATTGTTTTAGTGCTTTTGACATATGTATCCTTCAGGGTATTACACTTGGTCCGCTACCCGCACTCGTTCTATATTCGAATAGCAAAAATAAGATATCTGAATTGTTATACCTCACTGTTACAGAGAATCTCCGGCAAACTAAATATTGTTCTAACATAACGAGAGCCATAACTTGTTAATAGCGACCATAGCAATTATAAAGTTTGTTAAATATGGCAAGCTATGAAACGTATAATAATACAAGCGTTGTTCCAAGAGGGGAGGAGGAGGTAGTGGGTGGTCTCGACTAACCACATGAAAGGTAGTTTACTGGGCATCCGCAGAGCGGTTTCATTATATTTTTAACTTTATGAAGGCAAGTTCTATGTAACTGTGTCGGCTGTTTCGACATACTTTGTTTAGGCCAACTTAACTAAACTTTTATCAACAAATTGTAGTATATTGACCTAGAAAGGATTCAGATAGAATTAATAATTTTAATGTCCTTATTTTGTACATACATACATAGGTACATACATATAATAAAGCCTTTATTACCTGAGGGTTAGCCAGAGGTGAATTAACACCCACATTTCACCAATCATTGAATTCGGTCCCACGTAATATTGCCGTCTTCCGGGCACTATTGTTGACTCAAGTCATGCATCTGAGGCTGAGTCTGGGCTATATTTATGTCTGATGTTAAACAGCCCTATTCCTTAGTCGCATTGTACGACACCGCATGGGAAGAGATGGGGTGGTCCAAATTCTAAACCACGCGGTAAGTGGGAACCACGCGGCAAACGCGTTATTTTGTACAATATTATATATCTACAGAGATATAAAATGAGTCGTTAAATTAATCTCCAATCTCAATACCTGGACTTACTATATAATATATATGTTGACTTTGTGAAAGTTATAACAATTCATGAGATAGAAATCGACACTCGCAAAAATAACCCGTTTACAATAAAATTATTTTACAAGCAACATTTCACTGATTCTGACCTTATCTGTCAAAAGAGTAACAAGCAGAATAATGTTCGTGAGAAATTCTAAGCGAAGTCTGGCGCCGATAAGAAGTTTATTTAAATAATGAACTGGATGTTTCCTCGAGATCGGATATTGTAATAATCAAAACAAATTTATTTCCTAAATTGAAATTAAATTTTATCTATTTTCAATGCTTTTCCTTCAATTTATCATTAATAAATGACACGGCGGTATATCCGCCCGATTGAGCAGTCCGACTGGGGAAGTACCTCCGCCCTACAGAATACCGCGGTTATAGTAACCTCGTGTTGTGTTCCCAGCGGTGAGTAGGGTAGCCAGAGCTCACTGGAGAATTTGTGCCGTCAGTGGGACGACTAATGGCTTGTTCTGCTTTGTCTTCTACACTGGCGGCACAGAAACTCTGTAATCAGGGTTGGCAGCGCGACGTGACGCGTGTGACTCCTCTGGTGTTACAAACATCCATAGGCCACGGTAACCACTTTTCATCAAGTGGGCCGTGTGCTTGTCTGCCAACTAAGTGGTATAAAAAAAAAATAAAAAAAAAAAAAACTCATGGTGTTTTACTTTAGATACGAGTCTCTATTTCACCGGCAGATAATATAGTGGTTTACCGCGGTAGCCTAGTGGTATGGGTAATGGACTGCTGAGACGAGATCTCGGGTTCGATCCCAGGTTTTACCATGGCACACACCAGTGACTTTTCGAAGTTATGTGTGTATTTATCGTAGGTTTATTAGTGCCCGGTTAATGGCAATAGGCTCGCCACCTATTACATTGGGACCTAAACATAAACTAGCGAAATGTAGGTGCTAGCACCTCTGCCTACCCCTTCGGGGAATATAGGCGTGAGTTTATGTTATGTTATGGTACAGTCCAGTTTTGTACACGGCCAAATAGAAAAGTTAAAACTGGTTACGATGCGTGTAACAAAACGCAACAAAACTTTATTAAAATATTCTTGATTAGAAACTAGATAGTTACGAAATGAAGAGTTGAAAGCTTTTCTTAATTTCAATTTGTTTACGGATCTAGATCATAAAAGTATTTGAGCAATTAGGTCTGACAGTTTTGTTATCAGATCAAAGGCTTTAGTGGGTACTACAGGGAAATAACTAATATTATATCTTTGTGAGCAGTAATTTTACATACAGGACTAGCAGAATTTGCAAGTAAACAAAAGTTCTGGAACGACCTCACCTCAGAATATATTTGCGCTTTGCAAAAGGATCCAAAACAAAAGTAACTTTATCAAATAGAGCTAGTCGGTGTAATAAAACATGCACATTTCCAAGTCAAAATGATAAACCTTAAATATATTCTAACATTCCATATTCTTTGTTGCAGGTAAGCGCATCCATTGCACATGTGAGCAGCAGAGGAGTTATCTCCCCTTTCTAGGTATAACGTTACCGGAACGGTTTAACAAACCGTTATCGCGCACATCACTATTTGTTTGCGAACCGCAACATACTTACGTCACGTTCATAAAGTTTAATTGCATCTTCTTTACGACGCTATAAAAACAAGGTGGGTTATAAACAGCGGGCGTCGCCGCGTGACGGTACACGAGTCGCGTACCGTCATAGCGTGTTGATCGCGCATGCTGTGGCCCGATCATAAATCGTGGCTCATGCCTTCACATTATTTAACGCGAGCGTCACGCGAGGCGTGCATGCCCGGCGGTATTTGTCGACACGTTTTCATTTACACCCTGTATATAGGCTGCGATATTGCATAGCGCTGCATAGCACTGCATAGCGCTGCATAGCGCTGCATAGAATGAGATTGCATCTTTGCTTTATTGGCGCGTGTGTGCATGTCAGGCACTGGCATATTTTTTATATTCAGTCCGTAAACTGCACGTGACTGCACCTATCAACTTGATGACACTGCTATGAAAAAGTGGTAAAATACAGCAAGTAGGCAACGTCTCTGCGTAGCTGTATCGACTGGTGATTGGTTATAATGAACAGAAAACAAGTCTGGAAGTAAATATGAGTTAGTTGCCTGGTACTGTGTCTATACCAGTATCTGTACCTCCAGTACTTACTATATCTGTGATATTGCTACACACGAACTTAGAGTTTACAAAAGTATCAAAATCGATTAAACAAAAATGTTCCGCAAAGTGCAATAAAGCAAGTACGTAGCGCTGTATATCGCATGATGTGATTACATGTTTGCATTCTCTCTGCATCATCTTTGCATTATCTTGTGTATACACGCACTAATAAGGTTTGATGCTAGTAAGCTTTTTATTTATTATGTGTCTTCAGTTCGCAATATTGCGTTGAAATTTATAGCTTAGCATCCACAAGAGTTGAGTCTTAAAGTTCACATGCATCTGTTAGAAGATGCATGCTAGTTTTCTGTTCGGTTTTTGTTTGCAAAAACTTGCAAAAATTACAAAAGCCGTAAACTTGTTGTCAGATGCAAGTGTTAATTTTTTAAATAAATTGCCAGCACTAAGAACATTGTGTTGCTTGCAAACATTGTTTACTGCACAGTTGTAACTCTGCAACGTTATTCTGCAAGTATTTTAATTAGTTTTGTTTCTAATGTGTATTCTGCTTTTGGAGACACAAAATATTAAAGTGCTAGTAATTAAAGTTGCTTGAAAACATTATTAAATTTACACCCACAGTAAACAAAGTAAACGTAATGCTAAATTTCCTTGTTACTGTATACCATTAAAATAGTTGGAAAATGTAACGAAACTATTGCACTAAACTAAAATTAAATCTCGCTGAGGTTGCAAAATTTATTTGGGACAAAATGCACTGTGACGTCACTGGAGTCCGATCGTTAAACCCTAATTGTAAAAGTTGAATAGATGTTTGTTATGCGGGCAGGCGGGAATCTGTTAACAGTTACGGGTCGAATGTCAATTTAAAATATAATAGGTTTTTGATGAGGAAAGCGTTTGATTTTATCATTAATCTTACCTTATTTACAGCCTTGTCCTAATTAACAACAGCACTCTCTTATAAGTATCGATAAAATTTACTTACAATGGTTGCTTTTAGACTAGTTTTAGTTGATTACCACTGTCAACAGTCATTGCAATAACAACTTGAGACTGGTTATTAAATTAATTAATTA
Organism: Eilema griseolum; assembly: GCA_963662185.1. Taxonomy (NCBI): domain Eukaryota; kingdom Metazoa; phylum Arthropoda; class Insecta; order Lepidoptera; family Erebidae; genus Eilema; species Eilema griseolum. The sequence goes on from OY759230.1 coordinate 31,759,359, forward strand.
AAAAAAAATTAAAAACTATTTATTGTCACCAATATACATTTTGGAAGGTACAATTTTTATCTTAAAAGTAGTCTTGAATAAATGTATGGACAGAGTATACTGATGCTGCCCTCCAAGCTAAGCATAGCTTGTATTTTGGGAAGCAGTGTTCAGTCGTGGAATATGACACGTTTTACTTATTTATACAAGAATACATATGCATGGCCATCGTTGTATCGTTTGGAGCAATAATGTACGTTAAGGGAGAAGAAGGTTATGTGTTAGAGTGAGTTTGTGGTACAAGTTATGTGTCGATGTTTTGTTGTGAATGTGTTTGTTGTGTATGTGTTTGGTGTGTGTGAGTGTGTGTGTGTGTGTGTGTGTGTGTGTGTGTGTGTGTGTGTGTGTGTGTGTGTGTGTGTGTGTGTGTGTGTGTGTGTGTGTGTGTGTGTGTGTGTGTGTGTGTGAGTGTGTGTGTCTGTGTGTGAGTGGGATTGTATGTGTAAGTGAGCGCGTGTGTTATAAATATTGTTAAGTGAAAGAGACTATTTTAAAAATGTTAACAGATCTTCCGTTTTGTGGTAGTCCAGTTGCTGAAGCCATGCTTCAACTTTGCTTTTTAATTTATATTTATTCAGCCCAACAATATTCATAACCCTATTTATATGATTGTATAGTTTAACACTTATGCTATTGTATTTCCCTCTGGCGAATGTCGTTCTGCATCGCATACGAGTGCATACTGAAGCCTTACTGCATCTTTTAGGGTCTGGCACTGTGAGGGACCGGTGTCTCCTAAGGATGGTTTTGAGCACAAAAAGCTGGCGCACTGTCAGAACCTTGCATTCCGTGTAAAGATTAGTTGTAGGGTATCTATATGGTTTCTTTGACATAACTTTTAGGACTGCTCTTTGTGCTCGCTCCAAACCAATCAGTAGTGTCTTACCGGCCCCTCCCCAGACTGTAATACAGTATTGAATAATTGATTGACATAGAGAAATATATACTAATCTGATTTTCTCTGGCGGGGCACAATGCCTAAGGGATTTAAAAACTCCGATTAGTCGCCTAACTCTGAAAGTAACTGATTCGACATGCTTATCCCATCTCAATCTACTATCCAAGTATACTCCCAGATATTTTACATGTTCAGAGCGCGTTATTTCTTGGCATGTACAGGGGTCGCCCAGAGAGGAACACGTATGGGCTTTTATAGAAATACCTTGTGGCGGGGATGTAATCTTCCTAATGGAGAAAGCGACATATTGAGTTTTTTGGATGTTAAGTGACAATAGGTTGTTGTTGAGCCAGCACATGATGATTGAGAGGGAGTATTCAGCATTGGACCTGACCGCATTCCAACTAGGACCCCATACAAATATTGCTGTATCATCTGCATATGTGAAGATGTTAGTGTTTGGAAGAGATGTTTTGATTAGTGTCTGGTTGATTTCCAGTTCTTTACATGGTTGGCAGCACGAGTATGACACTCTTAGTTTTGCACACGTCCATAGGCCCTGGTAACCGCTTTCTATCACGTGAGCCGTATGTTTGTCTGCCACCAAAATTGTGAAAAAGAAAGTAAAAATTATAAAGAATATTTACACGTTTATTTTTCTCGAAGACTGCAACAGATCTTACACTGTGTTCATAAAAGTTATATTCTACTTCTACCGATTGTCAGTTCATCCGGGCGACTATGTAGCATTTACGAGTAGCTTTTCATGCCAAAACTGTCTCTTTATAGTGCATAGTCACGTGAATACCAGTACGATAGGTTATGAATGTGAACAATTTAACAAAAACTTTATGAAGCTGCTTTGCCGAGCATTGCATAAATATTTATTTGGATATGCATCTGAAATCTGATCCTGTGTGTGTGATATGAGGACGGATTTTATTTTTTTTATCTGGATCTACGTACAAACGTGAAAATTGCATAGTGGAGTAATTCGACCGCGAGCTGTGGGCATGTTTGCCAATTATGATGGAACGAAAACTTTAACGTGCTTCATTGAAATCTCACAGACGAGAGTTTTGGGAAATCAAAGCATTGGTTGTCGAAAGTTCTGTATGGGAACGCTAGTTTGAAGTACTTCGATATAAGAGGAAACAAAGGCTCAGCTGGACGTGTCCTACTATTAATTACAAGTACAGTCAGCATCAGATTGATCTTCACTACAAAGTCTTAAAATGAAGTCTCAATACCTAGTCAAACTGTTTTATTGATTTAAATTGCATTATTGCCCGAACTCTGAACTCAGATCAATCAATTAAAAGGAAGGGGGAAAAGGCATTACAATCATTTTGAGTCGTTAAAAAGTAATGCTGACTGTACCTATCAGCTAACGCCGGGGGTGAAATATTGACCCCGTTTTAACGATCCACACTACAGGATCTTTCTCACGAGATAGAAAGCAGCCTATGTGCTGTTCCATACCTACCATGATTTATCGCTGTGCTATAGCTCTATATTTTTATTTATTATACATAGGAAAATAATATATTAAAGGTAATCACAAATACATTCTGGTGTGCCAAAGCGAGCTTAACTCAGTATTGAGTTTTCTTACCGCAAACCTTAGAGGGATTAAAAGCGCAACAAAAGGGTAAAAAAACAAGTGTAAATTAATCCAAATTCGTTCAGACTTAACAAACTTCCAATCATCCTTACATTCACCATACATATATCCTACTCATGTATACCTATTAATGGGTCTTTTTTAAATAAAATCCTATATATTTAACGGTCAACTAGAACCATCATACCTACCCAGATAATATATATAGTATAGCAACCTGTAGCTCACCCCTTTCCCGATAAACTTGATAACATTATCTATAACAGCTCATCCATACAATGTCGAATCTACCTTCCCTCGTAGAAACAACAACAACATGTGCATTCTACATAAAAGTTCATTAATAACAATGTTTATAAGAAAAGCAGCACGCGACATCGCGAGGGTGTCAAAAGCAAAATTGCTTCCGCACGTTGACAACTCTAGATGTGTCCCTATTATAACAACTTCAATACAAACGGAATTACCCAATTGAAACAACGATTATGCACTCTATTTCATAGGATTAAAGTTTCAATTGGATTATTTGCTTTAATAGACTATATACGAGTTGCGGCCACAGCTTGATTTGAGTGACAATTGGGACAGTCACGCTCCTACGGATAGAATGACGAGCTGTGTTCGCCGTAGTTTGAAGTTTGGATTTCAGTTTGTAGTAACGGGCTAATATTTGTCAACTACTTCAATGTTCATAAGCTGGGTTTAATTGTGAAGTGCTCTTACTGTACAACAATAATCCATGCTAGTTACAATTTAAGACTTACCGTCTTAGTTTTAAGTTTGAATTTCATTCATATTCTAGACTTGTAACATGCGCAGTCGTAAATAATTCTGCTAAGATGATATTCTTAAGTAGGTTAACATAGTAGGAGTATATGAATTAATGTTTCATAATTAGTTGTAAGAATTGTGAAGAGAGGCGGAATGAAAGTGACTTAGTAATATTGATGCAATACGTTGAGTGTCAGTGTACTTTTTTATGTCCCCCCCCCCTCTTTCCCCCGAGCCGGTAGGAGAGGTTATGTCGGACTCAAACCAACTAAAGCGCATTGGGCCTGCGGTTCGTTGTTGGTAGCCGAAGATGACGTTTGCAGGCATATCCCTCGCACCCCATTCGACCCAGGGTCATCTCTTGCGATCTGGCGCTTCTCGTGTGTGAGGACCACGGAGTCCCCAAAGTGTCAGTGACTAGAGCTGATTAATTTCAAGGTGCTGGCAAAGGGTATAAATATAATTTCAAATATTTTATAAGACCGTATACGTACTTGTTGCCTATCGTCTCAACTGTAACTAAAGAAACTCAAATCTATCTACTTCTGAGGTAGGGGGAGACAGCAACCCGCCATTTACTTCAAGAGCTTCCTCTACTGTCAATAAATGCAGGCCCTCAGACTCTCCTGTTCCAAGTGACATCTTTGCAGATATATCTAATTTTATAACAGAAAATTAAATAGAATTTAAGTTGAATAGAAAAGCGTTAGCATTTTCTTTAATTTATGATTTGTATAAACGGCGTGTATTGCAAACTAATGATTTTTTATTACAATAATTGAATAAGATTCCAGATTGCCAAAGCAACATAAGCCTTATAGAGAGTAGTTTACAGCAATGTTAGTCGTTATCAGACCACGCAAGTTGCAAGCAAGTGCACGCAGGTAATAGTTCGCTCGCGATAAGCCCATGGGTATTACAACTTGTACGATATTACCGCAGCGTATGCAAACTAGGTTGTATCGTAACGTAAAAGGGGTATTGAAGTTAGTATTTTTATATTATACGAAGTAGTGGGAAAGTAATATTATTAGTAACTATTGAATAAAATTTTAAAGCATTTAGTATGCTAACTATTTATATATCTTCTATATAAAATTCTCGTGTCACAATGTTAGTTACCTTACTCCTCCGAAACAGCTTTACTGATTGTTACCAAATCTTATATGCATATTCAGTAGGTCTGAGAATCGGCTACTATCTATTTTTCATACCCCAAAGTGTTCACCCCTAAAATTTTTTTTAATGTTTGGACAATTTTTTTGTTTTTATTTTTTTATGATATAGCATTAGAAAATACATACAACCCTGAATTTTCAACCCTCTACGATCAACTTCTATTTTTCCATCGCGATTTATTTTTTAATTTTAATATATTCCTTTAATTATGATTTTTCTCAAATTGTTTTTTTTTTATGTAATAGTCCTTTTATCGACAAAGGTTTCTAGCTATATATCATCACGCTACTACTTAAGTAGCAGTGACCATAATGTTAATAAATCCGGCAGATTCCCATACATTATTTGCAAAATTGAAGAAAAACGGGCTCAAATAGGTGATATGAAGTTTTAAAATATGCCACGAGCGAAGCTGGGGCGAGTCAGCTAGTATATGTTCATATAAAAATTTAATCTGTTCAGGCGCAATTTCAACCCGCGATCTTTCCCTTAGAAGGGGAACGCTCTAACCACTGAGCCACGGAACCTTCGCCTGAAGCCATCCAAATTTTTCTATACAAATATCCATCTTGCGACGATGCTTGGGAGCCATCTAACGATACTCGTACGAACTATATTCTCACTGTAAGCTAAAGATCTCGTATTCGAATCGCGCCTGAATGGATTCAATTTTTCTATCTTAATCGAACATGGTGATTTGTCAAAGGAAAATTTCGTCATCATCAACCTGAAGGAATGAAAAACATTTTTTTTAATCAACTTAGGTGGCAGACAAGCACACGGCCCACCTTATTGAAAGTGGCTACCGTGACCCATGAACGCGTGTTATACCTGTGGAGTCACACCCGTGCTGTAAGAACAGAGATTTTCTGTGCCTTCAGTGCAGAACACAAAATCAGATTAGCACAAAAACTATCCAGGGACCTCTGGCTACCCTAGTCACCGCCGGGAACACAACACGAGGTTGGTATTCTGTAGGGTAGAGGTACTTCCCCAGTCGGATTGCGTAATTGGGACGGAAATACCGTCGTGTCTTACCTCCTATAAATATCCTATACATATAAAAATCGCCTGATAGTTACCGTTACCTAAATTATAAACGTTTGCCATATTCTATATAATTATTTCCTGAAGCCATTCCACCCCCAGTTTACAGTTGTGACTGGTTTATGCCAACTGTCTGCAATCACGACACGAATACACATTCGTGCGGCGACGTCGTTCAAACATCGCTGCTGTGTACTTAGGTTTTGCATTCAAAACAAATGTTAAATTTTATGTATGAGACTAGCTGTAGCCCGCGGCTTCGCCCGATTGGAATTTAAATCCCGTTTGCGTAACCTATGGGAAACTATTACAGGAATAAAAGGACTATAATCTATTACTATACTAAATTTCAGCCAAATCATTTAGATTTTTGAGCAACATACATCCTAACATCACCGCAGACTTTTCCATTTCTAATAATATAGTTAAAATTGTACGAGTATACCTACTGATAATATTACGTTTGGAAAACATCCGATCAAGAACCAAGCGGTTCGGAGACTCTTTCCTCTGTCGCACTATTAAGGCCTGGAATTCATTACCAGCTCACGTGTTTCCTTCTTCCTACAGTCCCGGGTCCTTTAAGCGGGGCGTGAAAAAGCATATGATAAGGCCGTCAAGCTGAGTATCACCATTGTCACACGGTATGTGTAAGTAATGGTGACCCTCTTTTCTGGGATTTTGCCTTCAGCTTACCATCAGGCAAGGCGAAGTCCAATTGACGTGTCCTATATAAAAAAAAAAAAAAAAAAAAGTTTCGTCTTCACTATTTCTTATTCTATCCAAGTAATCCAGGTTTTTTTTATACCACTTAGTTGGCAGACAAGCACACTGCCCATTTGATGGAAAGTAGTTACTGTATTATACGCATACGCATACGTATAGTATACGCCTATGGACGTTTGTAACACCAGAGGAGTCACAGTCGCGCTGCCAACCCTGTAAGTACAGAGTTTCTGTGCCGTCAGTAGAAAACAAAGCAGGACAAGTCTTTAGTCTTCCCACTGACAGCACAAATTTTCCAGTGAGCTCAGGCTACCCTACTCACCGCTGGGAACACAACACGAAGTTATTATAGCCGCAGCATTCTGTAGGGCGGAGGTTCTTCCCCAGTCGGACTGCTCAGTTGGGCGGAAATACCGCTGTGTCCTACCTCCTATATATATCTGAAAACCAAATCTAAAACTTCCTTACAAACTAGTAGTTATGTGTGTTTCACCATAAAGTAATGATATCCATTCTTTAAAAAAAGGCTACAGCAAAATCTCCCCTTTTTCCCATCTTTTTTTTAACTAAGTTCACGATGCATAAGTTTTTTCACAGCAGCCTATGAGGAATCACGTCCTTGATATTGCAGCCAAATAAATGTTAAGATCCGCTCATAAATATCATGACAGCTAACTTCCCCCTTTTCTCTCCCATTTTCGATCATTCAAAAAAAGCTCTCCATAAAAATTGTTTTAAATCAAAGAACATGTGTGCCAGGTTTAGTGAAAATCTGTTACGAAATGCGCCCTCTAGACTAGAATTAACAAACAAACAGACATACGAATAAAACCATGTCGAAACGGTGGCGTTGCTTTGTTTGCTTAGTCAATTAATACAAAATTACAAATAAAGTTAAAAATTCTTACCAAAGATTTAAAATTAAAATCAGGAACATAAAAGGAGATATTTCAAATATATATTTCTTATTTTTACTTGTTTTATTACGTACTATTACATTATGTAGCTTCCCTAATGGCTCTCACTGAGGTTGGCCATCAGATTTGCAATTTTTTCTGAGTGCATTTATTTTACACTTATAATTCTTTTCTGCGTTCGGTCATTCTACAATTTTTACGTTGTCTGTGTTCCAGCCCAGCTTTTGTTGTACAAGTTTAACTTCTTATAGATACAAATGTATTCGACCATTTATTTTTTTACCCTTTCTTTCTTTTAGAGTAGTTTTAGTTGAATTCTTTTAGTTTCTTTCGGTACTTACGAGACGTTTTGCCATCAATAATTTCTTACAGTACCAGAAATAGAACCTCAAAGATAAAATGAAATTTCATTCAGTAATTGTAAGTAGCTACGAGTATATCAACTGTTGAAGAGGTAAAGAGCGAGTCAAATTGAGTGAACATTTCGCGTACAATTTTCTTTGTGCCTTCTCCAGCTCCAGTGAGCCGAGAGGTTGCATTCTGCTACTTTTTGCATCGTCATCCTGTGTCGTCGACACTTCACTTTTGTCTCACCGTCTCCGTTGAAAATTGAGCTTCTATGTGCCAGTATTGTCCCGTGATTTTTCACTCAAATGCATACGACAAAATAAGGGTTACTTATCGTCAGTTTATACTATTATTGGGTCTAATGTAGTTCATTTACGCCTTCGTACTGTAATTAATACATTCAATGCTTGGATATGTATAAGATGCGACTAAGGATTATTGAGAACTTAATTGGGGCGTTTACCCATGATCCCACTAGTGAGACCACGGGGAAAAATTATGGGGCCCCATTGCAATGCAGTGGGGCTATGGGGAAAAAGTAATCCCCGTAGTCCCACCAGTCGGGTAAATACCGAATTACCCGTAGTCACACTATACTGCAGTAAGACTAAAGATAATAAAAATTCCCAGTTGTCCCACCAGTGGGTCGAACTGGTGAGACTATGGTTAAACGCTTTTTAATTGATGGATCTATACTTTTTTGACATCAGAAATTCGCTGCAAGCTTCAATTACAGAAAGAGATTTGACTGCACATTTGCTCCTTATTTTTAAACAGAAAACGTTTTTTTTTCAATACCCAAATTCATAAAAATTAAACATGGAAATAAAATTTCCAATATTCTATTTAGAACCTCAGACTATAGGTTGATTATGACTAAGGGATTATGTTTAAATGACTTATCCTAAAGTCGCAAGTTACGAACGCGACCCATTATCTATAATTTTATTCTTGCGACCATTATGTATTCTTTTATACTGGGCTGAGATCACTTTATACCCTCGGTGTAACTAGGTCGGTATCTCTAAAGGACAGACAAAGCCAAAGTCCAATGGCTTGCTCGACAAAATCCCTCAAGATTGATGACGCAAGTTGTAGCCATGGTAGTCTGAGTCATGAGAACTTCATTGTGAGAAGCGTTATATAATGGCAATATGTGTTACAATTTACACTTTACAACGCAGCAGGTTTAGCAACAATTAAGTTTTGATCAAAATATATAACATCATTTTGTAAATATTAAATATTTGTGCAATTAATTTGGAATTATATTCCTTGGATAAACTTTTATTTCCTCTCGAGACATCTCTTTTGATAGGACAGCCGGAACAATACGTGGGACTTAAATATAGCTAGTGAAGTGTAGGGCTAACTACGCCTCTACGTACCCTTTTCAAGATATACTGATGTACGTGTATGGACAGATTTAGAAAATAAAAATAAGAAAAGGGTATGGATTGACTTAGCTTTTTTTCTTCGAATCTGAACTTTAATACACTTGGGCACTTCGACGTTCAGGTGAAGCCCAAAAGGGTCTTCGTACGCAAAAATGGCTCAATGGAATTCGAACTAATACCTAAATACTAAGTATACATGCGGATATAGTATTTACAAATAACTATTTTGCAATTTGAAGTATTGAATGACTTTTGAAAGCATTTAGTATGCCAAATATTGAAATTGATTAAGATAGGAAATATTTTGTTTCAATGTATAATTTTTTTTTTATAATATGTATATATTTACAAAAAAAAGTATTTAAGTATGTTTATCCGTATGGAATCTATCCATAACACAAGCTAGTTAAGCTTACCATGGGCCTAGATAGCGTTGTGTGCTGTAGATTTTTTTTATTAATTAATTAATTTTAAGTACACAGTATGTTTCTCGTAAATGAGAGGAAATAATGTCACTTATAATGTTTTTGTAAGGTTTTGTTTTTCTCTCTCTGCTACCAATGTTTTTGTTATATTCCGTTACTTTCAACCTTTCTTGGTCCTTCGAGCCGTACGCTAAATTATGCTATTTACTATTTATCCAAAGCAGAATTAACTCCAAAGCCTCTATTCAGATAGGGAAATAAAAAGCGTTAGGAGCTAGATGAAGATAGCGCGTGGCGACGAGACAACGCAAACTACATCGCACTCAGAGACGAAATCTTTTGTCTGACGCTAAGAAGCGTTACTTTAATTCAGATAAGGGTATTACAGATAAGGCTAAGTGTTAGCCTTGGTGGTGACAGTTTTGGGATTGTGGTGGTTTGTAGATACTGGCTGTGAGTCGCGTATTCGCGTGTAGTCCAAGTAAGAATATGTTTGCTTAGAATAGATTTTGTATAAATTCACCTAAAATAACTTTGTTGATTACTGCAATATTAAATTTAGTGAGTGAAATATTTTATAAAGCTATAGCAAGATTTTATAGCCATAATGCTGATTTTACATAACAGTTTAAGTTAACACACAGTTAAGTACACGATATAAACTCCGTTGACACGTCCGTGACGTCTAACGCGACGAACCTTCCAAGTTGGAGCACACACTTCAACTTATAAACGTTGCAACTTACTAGTTTCAAACTTTTCAGAACGTAAGTTATTTCTTTTTCATTGCGGAGTTAGGCAAATGTTAGCTGATACCAATATGTACGGAGCGAATAACATTGTAAAGAAAGTGGTCGGTTTGTCAAAGTTAGATGTTCAGATATTTTGAAAAGGAAAAGAAATTCTTATACTTATAGAAACGACATGAAAAATTTAACGCAAATTATGAAATCCACGAATAATATAAATATGATAGTTGTGGAAAAAGTGTCGAAGTTGTTTTGATATTTGTTACACAATAACGCTCAAACGACTGAACAAATTTGGCTGACAGTTGATACACGGATACATTATAGTCTAAAAAAATACATAAATCATTGTTTAACCCAGTAATAAGTTCCCATAGGGACAGAATTCGGCAACAGTTACTATTTGATATCGACATCAATCAAGTTAGAACTCCAGTAAAGCTACAGACAGTTTGTACCTGAACCTGATCGATGGCGTACTCTTAAGCACTGTTATTTATCTACACTTCAACAGAGTGGATGCACTGCTTGCTTATTCCAAAAGCAAACAGTGTGTATTGTAGATACGTGCCATAGAAATAGCTAATAGCAGGGATAGGGCTGGTTGTCCTTAATTCTAATAGTTTTGTTCTTGTAAGTTTTGGCAAGTTTTATGAAGTTTATCTTTGTTTTTGATTTTACGAGAAGTTGTAATCTAAGACTCTCACAAGTAATCCGACCACTCAATACTAGATTAAGCATGCTTCTTCCACTATAACCAGTAAGTCATCATGATCATCAGCCTTGCGTTAATCTCCTGGGTCCGCCTCTTCTAGTTAAATCATGGAGTTGCTGAACTTCGATATTTTTCGTGAAGCGATTGCCACTACCTCTATAACCTATAACTTTGCTAGTTTTATATTCATAGTAAATAAATACTAGTAATATTTTTCGATAACCCTGCATTGGGTGTTATTTGTTTGCCTCGTAGGTGACATTTTCTGAAGTGGGTCACTGATTGGTTGAGCTTGTGACGTACTCTCTGCATTTCGCTGACTACCCGCATTCCCAACTCGTGTATCGTGTTTGTATCGAAGTGGTTCAATTTCAGAAATTGGTAGCGCACGGGGAACTTTGGTACTTGTATTGTTTTATAAGATAATACACTACTATTTCCTTCTCCATATCTATTCTGTTTGTTATGAAATGAAATTTGAATGGTTGTAAAAATATTTGTTACTTTATCATGCTGAAATGGAAGAACAGATTTTGATTAAGAGATACATAGATTGTAATTATAGCCATCAGGACCAGTGCATAGACTTTTTTTATAATTTAAGAGCTATGAAATATAATAAATAAAATAAATAAATAAATAAAAAGCCTTTTTATTCCATGCTTTTACAAATGAAATTAACAATAATCTTATTCTTAATCTAATTTAAAATATAATATAAATGTGTAAATAATTAAAATGTGAAAATAATTTAGGTGTAAATAATATTATTATTGCTTATTATAAATTAATATTGAATTGAAAATTAGTATTTTTACATGGACCCCTCCCAGGTGAAGGCCTGATGAAATATAATAGAGTTGACTTGTTTTTCTTAGTACAAATAGGGCTCAACCGAAAAGATATCACTATGTTACTTAACTGTAAGTAGCAGAAAGTTTTATTTCCCTTAATTAATTGCCTTCCTTCCCTTTTGCTGAAGGAAAATGTGCAAGCTATAATCAAAGGATAGCATTGAAATATTGTTACAATGTAATATATTATTCATGCAGTACAACTGATATTAAATATGTATCGCAAATAATTCAATTTGACGCAGGATTACAATAATTCATTTGCGCATTACGGGGCGGAAGCTGACGCGCCGGAACTAGCGGAAATGACAGCTAGTTTGTCAGGAGACAGTGACGTGACAGCGATACAGGCAAATCGCCGTTCAATGCAATATTTTACTGTCTTTCAGTTTCTTTTTTATTTACATTAATACAAACGAGATATATAATCAACGGAGAAGCGTCGGTAGCTTGGTGTTTAAAGAGTCGGCCTTACGATTGAGAAGTACTAAGTTCGAATTCTAGTGGGGTTACTGCGAAACCAAAATTATGCCGATACATACCATTTCGCTTTGATTATTCTGTATATTCACACATAAAGTTAAATTTTGCGACGTTGTATGAATATACTGATTAGTGTGAAGACTTAGCATTCGTGATGCGGGATTAATAGGTTTTCAGTAGCTCAGTTCTTTGATTTCCATACGTAATGTAATATTTATGTGGTGTTCTCATACTAGCTTTCTTCGCCGCCCGTGTTTTTCTACCTCATGCTATAGAAGATTTGAATGCTGTCATCCATTGGGAATTTTTCATCGGCTGTATATTTAGCCGCGTGGATTCCGGCAGAGTAGAATTAGGGCCACCCAACAACTAACTACAAGGCGACTAAGGGATAAGGCTGTTTAACATCAGACAGATATACGGCCCAGACTCTGCCTCAGATACATGGCTCGAGTCAACAATAGTGCCCGGAATATGGCAATAGGCTCACCCCCTATTACGTGGGACCTAATACAATTATTGGTGAAATGTGGGTGGCAAATTCACCTCTGCCTAACCCTCCAGGGATAAAGGCGTGATTATATGTATGTATATTTACATTAATAGCCATACCCTTCAGCCGCCTTCTACGAAACTCACGGGAGGAAACAACACAGCCATTTTTACTTCACTGAGAACCTTGCATACTTAATCTTAGAAATTAAGAACAATGTATGCAATTTACCACGTATGGTACAATTGACCACTTCACCCGAATGGTACAGTTGACCAATTCACACCAAACAATGGTACAATTGACTATTGCACAAAAGGACTTGAACATTAAATATTTAAATGCGTAGATTACATACCGGCTATAAATATACTTGCCTTAATATCATTGTCTGGTCGCCATTATGCTCACTATTAAGCCGGGATCTGCTTTTATGTACAAAATATATTACTTTTGTGTTGTTACTTGTTGCCACCTCGTGGATTGCCAGTGGAGTTTGTTGTATTCGATTTTTTTGTGAAGATCTTAATAATCTTAATAGGTAATTAAACAATCACGATCACTCGCATTACTGTTATATTGTATTGTTTCAAATTTCCAATATTTTGACGCTGTTGCAAGCAGTGTAAGCACTGTCTTTTAGTCTTTCTTTATTAGTTTCTTTCTCTCCATGATTATCAGCTTTTGAAAAAACAACTGGGAACAGGCCAAAACAAGATCACGAGTAGATAAACTAAGCATCGTGTGTCGTGATTGTGTGCTTGAGATTGAATTCGAGGTTGTAGTGAGAATGAAACCAGTGGTAGTGCTGATACGCGTAAGAAGAGTACTTTATAGTGGGTAGATCGATATATTTACTCCTAAAAACTTTTTCACTGTTTACCGATAATGCTCCAGTTCCTCCGTGCTAGCAATAGCGCTGAAATATCGGAACATCAAAACAATACAATATAGTAAATATCCTGATAGCTCCAACAGTAACACCATTCTTTGTTGCGTTTCCATTGTGTAACTTTTCGGTAATAAATCTAGCTTACTTATCAAGTTATTCTAAGTACTTACGTTTCTTATAAGTGGATACCTACATCCCATTATCTTTATAAGCTTAATTCTTTTCACTTTTCGCTGGTAAACAATGGCCGAAATAAAAAGTCTACGAACATTAATTTACTTTTTCACTAATTTATTTCCTGTTAAAGTTAATTTATTCCAATTACACGCACAAATATTGTTTCAGACATGTTTCCTTTATTAAAGTCTCAACTGAAAATGTTTAACATTTATTGTAGACGCGTCTGAAATCTTGTAATACATACAGGAAAAATAAAAATAAAATAAAATAAAAAATGTTTCAAAATGAATGAATAATAAATTTTGTTACTTAAATAAATCATCAGACCGAGCCCCGGCTTCATTCAAAACTTGCAATTAGGATACTAGGTTCGTTCTCCTACTCTTTTAGTAAAAGTGCAAAAACAGCGTCACAATACCATACCACTTAGGTGGCAGACAAGCACACGGCCCATCTGATGGGAAGTGGTTACCGTGGCCTATGGACGTATGCAACACCAGGAGTGTTTTACTCGCGCTGCCGACCACGAAGAAACCTTCTGATGCCCCTCTTGAAGAATCCCATATTGTAGGTAATAAATTCCAAGATCATCCTTGAAGTTATTACGATGTTTTCAACCTCATCCATTAATGTTTTCGAACATCGATGTAATGTGTTTAATATCATCAACATCATCCATTGCAGTTTCGTTTCCCATGAATGTTGTAATCGTACTGGGGACTCAGATATGGTCAATAAAAACCTCCACGATATTGGAATCGTCCCTTCGACATCTGTACCATCTGCACTTCGACAGTTATACGACGGAACTTCGTTTATGATCATCGAAGCCGTTCTATTGAGATGTTTTCAATGTAAAACCTTTCCCAGCGGAGGTGGGGAGCAAAAGGAATACGGAGGGTGAAATAAGTTTTTGTCATTACTGATGAGAGTTTTGTTTTATTACTTGATAAACTTTTGTCATTACAACGAATATTTTTTTTGTACAATTTTCTTTGACACTAACTGGTTTGTTAAATTCATAATTTAAGAGTATCAGAAATTGATTCTATTTACTTTACTATATCTAGAGAGGAAATAGCGGCGCGGCACTCACTAATAAGTGACAAAGCTGTAGTTGAGTTACGTATGAAATTCTGGCACAGGCTTGCGTTTAGAATAAAGTGATCAGAATAGAGTCGTTCCCATAAAATTGACTTTTATGGGTACGACTCTATTCTGATCACTTTAAGGCAAAAATTGGAGCTGTTTTTCCAATTTTTGCCTTAAAGTAGACCTCGGGTAGCTAAATCTTTTGCTCTGTCAGTCCAAAGAGTCGATGTCGTCCTGAACCATTTCCTCAACCGATCCGGTCTTCGCCTTGCATCTTTTGCCTTCTAGGTTGAAACCAAATCAACTTTTTTGCAGAAAACAGTCTGTGGAGTTTAAAAATCAACAAGCAGGTTATTTTTATTACACAATAACAAAAGCTCTCATCATGATCTCACAGATATGGAATAAAATACCAAACCACACACCACCAACAACCAAATATTATGACTATAACAGCAACTATTCCGAAGGAATAGCGCGGGAAATACCAGAACATTCCCACTTATACAGAAACCATAATATTTATGCGAAAAGTATGTATTAACTAATTTGTTCCCGCCGTTCTGCCAATTCAGAGGATTTATGTTCTCCCAGCTTTGTTTTACTGCCACAGTGGTATGAAAACCTTTGGGTAAATGAATAGCATCATCAATATGACTATCTTTCTTGAAGACGATTTATGAGAGTGCTAGATGAAAATTCATGAGTGTTTGCCTCGAGCGAATGCGACAGAATGCGTTGCGCTTGTGAGGGAAGAGAGAGACGAGGAATATAAAGTTTGTTTGTTTTGATCGTCGAGCAATGTAACACTATTACGTATTCTCTGCTTCACAGCTGATTGATAAACTACCCTGAATTATGTAATATTACTTACTGCTTCGTTGCTTCCCTGAAGTAAACGGACCCAGAAATATAGTGTTGGTGAAAAGAACTTGTCTTCACCTACTTTTTCATGGACATATATAGACTATAATTATAGTATTATTAAATAGTGAACTAGTAGTCAAGTAATGTTTAATGTGACAGTTTCGCAAAACATAGGAAATATTGTCCAAAATTATATTAAGCTACTTGTTCTCAACTATCGGCCATTCGTTTATATTATTCCGCTATGATCAGCTAAATTCACAGACTATTATTTAGATGTCTACTTGACCCTCGTCATTGCCTCTTTCGAGATCCATGTTTCATTTATTACTATTTATATATATATATATATATATGATGACGAAGTTTTATCAAAATTGTACAGTACTCCATTCAAGGTCATTTTTTTATATCACATACAGGTGGCAGACAAGCGCACGGTCCACCTGATAGAAAGTGGTTACCGTGGCCTATGGACGTGTGTAACACCAGAGAAGCCACACTCGCGCTGCCGACCCTGTAAGCACAGAGTTTCTGTGCCGTCAGTGCAGAGGACAAAGCAGGACAAACCTTTAGTCATCGCACTGACAGCACAAATTCTCCAGTGAGCTCTGGCTACCCTACTCACCGCTGGGAACACAACACGGTCTTTGGAGATACTGATGAAGGCAGGGTTAATTCTCAGTCCTTAAGGTTTATATGAACTGAGAGAAGGAAGAAGAACCATGAAAGGAAATACGTAGATCTATTAGATGAAAATGAAACACAGACTTTCTTTCACATACTTCGATATTTTCCGTGAAGCGACTGCCATAAAACCTCCAGAACCTAAAGGCGACATCCAAGCATTGCAGCTAGACCAGTTGTTGGTCTTTTTAGGGCTTCAGCTACCCGTAACTACTGTTATAGATGTTCGTATGGCATTTGTGACCGATGGCTTAACGAGCTTTCCGAAGTACGACCAGACCAATGCAAATACGAAGCATAATACGATACGGGATCGAGTGAAGTACATACTTTACCCAGACCTAATAGATAACATCTATCATTTACAAAGAAAAAAAAACAGACAAATCAATTACATTTGAACTAAAACCAGAAAACAATGGAAACACATTCCCATTCTTAAATCTCTGTCAAAACTCACAGGACAATGGGCTCAGTATTCTGGAAGTTTTTAACGAGCGGCCGCGAGTGACATAAAGCTGAAGAATTATATGCGCTTGCGTCATTTGCATACTCTAAAATGCCTTAAGCTATGAGACAGGGTTAAATACGCAGTACTTTGGTCGGAGTTGAGGCCGTCACCAGATCTTATGCGGCTTTGGCATAAATCTTTGGAGATTCAACGTAATATCTTGTTTGTTTTTAATAAATATTTACTCGTTTTGAAAACAAGTTTTGCGGCAACCACCGGGCTACATGGGCATCTGTTGCCTGGTAATGACGCCCCCGCCGGGTTCAGGTAGAAAGGGTAGGCCCAAGAAGTCCTAGCTTGATGTCGTGGAGGGTGACATGCGTGCAAATGGTCTCACTACCATGGATACCCAAGATTATGTGAAGTGGAGGAGGAGGAGCCGGATGGCGGACCCTGAGCTTTGAGAGCATCTTGACCTCGGACGCAATTAGAATAATACGTCTTAATGAAAATGAATCGTCTTTAATACAATTTAGTGTTGAAAGTATTTTAATAAAAGTTGTTAACAAAATATACTGAAAAGCCTACGTGAATTTTTATCATGTTTGGTAACCATCGTAGCTCCAATTTACAATTTTATAGTTGAGAATTCAACTTGTAATTTTTATTAAATACCTTTCGTAAAAAAATGGCCGTATTGGTATTTTCCAACTTGTATGATACGTAAATAATGGTTGAAAATTATTCAATTAAGCCTGTCCAGTCCACCGCTAAACATAGACATAGAACGTGATCCTCTGACTTACGACTTGCTCCAGTCTATTCTAGTTAAAAAAATTAAAGGCTACAGCAATTAAAATTGTCTCTGAACTTACATATAAGCAGGTCGACTTTTTTATACTGTATACTCGATTTGTCATTCGTTTTCCCAATCCGTAATATATTTCATTTCTAAAGCAAACGTCATCTGACTGTTTTTCTGTATAGTAATGTAATTACATCGCAATTTCCATCTTCCGCCGCTAGAGGGTGCGACTCAAAGGCTTCGGTGAGTTACCGTCCAAGTTATTCGAGTCACAGCGCGGCCATTCCGCCGCACCCAAGGCCCTGATGTTTATTCATTACTGATTAAATCTACTTCTCCGCCACAGTATTTTCTATCATACTTTTCAGCTACTTCTTAATACATTTGTGACTTATTTTAAGTAAAAAACTTTTAATCTGTTGTGAAATCTTTTCAACATTAATGTGAAAAATAATACGAATTAAATTTTGTTTTTAAGAAATTGCTTTGCTATAATTTTTGGCGGAAAAAGTACATTTAATGTTGTCACTCAAATGGTAGCTAGTGATGCCATCATTTTAGATATGAATCTGGTCACTCTAGAGATCATAGAAAAGATACTAAGGTTAATTTATATCGACTTGAAAAAATTACCATAATAACATATTCTGGTAGTGTACGCGTAAAACATTTCTGATTGCGATATATATTTTCAGGCTACATAAAAACTTTTCGTAATATTCGTGCACAAACATGGCTGCTATTTTTACTCCTGACATAATGAAACAAAAACCCATACCACTGCTTCCTCGAATAACCAATCAGTTAGGTCGTGGCAAATAAAACAAAAAGAAATGAAACAAAACTGAAAATATATAAACGATTTCAAAACACCAGAGGAACGGCAAATATTTAACGTGAAATTGTAGCAATTCCAACACTGAGTATTTAAAAACAATGGTAGGTACAGGACAGGACATACGCAAAAACATATAAAACGACACGCAGTAATAAAAAGTAAAGGGCGGTAAAAATAAAAGGTGGATTGAACCCCTCGCCGGCACCGGCTCCAGTAATTTTATATCTTCGGCGGTAAAAAGATATTTGCGTCGTTTCAACACATGCTAAAGTCCAAGGTTATGAAGTGACCTTGATCCTGATATCTTATATAACATAAACTATTCCTCCATCATCGTTTTGGCGGAAAATTTACTCGCGTTATAGGTAACGTAAAGGTCAGTGGAGAAACTTCTCTGCAAAGTAATCATCCTTTGACCATGTTACGTGGTCAGGGGATATTGGGTAGCTAGATATAGCTTATGAGGTATCGACAAATCCTACAAGATACCTCAAAGTTTGACTTTGTTTAGTTTTGGTTCAATCTTGAGCAAACGTTTGACCCAATATTTAATTTGTTGGAGCTCACTTGTACCAACAAAGAGTATCGATTTACCATTAACTCTATACTGTGAATAATGAAAGTCAAGTAGCCATGTCTCATTATTCAAGTTCCTTTTTTGTATGAAATATACAAAATAGTTATTCATTTGAAATATGGTATACATTTGAAGATATTTTTCTGACTAAATACTTCATCCATAGATATCTAGGCATTTAAGTTATATCCATATGCTGATGAAATTTTTGTTACAACAAGCAAACAATAAGTAACATTTGGTCGATAGGTTTAAATAATTTTGATAAGTTTATTTAGGTATTTCTGTCATATGACATAAACCTATCTACCGATGACCTATGATTAAGGAGGTAGAACACGGTGGTATTTCCGCCCAATTGAGCAGTCCGTCTGGGGAAGTACATCCGCCCTACAGAATACCGCGGCCATAATAACTTCGTGTGCTTGTCACCAAAGTGGTATAAAAATACCTATATTTTTCTACAATTACCAATTATAATTGTTTGATAAATATGATTACTTTAAAAAGAATTACTTTATTTTGGTCATTTTTAAAATTGTAATCAAGACTCAGTCTTTATAAAATTGCTTCCTCATATCCTGTATATCACACGGTAGCAAACTATACAAAATCACACAGAAAATAACTATATACATAGTTTTGAAGCAAAGACTATTCACTCCTTAAACAAATTCAACAACGTTTACTAAAATAGCTCGTGTCCTACATCCAAAGTGAATTGACCTCCATCCACGTATTAATAATGACATAATAGGATTATCAGTCTACCCTTCATGCGTACAGGCTTTTGATGTTTTGTTCTTTATTTGTGTAACGAAAAAGAGAACCACATCAGTACAAGTAGAAGTAATAAATAGTTTGATTTTACAGCTTAATCACTTTGAACATTATCACTGTTAGATGGCTTTCTTTAAATCGTTTTTGATAGTTGATTGTTGTTCTATACTCGCGATAAATTTGTAGATAATTGGGTATTTCACAAATTTCGGAAACCTATCTTAAAAGATGTAGAAATTTATTTAATACCTGTTACAATTCATCATTTTCTCATAAAAACTTATGAATTAGAAAAAACACATTTTCACTTTGTTAGCTTATAAAGAGTGCGAAAAATGGGCGGTCACGTGACATTCTGCAAGTAACGTCATTAAATAATATCTACGAAGAGACTAACCAACGAAAATTTCCGTTACACTAAGTAATTTTTTCATTGTTACGTCATGCAAACCCTCAACAGATTCTTGAGTTTTGCCTCATGTGAAATACAGATAAAAAAAATCAATTTCATTTTGTAAAAACAAAATTTTTAAAATTTATCTTTTTTGAATACATTACGTATAAGCTATCGTATCCAATACATTCAAATTTTTTGTAATTGTTGTCAAA
The DNA here is from genome assembly GCA_963662185.1 of Eilema griseolum. Lineage (NCBI taxonomy): Eukaryota > Metazoa > Arthropoda > Insecta > Lepidoptera > Erebidae > Eilema > Eilema griseolum. The sequence goes on from OY759230.1 coordinate 31,779,802, forward strand.
CACCCAATTCCTTATTATACATCAATAGACTTACAGTAGAGATAAGTAAGTAGGAGGTATGTTTACAGTTGTATGTACAATGAGCGGTCTTATCACCGGGACCAATTTCTTCCAGGCCTGTGGGGCGTAGCGGTAGAACGTATGACTGCTACGCAGGAGGCACGGCTTCTATTCCCGCTCAGTGCAAATGTTTGTATGCCTGTATATTGTATATTGTATGTACAAAAAAAATACCTAAGTATTTTCTAAATTCCATAAGACAAGATAGTTAAGGTGTGCTTACCATGGTGTCATCTAGATAGTTGTGTAGAATGTTGTAGAATATTTATTATTTATTTATTATTATCCCAGGCAACCTTATGATGGACCATAATGTGATAAAATAATATTTAAATATGGTATAATTATCATACATAAACTAAATACAAGATGTGTTAATAACGAAAAGCAAGAGAGAGAAGTACAAATATATACAGTCGTTCGTTTCTCAATGACCCATAAACATTCATTTATTTATACAGTGGGTTAATCAACATAATGAAAGGTACTTGGAAGTTATGGAAGCAGTACAATGGGGGGCTTTATCGCATGGAGCATCTACCAGGTTGCTTTTTATAGAAACTTGTTTCCAGTAATGAGCGGTAGTTGTTTGTCGTACTTATTTAAATTATTTATTATACCTATTTATTACGAGTACAACAATAAACAAGCAAGATCTCTGATAGGCCGCGGCGGCGGCACGCCTGGCGCGCCTCCCCGTTCTCCGGGAACGAGTTGGAGACTCTGTAGTCCCCACACACCCGAGGAGAGGGCCAGATCGTGAGAGATGGCCCTGGGTCGGCCGGGGTGCGAGGGATATGCCTGTCAACCTCACCTTCGGCAACCAAAACGATCCACAGGCGGCGTGCGTTTTAGTCGATTCGAGTCCGACATAACCTCTCCCATCGGCTCCGGTGGAGAGGTATCCGTGGGGATTTTGCGCACGTAAAAAAAAAAGCAAGATCGCTGATAAAAAATCGTTTTGCCTTCTATACCAACGGCCAAATTGTATCGTCTGTAATGGCTCAGTTGTAATTAAATCCTGAAGGCGAACTTAATCACTCCTCCTTTAGTCACTCCTTTTTCCAGCATTGGGGCTGATAGAGACAATATTTTACCACCTGTAGCAAGATCCAGGCATCCTCTCTACTTTCATGATGATTTTTATACGTGCACGGGTCACGGGTACTGTTGTATGATAACAAATTTATAACCTGTCACAATTCAGGAGTAATGCAGATATAGAAGTAATCCTAGCAGAGGCTTATATAGTAGAATGGAACGGCTATTGATTAAATATACACTAATCGGGATGTACCGAAAAAGAGGTAGGACATAGCGGTATTTCCGCCCAATTGAACAGTCCGACTGGGGAAGTACCTCCGCCCTACAAAATACCGCGGCTATAATAACTTCGTGTTGTGTTCCCGGCGGTGAGTAGGGTAGCCAGAGCTCACTTGAGAATTTGCGCTGTCAGTGGGATGACTAAAGACTTGACCCGCTTTGTCTTCTACACTGATGGCACATAAACTATGCACTTACAGAGTTGGCAGCGCAACTGTGACTCCTCTGGTGTTACAAACGTCCATAGGCCAGGGTGACCACTTTCCATCAGGTGGGCCGTGTGCTTGTCTGCCACCTAAGTGGTATAAAAAAAAATGGTAAACAACTTTCAATATTTATTGTGTGAAAGTTATGGTATCGCTGGCTGTTCGCACTCAGACCTATTATAGGACGGATTCTGAATATTGTGTGATGAAGCGTGGGATGAATTTTAAAATGAAGATTTTTAAAGGCTGATGATATAAAAAATATATCAATGGTATTAGAATTTTGGTAGGTATTCGATTAAAATAGGACATTCCAAGGAATCTGATGAGCTCTTCCACCTAATCCCACTATCTCTATTCCTACATAGGACAACACATGCAGGGCTTAGTTGTCACCCTCACACTGTGGAGACTATACGAGCAAGAACCAAGCCGTTCGGAGACTCTTTTCTTTGCCGCACCACCAAGACCTGGAATTCATTACCAGCACACGTGTTTCCTTCTTCCTGCTGTCCCGGGTCCTTTAAGCGGGGATCTGATGAGGCCGCCAAGCTGAGTGCCACCATTGTAACATTACTTAGTGTCTGTAATGGTGACCCTCTTTCCTGAGACTTTGCCTTTAGCTTACCATCAGGCGAGGTGAAGTCAATTTGGCGTGTCTTAGATAAAAAAATCTATTCGGTGCTCTAGACATCTATTTATTATATTAGCTATTTACGGGTCGGCGAGGTTTTCACCTTGAAGCTCGGGGTCCAAATATTCCTTCTCTTTTTTTTTAGTTTGGCTACATATATATAGCTTTCATGGGAGTGACTACCTCCTAAGCTCTCAACTCTTCTCTTGAATTCTTCTTTGACAGCAATTATGCAAGATAATCGCATTTGATTGTTTTTTTAAGGTTAAAATTTTACTTTTACTGGTTCAGAAACAATCTGTTTCCCTAAATAAGTGTATTTTTAGAAGCAGTGGTAATACTGTTGTGATGGAATTGAGGAGTTGTTTTTGCCATAAACCAAACTCTGACTACACCAGGGGAATTTAAAATTTGGATGCAGTGCCAGTTTCTGGCAGATCTTAACCACCGTTTTTGTATCTGTAATAAATTGATATTAAGGCTGTCCAACCTACTATGTACCTAGTCTCTAACATTCCTTTTCACTGACGATCAGAATTGGAAAATTAACAGCGGCATTGACAAGTGCTAGCTTGATGGCACTATGTATCAATATTATAGTAGTTGTCCAAATTATAGCACTTGGGTGTCAGACAATCACACGGCCTACCGATCACACTCGCACTGCCGACCCTGTAAGTACAGAAAGGTTCTGTGCAGTCAGTGCAGGAGACAAGCCAGAACGAACCTTTGTTTTTCTCTACTGACAGTTCAAAAACTCTCGAGTGAGCTCTGGTTATCCTACGCACCGCCGGAAACACAACAATGACACATAACGTAATAAAACTAACCTAACCTAACATTTGCTAGTACAAATTCTGCGGCTATGGCTTCACTCTTAAGCACCATCACAGAACTCAAGAATAAAATAGATATAGTTCATAAAATATAATATAATCCGTCTTAAAACCCCCACTCATAAACCATGTGGGGAATTACCCAACAGTAAAGGTATATGTGTAGTTAAACCATTTTGCAAGTTGTGCGAAATAAAAAATGCGACGTAATGTGTTCGCCCCGGGCATACGCTTATCGGGCGCCGCGGCCCCGCCCGCTTTATGCACTCATAAACATCGCTCTTCGAAATAATAAAAATAACTTAGTGCCACAAGTTGAGAGAGGTGGAGGAGTGGAGATATATTTTGGATTTCGTTAAAACAGTTGGCTATGTGTAGGTAGATTCTGGATTTATTAGGTGTCGTGTAACGCGTTACGCACTAGCCTATTTGAGGTGGTGGAAGTGCTTTTGATTGCTAAGGGATCGTGGTTTCGATTCCAACTCGATACAAAATTTTGTATGCATGAATTGAATTCTCAGTGGAGCTCCGAGAACCTGGTCGAGTTTAATGTCAAAAAGACGCAGGCATTTGAGTTCACTGCAAAGGTATATTCTTTCCTTCCCCTTCCCATTCTTCAGAGCTCGCCACTGCCACTGCAGGACAATCACAACATCTAGAATGTTGTGATTGTCCTGCAGTGGCAGCAATGTTCGCTGTCACCTGAATAACAAAAAATTCATCGAGAGTATCATCAAAACAGCCTTACGTAAACTCGGACTCCTGAAAAAAGTCAGGCATTTTTTCATGCTGGAGCAGCGGTGTCTTCTTAGTAAGACACAAAATCGCTCCTGCATAGAATACTGGTCGCATCTCTGGGTTGGCTCAACAAAGTACTTACTAGATGCTCTCGACAGGTTACAGCGACGTGCGGTCCGCATTATTGGGAATCCTGAGGTCACGAAAACCCTAGAGCCTTTGCAGATGCGTAGAGATGTTGTGTCCTTGGCAGTATTTTACCGTCTGTACTATGGTGAATGTTCTGATGAGCTCTTTTAATTAGTTCCACCCTCCCATTTCCTACACGGGAAAACACTTTGCAGGGCTTAGATGTCACCCGCATAGGCTGCAAAAAATCCGATAAAGAACCAAGTGGTACGGAGACTCTTCCCTTTGTCAGACCATTAAGGCCTGGAACTCATTACCAGCTCACATGTTTCCTTCTTTCTCCAATTCCGGGACCTTTAAGCGGGGCGTGAAAAAAACATATTATGAGGCCGTCAAGCTTTGTATGTAGCTGTGATCTACATTACTGATCAGTGAAGTAAAAAAATCTGTAAAACTGTGCGGTATGAAAGAAACTTCATCCCACGTACTCTCAAGCTGTGGAATATGGGGTTCTTCAAGAGGGGTGTCAGAAGATTTCTTCATGGTCGGCAGCGCGAGTGTAACGCCCCTGGTATTGCATACGTCCATAGGACACGGTAACCACTTCCCATCAGGTGGGCCGTGTGCTTGTCTGCCACCGAAGTGGTAAAAACTATTTTTTTATTAAATACATGTTAACCTTGTCTTGTGATCATTGTAAAAATACTTACCATTACATAAATTACTTTTACTTAATGGCTTTGCAGGTTTTTCCTCTAGGATTATATCTACAAACGATGTTGTTTTTCATATAAAATATTTCAAGCATAAAAAGAAATTAATGAATTACTGAGACGTGGTTGTGCTCAGTTTTTGTAGGTGCGACACTGAGGGACGCCTTCCGATTCATCAATGTTGCCAAGCTGTAGCTGACAGGGTTGTAATCTTTTGTACTGGGTTCGTTCTTGGGGGAAGTAAAACGTAAAAGGTTTGGTTCTTTATTACATGGTATTTAATTATTAAATGCTTTTTTGTTATTTTCATCTGTCTTAAATCTATAGTAATTAATAGTTCACTAAGAACCAAGTGACTATAATGTAGATAAAGGTATACAATAGTAACAAATGAATAAAATAATAAATGAATAAATTACTGAGGAATGTATGAGTTTCTTAATTCATTGAATGATATTTTAAAGCATTAGGTTGCTCACGTCATCGCCGTCCAATGGCGATATGTGTATAGAAGACTTTGGATGATTTCAGGTGGCTCAGAGGTCAGAGCGTTCCCCCTGTAAAGGAAAGATCGCGGGCTCAAATCCCACCTGGGCCGTTTAATTTTTTTCTATCTTAATCGATTTCTTAATTCATTTTGCACAATGAGCTCCTACTTCTTTAGAAGGGCGACTACGTATTGTTATTTCAATGTGGGACATTTGACTTCCAATTTCTCCATGATTCACAAAAGTTCACAATTTACAATTGCAATAACTCTTTTTAAACTTCCTAAACAACTGTGATTTTTCTCCAACACCAAGATCAATATGGAAATAAGTTTACCAAAGTTTATCAGTAGTGGAGCAGTCACAAAGATCCCGGCACAAAGCATTGTATTCCAGCTTTATCCACATAATATTGTAAGATTTCGTTTACAAAGATCCAGTTGGCATGTTTGTCGACTGGATTATTCGAAACGGATGCTTGAGGTCCTTTATTTGTTACTCTGAAGTGGCTATATAGTATTGTATGATTCTCTTTAAAGTATTGTTTGTTCACTAACGAACAACATTAAATAGTGGCAGAGCATTGTATTGGTTGTTGTTGTTCAGTGAACAATTTGATCAGTGATAATTTAATTAGTAATTAATAACAAAGATACTGTTTGAACCCTCAGGAATGATTTTGTTACCTATTGCCTTCTGCCAGAGACATTTTCAGACTGTTATAAAAAACTTTCTAGTAAAAGAACCCAAGAACACTTCGCATCAGGAAATTGAGTAAGCACTACGTTTCCCGACAGAGTAGAAATTGGTCCACCCCTTCTTTTCCCTTGCGGTGTCATACAAGGCAACTAAGGCATAGGACTGTTAAACATCAGACAAATATATCCGTGATCTCTGCCTACCCCTATGGGAGACAGGCGTGATTTTATGTATGTATGTATGTATGCAAATATATATACAGCCCAGACTTAGCTTCATGCAGATGCATGGCTCGAATCAACAATAGTGCCCGGAATACAGCAATAGGTTCACCTCCTATTACATGGGACCGAATACAATGTTACGTGAAATTTTTTTTTAGACCACTTAGGTGGCAGACAAGCACACGGCCCACCTGATGGAAAGTGGTTACCGTGGCCTATGGACGTTTGTAACACCAGAGGAGTCACAGTCGCGCTGCCAACCCTGTAAGTACAGAGTTTCTGTGCCATTAGTGTAGAAGACAAAGCAAGACAAGCCTTTAGTCTTCACACACAGAAATTCTCCAGTGAGCTCTGGCTACCCTACTCACCGCTGGGAACACAACACGAAGTTATTATAGGGTATTCTGTAGGGCGGATGTACTTCCGCAGTCGGACTGCTCAATTGGGCGGAGATACCGCCGTGTCCTACCCCCTAAATGTGGGTGTTTATTCACCTCTGCCTAACCCTCCGGGGACAAAGGTGTGATTATATATATGTATGTACGTATAAACTAATGACACGAACTAACGAGAATACGATCTCAATTAAAAATTAACAAGAAGTAAATTATGGATCATTATTTACATCCAGTGTCCTTGTTAAAGTTCAGAGCGGTTCGGTTGAACTCAAGTCACCCGTGACGAAATGAATTTGACGGCAAGGATAATAATTAAATATATCTCTGAAGCTTTCGTCCCCAATTAACCTTTCAGGCTTTTTGGAGCTGACCTCATTCGATACGAATTGATAGACTAAAGATTTGAATCGAGAGCTGTTTTAGAAATGCCTCGGTTGAATTAATTTCGTTGAAATGAAATGTTTCTTTATGTCATGTTCGATCGCAATATGGCGCTTGTCTTTAGAGGATAGAGATCCCTCCTGTTATCCAGGATGGAGTGGGAATGTTTTTTCTAACCAAAAACAATAATGTAAATAATAATTCGTGGTTTTCGTCTAAGATATTAACTAATCATTGGCTGATAGATGTCTATTTGGAGAAGTAAACCTGCACCATATTGAACTAACTGTTTTTGCATTAGCTTAGAATGTAAGGGTCACCTTTATACTAAAATTTTCGTTATCATGTTTCAATTGCAAGTGTACCAAGATTTGAAAAGTATGTCTCTATTACCTACCCCAAAACTAAACTCTTTATCTTACAGTCTACATACATGACAAAACACAGTGTTTTGTTGTTCAATAACAATATCAAATTATAAGGGTTTTTTCGGTTACCTGTCAGGATTGGCTTTGGTCAGCTATAATTTTGTCTTTGTTATTAAGTAGGAAGGTACATTCTACGTCAGTACGATTTTGACTGTCAAGTTTAAAAAAAAAATTGATTTAATGTAATTAGCAATTAATAAATTGTCACAATAATCAAATGTAAAATATATAAAATTCCATAAGCTATTTAATTCACCTTACTACTAATTAAATAATATGTCAATATTAATATAAATTGAATAATCCACTTCTGATCGCTCCCGGTGCAAAGGCGCCCATCACACTTGCTGCGCCTCCACCGTGGATGGCGATGGCCAGCCTCTGCACCAGGAACAATCCGGAGCTAGAGTCACCAGTAGCCTCTTAATACCTCTGCCCAATTGCCCTTATAAGGCTTTTGGCCTCATTGCACCACCTCCCCAGGCTGTCCACCATTACTGGTACGAAATGGTTTGATTTAATATCAGAACAATCCTATTAAAATTATCGAGATATGTTGCATTGTTTTGAATTTCCGATATATTTACTCCTAAAAACTTTTTCACTGTGTACAGCCAATACTTCCAGTTCTTCCTTGAGCATGGTGCATGACGATAACGGTAATTCAAAAAAATGCAACAAGGTAAATATTCCGATAGTTCTAATAGTAATGTGAGTGACCATGGTAGGACAGGAAGGGGGAAAACCAAGGCATTAAGATCATTTGGAATACTTTGTCATAATCGATCTGATACTTACTGTACTCATAATGAGACATGAGCTAATTGAAACCATATAGTTGTCATACTGTCAAATTAACTGTTACGACATGTGCTTCAACAGTATTAACTCGTAACAGTCGCCTGTCGGTATTTCCTGAGAGTCTCTGATGAACGTTTTAAATGGATATTGAAATTTTATTGGCTTATTTCATGTTGACTGGCAATCTCTGACAAAAGTTCGTACGTTCGGTCGTTCAACAAAAGGCAAGTTGTTTTTGATGTGACATGAGTTATAACTAATAACGTACAAATGATACCTCGCGTGCCATTTGGGCAGCTCTCGTCGACTCGTTACTGCTCCTGCTTACCGCTTCAGTCTTACTTGTTGGCCGTATATATCGTCATTAATGAATTAATACACCTCTGAGTACTCTCTATATAGCTCTAAAGACGTAAACAGAGGTATAAAAATACTCTCATTTTTGTCTTTATAGTCCACAACAGGACTCATTGTTTTTCAACCAAGCACTTTTTCCTGACACCGAAGTGTTACTGAGAATTTAATCCACATGGTATAATTATGTGGGTATAATATGGTATACACAAATAAGTAAATAACCTAAAAAGTAATTTCATGAAGATTTATCAACTTGAAAGCTTTGTCCAATCTACTGACAGTTGCAACCATATCTCACCAACGCACGAGGTACCTATACATAATTGTCACTTATACACATTCTACTTTGAAAAAATTGTCATCATGTTATTTCTAGGAATTGAGCCGTCAAAAGCAGTCAAGGATATCCTGCGTTCCTAATTGGCTCCCTGGCAACACAGAGACGCATGGAACAATGTGATTTTAGTTGTTTTGAGCCTAACATACCTCTCCGTTAGCTACGATGGAGCCCGAAGGGGTTCAAGCGTAGTAATAACAGAGGCATAGAAATTTCCTTTATTGCTTTATAGCAACTAAATAATAGGTAACCGCTGAGTGAAGCCCTCTGAAAGACTTTTAATAGAGTTTACACGACGCGACCCTTCGGGGCCGAGCAATTAATAAACATTTTCCACGCGACCCCACACAAACAAACAGATGTATTTAGTTTGTATGTAAATTACTCAAATATAATAGTTTAGTTTCCCATTTCCCATGCGATGTGTCTGTCTGTGAGTGTAGTTTGTCATTCGAAATTGATGAACTTGGAATGTTTATTAGATTAAATTAGATGTTTCCTTTGATTGGATCAATATGTATTATGTTAGAATATAGTACCTATTCAATTGATTTTGACAACTTGGAATGAGTAGGTATTGGTGTACATAATGTAATTTCCCCGAAAGACCCCATATTCCAATTGTATTGTTATTTCCACGAAGAAAAGCTTGTTACGTGCTCTGCCTACACCAATTCCGCAAGCCCGCAAGTTTGCCTCGTGCCACACAGTTGCGCAAGATCGAACCTTGGTATTGCAGAATCGGAGCCTCGTGTCGTCGCCGATCACATTAAAAGTGCTGACGCTTAAAACTGTTTTACCTAATTACTAATAATTAAAACTTCACTTTGGTACTAGCATCGTCCAAGTCTAGATATAAGATATTTTAATTGTAAAACCTTTTATTGAATTAAATTAATTTTTATAAATTGGTTTTTTTTAAGTCCTCCGGCTGTCACCTTCGTAGTTGGCGCAGTCGGTAGGATATTCGAGGCAGTGCGCGGCACGGTATAGGTTTCCAAAAATCGTTAACCTGCTGACTCCGATAGTCGCTGTCGGTATTTCTATACCTCATCGAATATTTGAACTTAGAAGACGCAGCCGAGGGCAGTATCCAGCTATCGATACGCAAGAAGAACCAATGTATATGTAAGTGCTTGAAACTTTTCTAAAGTGTTGCTTCCTTGTCTTTTCCTTACCTGTTTAAATTAACATATCAAGATTTTTCACCCACGGAAAGCCCGTGCAAAATCTGTCACCTCTAGACAGACACGTAGACGTATAGAATTAGATAGTAATAGGTTTTTAGACTCAGATAGCTTAGATTTAGATATATTATTTAGTGTCGAGTTAAATAATTCCGAAATGGATTTCAACCCAGACATTATATACAAAGCCTTGCGCGCAGTACCCGAGTTTGACGGCAATCCGAATGTTCTAACGCGATTCATTAAGATATGCGACCAAGTCGTATTACAGTATGTGAAAAACGAACCTGGTTACGAACTAAGTAATTTATGTGCAATAAATGGCATCCTAAATAAAGTTACGGGCTCGGCAGCCCGCACGATAAATGCATATGGCATACCTGAGAATTGGATAGGAATTCGGAATGCATTAATTAATAATTTCTCTGACCAACGAGACGAGACAGCCCTTTATAATGACATGTCCCTATTGACCCAAGGAAGTAGCACTCCGCAAGAATACTATGACAAATGCCAGACCCTTTTCAGTACCATCATGACTTATGTCTCTTTACACGAGCATATACCTACTACAATTGAGGCCAAACATCATATGTTAGAGGTCTTAAGGAATCTTTAGGGTCCCGCATACGATGTATGAGACCCGAAACTATCAAAAAGGCTCTAGAGTTTGTCCAACAGGAAATGAATGTACTGTACTTACAACAACGTAACGAGAGCATCCCCGAGCGGCGTAACGCTACTACGTCTTCAGCTCACAAGGTGCCGTCGATGGCCCATCCATCCGCACCCAGACCTTTTAGCTTTCCTAGCGCAGGGCCCAGCTGGTATAAACCCATGCCTATGCCACCACAGCAGCAGCAAAAGCCGTGGAGACCAGGTTTCCAGCCTATGCAGGTACCTAATCGTCCCACCAATATGTATTTAAATTACCGAACAGAAATCCCCAGGTTACGAATACCGGTCCGAAACCTATGAGTGGTGTTAGCCACTTCACACCGAGACCATTAGGGTTCGCGGGACACGATTGGCGTAGATCTGGAAATCCACCCCCCAATAATTACTTCAAGACTCGTGAGATGAATTTTAACCAAATGACTCAATATGACGACTCCTATGACTATGACTATCAATACGAACAAGTTGACTATCCGTATTACTATGACTACTCAGACTATCATAACCCCGAGAACTATACGCCGGATTTTTATTCGTATGACCCGAGTAACATACAATATGAGGTCCCGAGTGACGATAACGGCACGCAGACGTCCCTATCTCGTACACCGAATGATAAGGATGATAAGGAAGTTAAGGATTTTTACAAGGATCCGAGTCCCCGCAAATCAAAATAGAATTGAACTTACAAACTAAAAGAGAGTTACACTATATCCAAATTTCAGATCCCCCATCAAAATTACTTGTAGACACTGGCGCTAATCAATCTTTTATGAATCCCGAGACTGTTCAAAAGTACTTCTCCCAAATCCCACTGAACTACGATCCGTTTGAAGTAACTAATGCGCGAGTAACTAGTATGCACGAGTATTTGATCACTATACCAAGTTTTGTAGAGTTCAACGACCAACGACGTTCATAATGTAAAGTTTTTCATTTATAAATTCCATAACCATTTTGACGGCTTAATAGGACTAGACTTGTTAGATGGAGCTCAAATAGACCTTAAAGATAATTATTTAATTACGGACTATACTAGAATACCCATTCACCTTTACCAATGTAAAACACTGAAGTATCAGGAGACAATTCCTGCTAACTCTTCGAAATTAATTAGTATACCTATCTATAGACCCGACGGAGACATTGTGGTCCCGCAGCAATCATACTGTAATTGTACTATTCATGAATGTATCACTACAGTTACAGATCGTACTGGTATCATTGAGATAGAGAACCCAACCGATTACGATATTCCCGTTAAGTTTGAACTCCCTTTACAAGTACAACTATTCAATACTGAGAGTAACCGAGCCAAGCCCAGTGCAGAACGCATTAACCATGTCTTATCGCGATTACGTACTGATCATTTGAACTTAGAGGAAAAAACAAACTTAGAATTGCTATGCTCTCGCTACGCAGACGTAATTTATGTCGAAGGAGAAGCGTTAAGTTTTACAAATAAAATCAAACACCGAATTAGGACAACTGACGAATTACCCGTATATACCAAAAGCTACCGATACCCATTTATTCACAGACAGGAAGTTAGAGACCAGATTACCAAAATGTTAGACCAAGGTATTATAAGGCCCTCTGAGTCGGCTTGGAGCTCACCTATTTGGGTAGTCCGTAAGAAAGGAGACGCATCTGGACAAAAAAAGTGGCGAATAGTAGTTGACTTCCGCAAGCTAAATGAAAAGACTATAGACGACAATTACCCAATCCCGAACATAACTGACATCCAAACAAACTTGGTAATTACCAATATTTCACGACGCTAGACTTAGCCTCTGGATTCTATCAATGCGAAATGCACCCCGACGACATCCCTAAGACCGCCTTTAACGTAGAGCAAGGACATTTTGAGTATATGCGTATGCCTATGGGCCTAAAGAATTCGCCCTCTACGTTCCAAAGGGTAATGGATTATGTTCTTAAAGGGTTACAGAACGAAATTTGCTTAGTGTACCTAGACGACGTCATCATATTTAGTACGTCATTACAAGAACACCTGATAAACTTGGAAAAGGTCTTCAAAAGATTACAGGACTCCAATTTCAAAATACAAATGGACAAGTCCGAATTTCTCAAACTAGAGACAGCATTTTTAGGTCACATAATTAGCAGTGATGGTGTTAACCCTAACCCAGACAAAATCTCAGATATAGAAAACTACCCCTTGCCAAAAACTCCTAAACAGATTAAACAATTTCTCGGACTGCTAGGTTACTACAGAAAATTTATACCCGACTTTGCTCGCATTACCAAACCCATGACTAAGTGCTTGAAAAAATATAACAAAATCACACTTGACGCTGACTATATTGAATGTTTTAACAAATGTAAGACGCTCTTAATGAACGACCCTATTTTACAATACCCGGACTTTAGCAAGGAATTCATTTTAATGACAGACGCATCGAACGTGGCCCTTGGAGCAGTGTTGTCCCAAGGAAATTTAGGATCCGACAAACCTATTTGTTATGCGTCTAGAACACTAAATGACAGCGAGACCAACTATAGTACGATAGAGAAAGAACTTTTAGCCATAGTATGGGCAACCAAGTATTTTAGGCCATACCTATTTGGACGTAAGTTTAAAATTTATACAGACCATAAGCCCCTACAGTGGATTATGAACCTAAAGGAACCTAACTCTCGACTGACTAGATGGCGACTTAAACTAAGCGAATACGACTACTCTATAATCTACAAAAAGGGCAAATATAATACAAATGCAGACGCCTTATCCCGAGTAGAACTTAATAACGAGGAGACTGAATCATTGATAGCTAATCCATCTGAAAGACCGCACCTACATTCGGACTCTTCAACAGCTACAGCACATACTAGCACTAAAAACCCTATTCTGGAAGTACCTATAACAGACGAACCTTTAAATAAATTCCATCGACAGACATCGGACAGAGAATAAGAAAACAGAAATACTATTATACTACCAAAATGTTGCTGGCCTGCGTACAAAATTAGATACCTTTAGAAATAATATAAGTTTAGTTCACGCGGACTTATACGCAATTACGGAGTCTGGGTGCAATGAATCCATACATGATACGAAGATAGTCCCCCCGGGATATCAAATACTGAGATGTGATCGAGCAGATGGTCGGAAGCAGGGCGGTGCATTTCTAATTGCCACACACCAACTCGAAATACGACGGATACAATTGGCCGGAGACGGAGGGTGCAGTTCACGTGCTGCTTCTACATCTACGAGTACTGTATGTATTGATAAGTGTGCATTTGAAATAATAGGTGCTGAGATATATTTAAAAAATAAGTTTTTGTTTGTATGTTGCGTGGTTTATATTCCTCCAGCTAGTTCTGAGAATGATTACACATTGTTATTTAATATAATAGAAGTGTTATGTACTAGGTACAAGGAAGTCATTGTAATCGGCGATTTCAACTTATATTCTGCTCCGTCTAGCGTTCATGGTTATTATGAGTACATTTTATCCTATTGCGAGTTCACTCAAAGTAACAAAATACCGAATTGTATGAATCGTCAACTGGATTTGGTACTGGGTGTAGGCATACCCGGTGAAGTGGCAGTGGTAGCGTCGGACGTGAGTATAGTGCGTAAGGACCCACTACACCCGCCACTGATGGTGAGCGTGTGCCCTACAACCACACCTTTGACTATTGCGGTCGCCGGGGATATCACTGCTTCACCCACGCGCAGTGAATCCAGTTTACGTCCGCAATGGAATTTTTTAAGGCTGATTTCCATTAATTGTATTATAGTTTAGCTACAGCAGTTTGTAGTGTATTATATGAAATTGAAAATATTGAGGATGCAATTAATTATTTTTACACTACTTTTAATAACATGTTAGATGAACACGTTCCGAGAAAAAAGCAGATTCGTAAGCAAACAAGCTACCAATACCCAGAATGGTACACAAGTGCCATTATAAAAGACCTAAAAATCAAGGCACGGCTCCACAAAAGGTTCAAACAGACTAAATTAGATAGTGATTACAGGGAGTTCGCTAGGTATAGAAAAAGTATTAAGGTGGCTATAGAGGTTGCATACAAACAATATGTAAATAATATAGAAAATAAATTTAAAAAGGACCCTAAAGCCTTTTGGGAGTTTTTGAGAAATAGGAAGGGCACGGCTCATAAGCAGGCTATTTTGAAAGATGGTCAGCAGATTACTAATGAAGAATGTGCTGAACACTTTGCTGATTTTTTAAGTCCGTGTATAATAGCTCACCGCCCCAACTTGATGTGAAAGCGGCAATGGCGCAGCCGCATGGAACATCTGGTATATGCGTGCATATTGAATCTCTTAGCTTAAATAGTGTTGGAGAAGCACTCGTGCGCTTAAAGCCAAAGCGATCGACCGGTCCTGACGGCATTCCCCCTTTTCTGCTTAGGGATTGTAGTAGAGTAATAGCGACACCTCTTCATTACATATTTAATATAATATTAAAAACAAAAATATACCCTGATAGATGGAAAACTACTAGAGTTATCCCAGTTCCTAAAGGTAAGTCAGGGCCAGATGTCGCAGGATACAGACCGGTGGCTGTGTTGTCTACTCCAGCCAAAGTATTCGAATCTGCCATTCAGCGCCGCATACAAGAACAGGTGCAAGGGCTAATATCGGACGCACAGCACGGATTTCGTCCAGGTCGGAGCACTTCCTCCAACCTTCTAAACTTTATGGCTCAAGTGGTGCCCGCTGTTGATTCTGGTGTGCAGGTGGACGCGGCCTACTTTGATATAAAAAAAGCCTTCGATACGGTCGATAATGACGTATTACTAGCGAAGCTTGCTGCTGTCGGATGCACGCAACACTTGCTAGAGTTCTTTGCAAGTTATTTCAAAGATAGGCAGCAGTACGTTGACTACAATGGGTGGGTTTCTGAGCCGTATTTCACTAGATCTGGCGTAAGTCAAGGAAGTAATTTGGGACCACTTGAGTTTCTTATAATGATAAACGATTTACCGGAAGTAGTAAAACATGCAACGTGTCTACTCTTTGCCGATGATCTGAAGTTACTACTCGAAATAAAAAATGACTCTGACTGCGAAAATTTGCAGCGCGATATAGATAGAGTAGTGAGGTGGGTAGAGCAAAACAAATTAACTTTTAATGTCTCCAAAAGTTCCACTATAACTTTCAGTCGGGCGCGAAAACCGATAATGCATACATATAGAATAGATACGGAACCTATGCAAAGAGTAACGGAAGTTCGAGACCTAGGAGTACTAATGACAGCTGAATTATCATTTTCGAGCCATATTACCAATATTTGTAAAAAGGCGTACAGAAACTTAGAATTCGTACTAAGGCAGTCACGGGATTTTACTAATATCAGCGCGGTAAAGGCGTTGTATGACGCACTGGTCAGGAGTCATCTTGAGCATGATGGCATGATATGGTCTCCACATGAAGCGAAGTATACACTCATGATAGATAAAATTCAGAACAAGTTTACGCGGTACTTGTATTTTTTTTTTTTTTTACGTGCGCAAAATCCCCACGGATACCTCCCCACCGGAGCCGGTGGAGGAGGTTATGTCGGACTCGAACCGACTAAAACGCACGCCGCCTGTGGGTCGTTTTGGTTGCCGAAGGTGAGGTTGACAGGCATATCCCTCGCACCCCGGCCGACCCAGGGCCATCTCTCACGATCTGGCCCTCGTCTCGGGTGTGGGGACTACAGAGTCCCCAACTCGACCCCGGAAACGGGGAGGCGCGCTAGGCGCGCCACCGCCGACGCGGTACTTGTATATGAAATTATACGGAGTGTACCCATTTTACCCTCTAATGTACCCCACATTGTTCGTACTGGGTATGGTGGGGTATAATCAGTTGAGAGTGCGGCGGGAATTTTTTCTTACGGCTTACCTAATTAATCTCTTGAGAGGGAAGGTATGCAATCCAGGTATACTTAAACAACTAAGTATCTGCGTTCCGGATCGTTACGTATGGAGGCGGAGACGTCCACCATTACTGGTTGTGCCTGCAGCCAGGACCAACTTGCTTCAAAAAAAAAAAAAAAACACCTCTTAGCCGATCCATAAGAGTCATAAATGACATAGGTGACAAGGTGGATATATTTTCGAGTAACTGGAGTGAGCTTGCAAGGATTTTGTTAAATGACATAGCTTACAATAATCCATAGTTTGTATTTTTTTATTTTATTTTTTTGTTTAAATTTTATCTTATTATTTAGTGTTTTATATACTCGTACCTAGTTGATTTGTAGTTATATGTGTGATTTTTGTGTTTGTTTTAATTACTTAGTAAGATAATAGTTGTATATTTTGTTATGTAAGTCCAGTTCTGTTTTGGGGTTGTCCCTGTCAAGGTGGTGGATAATATTTATAATAATAAATAAATAAATAAATTTGTATAACTATCGTAGGCGACATCAAGCGTAGAACCGTAGCCACTAAACCTTTCGATACACATACTAGGACCTTCATTCAAGTTTCTGAATCAAATTTAGAGCAAGACGTTGTAAATGCCGTCAAAGAGTACGTCAATCCTAAAGTTAAAACTGCAATAAAGATAACTCCTCCTCTAGGCATGTACTCAGTCATCCCTATCATTCAAAGTAACTTTAAAAACTCGGCCATGAATTTAGTCTTAGCGAAATCCGAATTAGAAGACGTTAAGGGATATTTGCGCCAGCAAGAAATTATAAAACACTATCACGAGGGTAAGACTATCACAGAGGAATAAACGAATGTTACCTCGCCCTTTCCAGAAAGTACTATTGGCCAAAAATGAGAGATGACATCACTAAATATATTAATGAATGTGCAATCTGTGGCCAATCGAAATACGATAGAAACCCAATTAGACCACAGTTTAATATCGTCCCCCCAGCCTCAAAACCATTTGAGATAGTGCATATGGACCTCTTTACTGCTCAAAATGAAAAGTACTTGACTATAGTAGATGTATTTTCGAAGTATGGACAAGCTTACTACGTAAAAGATGGAACTGCAACCAGTATACTGCAAGCAGTCTTGAAATATTGTACACACCATGGCCTCCCTCTAACAATAGTAACAGATAATGGTACAGAATTTACTAATCAATTATTTTCAGAATTTATTAGATTACACAAAATTAACCACCACAGGACTTTAGCTCACTCCCCTAACGACAATGGTATTGTAGAAAGATTTCACTCCACACTGCTAGAGCATTTACGCATCCTATGCCTCCGACAAAAAGATGACCCTGTAGTCAACCTCATGCCGTATGCCATATTAGCTTATAACAGTTCGGTTCATAGCTTCACGAAGTGTAGACGCCACGATATTATAAGAGGACATTTTGACCCTAGAGACCCAGTTGACTTTACACAGACTAACCGTACTAATATCATGCAAAACCGAAATAAAGACAGAGAGACTGAGGTAGAATATCAACCGGACCAACAAGTGTTCGTTAGGAACCCCGTAGCAGGTAGACAAAAGCTAGCGCCTCGTTACACTCACGACACTGTCCTAGCTGACCTTCCCATTCACATTTACACATCGATAAAGAAAGGCCCCGTAGCTAAATCCCGACTTAAGCGTACCCCTGACAGTTCTAAATTGTTACAGAATACTACTCGCCATGATAATCAACCTGACAATGGAGCACGAGATACGACTTGAGAGTTTCGACAAAGGACCTGGAATTTTACCCTTTAAACTTGGACAAGCCAGACTCATTACACACTACCATTCCTTCTTACAATACATTGAATTGACAGACGTAGAAAATAGACTAGCTTCAGTAGAGTCACAAATTAATTACTTTAAAAATAAATTAGACAGCAATACGACGCCATTATTTGAATTTAAAATTAATCATCTATCCACCAAATTACTAACGATTAATTCGCAGCTTAAGACATTGGAACCAAGTCGTTTTAAAAGAGGGATTATTGATGGACTAGGATCCATAATTAAAAGCATAACCGGTAATTTAGATCATACGGATGCCCAATTGTAAAATGAAGCGATTATACTTCTACAGAATAACGATAAGAAATTAGTCTCTGAGTTGAATGAACACATTAGCCTTAATAAGGATTGGATGACTCGACATGCTAACATACTTAAAACCATTGTCAAAAATCAAGAGAAAATGAATACGACTCTAGAATCACTCTTAGATGAAAATTTATCCTATCAAACCGACTTTGTGCGATATACCAGGATGTCGCAGCTTTTATCTATAATTAGCGACAATGTAGATACTTGCTCTTAGAAATAATTAGAATAGAGAATACCTTAGGTTTTATACGTGCATCGAGCACTCATCATAGTTCGTTAGATATAAATACGTTAGGTAAAATGATTAACAGGCTAAAACTAATTTATAGCTCAGAACAGATATTAGATCTAGACTTGAGGGAGTACTACTTTACAATAAAACCCGGTTATTATTACACAGGAAAAAGAATAGTTATTATATTCAAAATACCCATAATATCTCCCACTAAGTTTGACTTATACAGATTAGCTATAGTTCCTAATAAACTAGGATATACTTTCATTCCTCCTTATCCCTTCCTAGCAACAAATGGTAAAGCTTTCAAGTACATAGAGGCAGAATGCCCGAAGTTAAGCCAATGTCATCTCTGCGAGGAAGATATGAATTATCCATTGGGAGAACATCTAGACTGTATCCAGGGAATCATCTCTAACCAACCCTCTAATAAATCATGCGCTCCAGTCAAAATCACACTAACTCAAGAAACCATGGAACAACTAGATGACCGACGATATACACTCATATTCCCGCATCCTACTAGAACAGAATTGCAATGCGAAAGACAAGAATTCACCCTACTCCATGGGAGCTACCTAGCTACTATACCACAAAACTACCTGCTACGCACTAAGGAATTCACCATTACCAACGTTAATGATCGCATCAAGGGTCAGCCACTGAAAATCACCGAGATTCCGAAAGAGCCAAATACCACCGAGAAAATTATCCCACATCTGAAATTGAAGTCAGTCAATATGAAAAACCTACGTGAGATTGAAGATAAAATATTAACGCAGCATCCAATACAGATCCTAAGATTGACTATTCGCTGTTCCACACCACCATACCAGTATACACCATTACGATATGTGCAACTGCATTCGCTATGGCCATTGCTGTAAGAAGACGATGTATTACATGCAAGCTGTTTAAGAATCGGAAATTGAGAGGGAACCAGCTCGATAACCGACACACAGAAGAGGAAGAGATGTCAAATAGCCAAGAGCAACCACCAGCATCATTTTCGCTGAAAGTTCTCAAATAGCTGCTGGTCTGAGGGGGGAGGTGTTACGTGCTCTGCCTACACCAATTCCGCAAGCCCGCAAGTTTGCCTCGTGCCACACAGTTGCGCAAGATCGAACCTTGGTATTGCAGAATCGGCGCCTCGTGTCGTCGCCGATCACGCCACATTAAAAGTGCTGACGCTTAAAACTGTTTTACCTAATTACTAATAATTAAAACTTCACTTTGGTACTAGCATCGTCCAAGTCTAGACATAAGATATTTTAATTGTAAAACCATTTATTGAATTAAATTAATTTTTATAAATTGGTTTTTTTTAAGTCCTCCGGCTGTCACCTTCGTAATTAGCTGGTAAATATGAAGAATATAATTTAGCTTTTTTAATATTATGTTTGTTCTCAGTATCAGTAGCAGCGGCAAAATATCCAGTAAATACTCTACATAATGAAGTACTATGTATGATTGTGCCATCCAAGTAATAAAATCTGTTGATAAAATTGATAAATGTTAGATTTAATATTCACGAATTATATTTATAAATACAATAATGTTAATGGGAATTGACGCGATCATTTCCGATGCGATGTGTCTGTGCCTGCGACCACGGCCGGTGTAACCTGGGCCGGACGTCAGCTAAACCAAAGGTATGTATATAACTATACCGTGATCGCATTAATTCTCGTTAATTATTATTCATTCTAGTTGTTACTATGAATTTGAAGTTTAGAGAGAAATAATGATATTCTGTTTTCCGTTTTCATATTTCTCTCATGACAATTATTGTTGCTGACAGTTAAAGGCTGAACTGTGTAAACCATTACAGTGAATTATTAATATATTTTATGTTTAAGTATTATAAATATACAAGTCAAACAAATAATATATGTTATGTTATGTTCCCGACGCTAAAGTGCCCGTTACACTCGCCGCGTATCCACCCTCGATTGCAAAGGCCAGCCTTTGCACCAAGAACGCTCCAGAATAGTTTACCAACAATTTAAAAAAATATATCACTTAAAAATAAAAATACAAGTAATTTAACGTCGAAAACATCATTTACTAAACATAAATTTAAAAATGAACAATAACCCAGCAACAGTCACATATAAATACAATTATAAATCACAGAAACTGTTTCAAAAATCATCAAAAATGTCAACAATTATATTCACAAAAGACAGTTGCCTTAAAAATCCTGGTTGCTTTATAATTGTAGATAATATTAGTACACAAAGGACGCCTCGTTAACGAACATTTTTTGTCGACAGAGCGAAATTCGAAACGTTAACAAAAAAACTTGGTTAACAAGCGTCCGGGAATTACTGCAGTAACAGATACAATTTTTGCTTTTCTCTTTTTCCTGACGCTTAATTTTCGACCAAATACGTACCGGGACTGTACCGAGTGATGCTTCGTATGTTCACCCCTTAGATTCTGGTGTCAACTATATGACAGTTGCAACTGCAGTTGGCTTGCCAAATAATATTTTTAAAATTTTATGTGACATGGAAAAGATTTTATGAGTTCTCATCGCATTGGTCAATATTCTTCATTTTCATGGTTGACTGAAAATACTTATTGTAGCAATAAACTAGATAGTGCAATATTTATTGTTAAGTTGGAAGCGAATGGATAAAATGTACGATTTTATTAGTTTGCAATTGAGGCAATATACTGCAGTTATGTGACAAATATCGCAAACATATAATATTATAAATATTTGATGGAATTTATTATATTAACGAGGATTATTAAAATAACATAGAATCCACGACCTCTCCAGCTGTAGTAGTCGAATTCATTACAGACACATCATACAAGTGGATTGGATTGTAACTATTTAATACATTTAGATTGTATACATTTCCTGTATATTATTGAGGTAGCAATAAAAACCCCGGCCCATCTAATGATAAGCTGTTACCGTAACTAACAGTGGCGAAGTCTTTCAAAACGGCTTCCATTTTGAAAATTATGAAAGAAACTAGATCTAGTTTGTCATGCTCCCGCGACTGCGACTCGTTGGGAAACCTTCAAGATTCGAGTTAAGGGGTAACCTCGCCACTGGTAACCAATGAGCTAGCTGGGTAATCGGACTAGACTGAGTAATAATAATAATAATAATTTATTTTCGTTAATAATAAGTTACAGTTTAAATGTACAGTGATCGAAGTCACCTTTTAAGCAAAATTTGCCTGTGCCAGGTGACATCGCTCTTCCATATCTACTAGTTATTAGAGTTACATGTAGCTGTAAACAAACTATTACAAATAAATGCAAGAATGAACTATCTAGGTATTATGTAGATACAAGTGCTTTACTTTAGAGTTAATTACAACTATATTATTGTTAATTTATATGTGTAAATTTGTGTGTATGTATGTTTGTGTGTGCGTGTGTGTGTGTGTGTGTATGTGTATGTGTGTGTGTGTGTGTGTGTATGTGTGTAGGTGTGTTTCAACTATCATGTGATAATAAAGTCTCAGTTTCTTCATAATCAAGTGGTATTACGTACTTTGTTACTAAAAAATTGCAATCATACAATGTTTCGTCATAGATCTGTAGCAGTTTATTAATTTTATTATACGAAGAAATTTGAACGACTGATAAATTGTTTGTCAGCAAAGGAGGTGCCAGTTTTGGTAATAGAAATGACATGTTTTCTTCTGGCACGTATTTTATCGGGTTCATAAGGAGTGCTTTTATGTTTTTTCAAAATTGTGAATAGTATGTACAATTTTCTAACGGATAAGACTTGACTGAGGGCATATAGACTGTTTGTTGAGAATCTCCTACGTTTGAAGTACATGACCTTTAATAGAGCACGTTGAGCGCGTTCTACCTGTATCATTTTCGTTTTATTGGCACCTCCCCATACAGGGATGCAGTAAGTTAGAATAGATTGCACTAATGCCATATAGGTTTCCTTTAATATATTTCTCAAGGAGTCATGATCAATCTGCTTGCCGGCTGGTAGTACGTGTCTTAGAGTCTTGAATACCCAGATTAATTTTCGAATTCTTTTGGAGATTACTTCAATATGTGAATGCCAGGAGAGCCGCTGATCAATCACGACACCAAGGTATTTTATTTTCTCAATTTTATCTTATGCCGGGCAATCACATTCAACACTCTGTGCAAGTGATTCACAACGGTGAAGTCGGAGTTTGAAATCTTCATTAGGTTGTGTATGATTTTGGACACTGTAGCAAATGTATTTAGTTTTGGAAGTGTTCAGAGTAAGCAAATTATTTTTTAACCAATTCGATATGATGTTTATGCCACGCTCAGCATCCTCCTTTACCGAAGCCCAACTCTTTGCAGTGAAGACGACAGCCGTATCATCCGCATAGGAAAAAATGTGTGCATTGTTCAGAATCTCTGCCTAATGCTTGGGTTAAGCCCTTAACCTTTTCGTTAGGTTTGTGAACATTTACTTAATATTACGGACTACGTAAAATGCGGAATGGAAACCGAATAAATGGATGATATTTATGTTTTAAAGTTTTAGATCAAAATGTATTCTTTTCACAGACACTGTTGTTCATTGTTACAATCGAACAACTAAGTTTTGAAAGAGATGTAATTGTTATCGTTAGCCTGAGTTTTTGAAGTATATTTTTAACGTTTTTGATTTATTATTTCTCTCTTTTAACTTTCTTTGACAGCAAAAGTTTCAATATCGGGTATAAGTGTAAGTCATTTGAACATTTAATTATGTCGAAACAAATTGCTTTTATACAAACCAATGAATAAATATTCGTAGACATTATACACACCGCTTTCAAGTTCTAAAGTGAGTCTTAACTAATATTGTGAGTTCTAAAATGCGTATAAACATACATGATACTATTGGATATTAATTCAAACGACTAACAAACACAACCATCGCCCATCTATGCACATAGAACACATTCCAGCACACGTAAACAATTATTTCCGACACAGAATTAACCATAGGCTTATATTCATCAGCGCCTAAGCAGGAGGACGTTTAGCACAAGCCACTGAACGACTTTTAACAGAATTTACCTACAATACGCATCCTCACGGGCCGAGCTATTGTAAATCGTTTTCCATGCAACCTTACACAAACGTATTGTGTTTTGTGTATGTGTTACTATTTACAGATTTACATTAATTAAATTACATATATACATATAATCACGTTTTTATCCCCCGAGGGTTATTCAGAGGTGAATTAACACCCACATTTCACCAATCATTGTATTCGATCCCACGTAATAGGGAGTGAGCCTATTGCCGTATTCCGGGCACTATTGCTAACTCGAGCCATGCATCTGAGGCTGAGTCTGGGCTGTTTATATCTGTCTGATGTTAAACAGCCCTATCCTTTAGTCGCCTTGTACGACATCACATGGGAAGAGATGGGTTGGTCCAAATTCTACTCTGCCGGGAGCCACGCGATTAAATTAATAATAATTATTATACAATATGATTATTATCAAACTAGCACAGTTTAGTCCATTACCTGTGCGATTATCGTCATTGCCTTTACGAACGAGACTGATAGTGAGTTTCTCCGGGGTAGGCAGAGACAACAGTTAGCCATCTGCTTCACAATTGGGTATTCCTGAATATAATAATCATGCCTGAAGGGTAAGGTAGAAGTGAATTAACACCCACATTTCACCAATCATTGTATTCGGTCCTACGTAATAGGGGGTGAGCCTATTGCCGTATTCCGGGCACTATTGCTGACTCGACCCATGCATCTAAGGCTGAGTCATATATCTGTTTGATGTTAAACAACCGTATCCCTTAGTTGCCTTGCATGACACCACATGGGGAGTGATGGAGTGGCCCAAATTCTACTCTGCCGGGAACCACGTGACTTCATCGCCCTAGTAAATTATTTAACAATAAAATATAATTAAGTTACAATCGTTTATATGATACAAGTTTGGGTAAACACCCGTTTCCTTATAACTAAACTTTTTGACGTTTAGTAAAAAGTAACTAATTTGATTAGTCAGACAAATACCAAATTCACGAGCCTCCTCAACTAATGTCCTTCAATAATGTCCTTTTTTCAATGTATCAATAAATTAGTCAGTGTATGTACTCGAGGTCAATCGGACTAGCCTGCCCACTGACTATGCCTTGCATACATCGGATGCAATCTAGACAGAACGTATTTGTAATGATAACAATTTATATGAACTGGAATCCAACTTCCTATGAGGTGGTATGAGGTATGAGGAGGTAGGCGGTTTTTCCGGACAATTGAGCAGTCCGACTGGGGAAGTACCTCCGCCCTACAGAATACCCCGGCTAACTTCGTGTTGTGTTCCCAGCGGTGAGTAGGGTAGCTAGAGCTCACTGGAGAATTTGTGCTGTCAGTGGGAAGACTAAAGGCTTGTTCTGCTTTGTCTTCTATACTGGCGGCACAGAAACTCTGTACTTACAGGGTTGGCAGCGCGAGTGTGACTCCTCTGGTGTTACAAACGTCCATAGGCCACGGTAACCACTTTCCATCAGCTGGGCCGTGTGCTTGTCTGCCACCTAAGTGGTATAAAAAAAAAAAAAAAAAAAAAAGGTGGGACGTATATATTTTTTTTTTATTCAACTTTATGCACAGTAATTTTGTACAAAGGCGGACTTAATGCCAAAGGCATTATCTAACAGTCAACCTTAGGGTGATGCAGAGATACATTGAGGTAGGTGCAGTGCACTAATAATAAATAATATTAATACATACATTATACATACACACTATAATACATAAGAAATTCATACACATACTTTTAAATATATTTACTTACATATTACTTACTTATACTTACTACTTATATATATACTTATATATATTCGTATAATATATACTTATATAATATAAACTTACCTATACTTACATAATTATACATAATGACAAAGTATTTCTAACATTAAGGTTTTGCACATTACTATGACTAGGGGCTACTGTAGTAGAGCTGACGTACTTTGTACTTGAACGTTGCACGGTTAGTAGTCATCTGGATTTCGAGAGGAAGCGCATTCCAGAGGAGAATTGCTTGCACGAGGAAAGAAGAATGAATTAGGCTGGAACTATGAGTAGGACAGTGGAGAAGACGGTTGTCAGCTGACCGCAGATTTCTGTTGTGATGAGAACCAAGTAGCTGAATATGAGATGATAAATAAGAGGGGACATTAGGAGTGGCTAAAATTTGATGTATCATCATCACCGCCCTCAAGCTGCGTCGCTGACGTATCGGCAACCATCCTAACTCCGAACGATGAGCTGAGACGTGATCATATTTCCTAAGGTTAAAGGTGAATCGAATGCAATTGTTGAGAAGGCGGTCGAGTTTATTGAGCAGATCTGCATTCAGGTCGAGATAGCATACATCACCATAGTCCACGATTGGAAAGATTAGCGTTTGCATTAGCATTGCCTTGGTTTTGGTTGGTAGAAAATTTTTGAGGCGATAAAGATAGAGATTAGTTACATACACAGGAAAAAAAAATATTTTGAAATATACTTAGACAGCGATCATATTCCAACAGAGTGCTTTCATGTACCTCTGTGACAGCAAAAAAATGACGACACTTGTGAAACGGGAATCAAAGCTAAACAATATTTCATAGAATATTTACGAGGAAAGTTCACGCCTGACACTCGACAGTGAGGAAAGAATCCACAAATGTCATTACAGTGTAGTCTACTGCGTACGTGTGGGCGTGAGCGTGTATTTTGGAAGCGCTCCAAATCGTTGCGAGCGCAATCGGCCGTGCTTGACGGATGCCTCCAGCTCGCACTGCTCATTGTTTATGAAGGAACAAATATTTTGTTGCTGTGTGCCGCCAACGTTTGATACTAGCAGTTTCTTTTGATATCACATCAGAGTATTCTGACTGACGCGGATGTGCTATTTTGTTGATCAGTGTCTGAATATTGCAACAGTGTTTGTTGCTGAACTGTTGGCATGTACTTTTATATTAAATAAATATTCCACGACATTCTACACAACGCTATCTAGACCCATGGTAAGCATAGCTTAACTAGCTTGTGTTATGGAATCTAGAATGCGGATAAACATACTTAGATACTTTTTTTTTTTTTTTGTAAATACATACATATTATACATAGGAACACCCAGACCAAAATATACGGTAGCCTTGTGGTATGGGTAATGGACTGCTGAGACGAGGTCTCGGGTTCGATCCCAGGTTCTACTATGGCACACACCAATGACTTTTCGATGCTTTTCGAAGTTATGTGTGTATTTATCGTAGGTTTATAAGTGCCCGGTTAATGGCAATAGGCTCGCCACCAATTACATTGGGACCTAAACATATAAACTGGCGAAATGTGGGTGCTTAGCACCTCTGCCTACCCCTTCGGGAATATAGGCGTGAATTTATGAAATTTACACCCAGACCAATGCAAATATACATATTCATGCATACAAATATTTGCACTGAGCGGGAATCGAACCCGCACCTCCTGCATAGCAGTCGAATGCTCTACCGCTACGCCACGGAGGTCGTCATATTAATGCAATGGGAAACAAATCGCTCTGATCAAAAAATAAAAAATCTAAATCACAAGATGTACCAAGTATGATTGCCGCTTGATTCTAGTCAGGTTTTAGGTAAAAAGCAAGAATCCTTGACACGACTTATTTGTAAAAAAATCTTTAAATTTAATTACCACAGAATCTACGCACTTACATAAAACAATCCTTTCGATTTCATTTACATAAAGATTTATTTATTTCCTCACTATAGATTATTGGATGGTTTATATCGAGTTAATTTTATGTTTAAGTTTAAATCAGGTTTAGTTTTATTCAACAGTAGAAATACTGATGTTCTAAATATGCAAATAAATCTAGATAACTAATTGAAAAAGCAAATAAATTTAAACTGGGCTGTAAATAACTTTGCAAAGTGCACCTTTCCGCACTCGTCAACTAGTGATGTACGGCGAGGCGGTCCCGCGGCCCCAGGAAGCCCCGCGTTTTATTGCCGCGACACACGGCAACTTTACATGTAATATAACTTTTTTTAATGCAATTTGTTCCGTTTTAATACATTCGTTGTTTGGTGACTTATCTAGATTTATTTAAGTTTACATGCCGAGGGCAGCGCTCTTGCCTCGGAACAAACTAGTTGACATAACTTTATTTTAAATTACTGTCCTATTATTTATATAACTATTTTATTGTAAAAATCGATAAATGGAGACATTTTAAGTACTTTTTCATAATACTATGTATCAAGTAATGTATTTTTTTTTTCATTTCTAACCAACTGTTAAATTTTTCTAGCATTTACATAACATCTACATGATTCATACATTATCAAGTAGCCAAAAAAACCTTTTGTCTCGAAGAAGTTTTTCGTTAGTTAAAATTATTATATTACTGACATAAACATCTACCCATCACTGTATTTTTACTTCATTCAGCGGTTAGATTATCAAAGTAATTCAATTGTCTAGTGTAAACTCGCTTTTCCCCCAATTTGCATTTCAAAACTGATGATCGTGTGACTAATTCCACTAAACCCACAACTGTAATTTACAACAATTACACTAAGCCACGAGGCAGTTTTCCTCAAGCATGTCTCTTCCGTGCATGACGAGTGATGCATGCCGGAATGACCGCTCACTGCGAGCCGCCCTATTACAACTGCTATCTACCCTTTATTACCCCTTAGCCCCCTCGCCAACCTTACTACCGCTACGCACGGCAATGTTTCGTATAATTCTACTGTTCCACTTTTTACGTTTGTTATATCAAACGATTTAATGTTCTTTGTGTTTTTGACTTGGATTTATTTGTAATTGGATTCGATGAAGTGGAAAACTAGGTTATTAATAGTTCGTGGCGGGATTCGTATAATTCATGTTTATAGAGTCGTAACTCAGTTTTAAGTCTTTCTTTCATGTTAAGACGCATACATGCGTATCTTTAGCATTGTATTTAAGTTACGTGGTTCGAACTACTTGTTGCATATCTAGTTTGAAATCTTATCTTATACAGAGTTATCTGTAGTAATTTTTGAAAATAATACTAAAACAGCAATGCAATAACATATCTAATATTAATAATGGGCAAATCCAAGATTCCTAAAATTTTAGTGAGAGTTTATTAAGTTTTTATTATTATTTTTAATGGTGGTGGTGGAAATACTTTATCTGACCACCAAAGCAGTTTTCCTACCACTAGTAGAGTAAAACTAGTCATTATACATCTTCAATATAACGTCCTTTATTAATTTGGTTTTATTTATTCAACAAATTATTAACGCTGGGAAACTTACTTCGAAACGCAAGAAACATACGTGCTAATGGATGTTTTATAACTTAAGTGATTCATTATGTTAATTCCTACTCGATAAGTTGAAAGCTGTTTATCTCACAAAGAAAATTGAATTAGGAAAGAGAAACAGGGTTCATAGGAAGCATTATAACTTTTGAAGATAACAATAATAACTCCCGTACTTAAAATAATTAGATGTTCTGTAAAATCTTTCTAAATACCGTCTAGCTAAAGGCACTGTAACATTTTTTGGGTTTGTTATAATAATTATCTTTCCTTAGAATATGCCTTCAGCTTACTATCAGCAAGGTGAAGTCATATTGACGTGTCCTATATGAAACAAATTGCAATTAAAAGCTCGTGACTCAATGCAATAAAAATGACAGCTCTGTTGAATGTATAAGGATAATTTTGAGTTTGTAATAATTTCACGTTTAATGTTTGATAGTTGATTGCTTAATTTATGTATGGAGGTCGTGGTAAAGAGTGGCCACTGTTATTTTATTGTTGTCGAAAATTGTATAGGGTTATATTTAATAAGATTTATATTGTGTTGAGTGGTTTTGCAAACAATTGTCTGTATCATCACGCTACTATTTATAATTGGCAACAAATCCGGCAGATTTCCTTACATTATTACGGATTACAAAATATGCCACGGGCGATGCTGGGGCAGGTCATCTAGTGCTATATATTATTACATTCACATGATTTACTAATATGATAAATAAATTGCTCCATGAACGCATGTCGTTCACATTCACGTTCTAAAACATGTTTGTATTTAATGAGATACAGCTAGCACACTTTTTTGGGCACAGAACCCTAAAAAATACAAAGAAACCAATTTACAAAACATTGGGAACACAAAACTATCTGCTACTAGTTTGTTTTACGAAAGGTAAAAGCTAGCAACAATCACATTTTATCACAACGACCCTGAGTAGAAAGCCTACAACAGTAAGCCTTACAAATCTAAACTGATTCCAATTCACTATAAATAGAGGCAGAAACATTAACTACAGTGGTCCTATATCTTTATAAGACGGGTGTCGTATGCCACTTGAATTGCAAGTAACCTGAGATCCATAAATCGGGAACGTTTCTACGTCCTGCGCGCCCCGGGACTCCGCGCCTCATCCCGGACAATCCCGCATCGTATTTTCACATCACTGGTTTTGCGCACACGCCGGAAAAGGCCAGTATGTAGTATCAATTTTTGTAATTTTAAATGTGGATTTTACTTTTGTGTATAATATATTTACGTCTGTGAATCACTGAAGGAGTAGGCAGAGTTGTATTAGCACTCACACAGAGTTATCAGAATTTATTGTGCCTTTTTACGCTGTAGGTCGTAGGCATTATTTAGATATTCTACGTGGTATTGCCAGGCTCAGAAAACCTTTTTACAAAAAGATTTAAAACGAAACCAAATTCGTAATTCAAGTCT
Source organism: Eilema griseolum (assembly GCA_963662185.1). Taxonomy (NCBI): domain Eukaryota; kingdom Metazoa; phylum Arthropoda; class Insecta; order Lepidoptera; family Erebidae; genus Eilema; species Eilema griseolum. The sequence goes on from OY759230.1 coordinate 31,810,445, forward strand.
TTAAGGACCAGCCTAAAAAAAATTAGAAAAATAGATACCTAACAAAGAAAATGAAATGTTATGGGTAAATGGGTATACCTATAAGGCACATTTCATATTTTTCGTATGTGCTTAAAAGAAAATAAAACGAAATGGCCGAGCATTTATAGGGAGACACTGACACAGTCAAAGTTCGATTACGGGTTTTGTATTTCTGTTTAGGTAAGTTTATGTATAAATTATTGAACAAAAAATTAAAAATCTAAATACTATACAAATTTAAATTCACATTATTTATTTCTCAAAATAGTGTAACGTTACTACATCTTTTGGCGTCAAATTCTGCTTAAAACTAAGTTTACCCCCGCTTCCTAGGCGCTTGTGGAGACACAACAACGAAACCAACTCCACTGCCGCATTATCGAGATGCCAATTTACATTTAGTATTTTATAGTATTCCCATTCACCACTTCAACTAAGCAAAATTATTACATTAAAATAGGCCCACGTCAGTAATGAATACCCGAGATTTGAAACCGCAACATCTCATCAGTATCAAAATAACGGGGTTACATGCCGAATCAAGGAATACATTAGGGCAGTCAAAAACAATGAACCGCATAAATCTGCAATCGCTCAACTTTGGATTAGAGTCCGGTACGAACCACTGGTGCGTACCAGTGGTTCGTACCGGACTCTAATCCAAAGTTGAGCGATTGGTTGGTGCGTACCAATGATAGTTTAAATACCTATACCGCAACCTCTCGATCGTAAAATAAATATTTTGTTACTTGGGTGATTGTTCCTGACTGTAATTTGCACTGCTAATCTGTGTCCTCGTAGAATTATAATTATAAATTAAAGCACACAATATCACATAAAATTAAAGCATAATTTGACCTGTCCGAAGCAGGCCTATTATAGAAAGGGAATATATGTGTTCACTCCATAATTCATTCATTACATACACATGTGCAATTTGTACATGTTATAACATCAATAATGCATGCTAGACCAAATTACTGTTTTCCATTTAATTCTTTTCAATGGTTCTAATGTAAATTTTATTCAGCTTTGGACAAATAAAGTAGTTCCCAAATTGCATGCCGTATTTTTAAGCCCCGACGCAAAAACGACGGAGTGTTTGAAGTTTGACGTATCTATGACGTATGTGTGTGTGTGTCCATGGCATATTAGCTCCTGATCGGATGAACTGATTTGGATATAGTTCATTTTTTCGAAAGGTATTAGTCGTGAGTTACCGTGGTTACCGCCACCACAAAATGACAGAGTAGGTACATATCTTTTCACAACTCCCTCAATATGGTTATTAAATGAAAGGACTTGACTAGTAAAATACCATACACTATGACAAATTTCAAATCCAAGATGGGCGCCACCACAAAATGGTGCATTACTTTTTTTTGACAATTCCGTCATTGTGGGTATTAAATCTAAGAACTTGACTAGTAGATCAACTTAAAAAGTGTCAAATAAAAATTAAATTAAAAATTTTAAAAACATCCGATACAAATAATTACCCCTAAAAAGTTAAAAATAAATTGTGTTTGTTAACCTTTTAATTTTGATTTATTTTTATTTATTTATTCCATAAAAATTATACATGTTTACACAGTTTGTCATTGGAAATGTTACAGTAAGCTTAGACAGAATTGTGTCTGGTTTAAGCATCTGCTACTGAACTAGGCTTTTGACCTGTATCTCAGTTAACAGCGCCTCCACCCCACTTTGGATATACATAACAAACAATACAGCTACATAATTATTTAATACAAAAACAGTGTGTGTGTGTGTGTGTTTGTGTGTGTGTGTGTGTGTGTGTGTGTGCTTGTATGCGCAAGAGAGAGAGGGTGTGTGTGTAGAATGAAAGAAGAGTAAGATGGTGTGAAAATGATACTTCTTCGTAAAACTTGTTTGCTTGACCAAAAATAAAGTTAACAGAAGAGCAAACAATAGTATATAATTGCATAAAATTACACTACTCAATCATCCTTATAGTGAGCTCAGTCTCGTCGTATGATAATTTGCTCAGATAGTTGGACACCGTCCCTTTAACACCTGTATTGGTTAACGGGTATATATTAGTGGCCTTATTAAATTTGTTGTAGGTGTAGGGTCCTAGAAATGAAAAGAACCTGCGGATAAAGCATGTTTTAGGTCTAATAGTACGCTCACACACCGCATAAGATCTTCGCTGAGACGATTGTTGTTGGGTATAACTAATTAAAGAGTGCTGCTTTAACGTCAACCTCAATAAAAATAGCTGACGCACAGTTAACACCTCACAGTACTCGTACAAAAGCTTAGTTGGATATCGATAGGGTTTGAAAGTACAAAGCTTGAGAATACTTCGCTGAGCCACCTCAAGCTGAAAGAGAGTCGTTTTTTGCGCTCCACCCCAGGATGTTATGCAGTACGTAATCACTGATTCACAGAGGGCATGGTAGACCTGTTTAAGAGTTTCAGGTAATAATACGTGTCTCAGAGTTTTAAAGATAAAAGTAAGTTTGCGAACTCTTTTACTCAGCGTTTCTATGTGAGCCTTGAAGCTAAAATTTTCATCAATAGTAATTCCCAAGTACCTATTCGTTTGTGTACGGTGTAGTGTTTTGCAAGTTGACGTGCAAGAAGTATTAATTGATGATGGTGATAAACAGTCATGGACTATTAATTCCTGATTTATTTGTACAGAGTCCCGAATTGAAAATTGGATGTATTTGGTCTTATCGGCATTTAATGTGAGAAGGTTCTGTTTAAGCCAGGATTTAACTGTGTTAATACCATTTTGGGCGTTGTAATATGTCTCTTGCCAAGTTTTTGAAGAAAACATGAGGGCAGTGTCATCCGCATACGAAATAATTTTACCTTCAGGTATTTTTAAAGATAATAGGTCATTTACATAGACAAGAAAGAGAGTTGGACCAAGAATACTTCCCTGCGGGACGCCGTAATGCACTGGCAGATCAGTACTTGTGTGTTTACCCATCCTTACATATTGAGTCCTATTTGATAAATAGTCTTTAAAAAGCTTCAGTTGAATCCCCCTAACGCCGACCTTTTCTAGTTTAAGCATCAGGGCGGGAACAGAGACAGTATCAAATGCTTTCGATAAGTCTATAAAAATAGATAAACATTTTCTGCCTTTGTCCATATTCGATGTTATAAAGTCCGTGAGGTTACCAACCGCATCGTCAGTAGATTTCCCTTTGCGAAAACCAAATTGGTGACTGGATAAAATGTTTTTGCTTTCTAAATAATAAACTAGCCTGTTATTCATGACTTTTTCAAGAATCTTTGAGAGAGTAGGTAAAATTGATATAGGCCTATAATTTTCGACACTGTCCCTGTCACCACCCTTGTGAATTGGGCGTATTTGAGACCTTTTTAGGTCCATAGGAAAGACACCGTTAGTGAGACACATATTAAAAATGTGAGTTAGGTGGGGTACTAGAATGGCACTATTTTCCTTCAGGAGTATCGATGAGATATTATCCCAGCCCACAGAGCTCTCGTTTTTTAGTGCCATTATTAGACTTGCAACCTCTGCTTCATCTGTGCTCAGGAGTACGAAAGAATCACGACAAGTTTTCAGTGGTGTTGGTTCCCTAGAAGCAGCTGTTTGGCTTGAAGTTATTTTCTCCGCTAGGGTTTTACCAACATTAGCAAAATGGGCGTTAATTTTATCTACAGAGTCCTTTTTTTTTTATTTTTTTTTTTTGTCCTGTGGAGAGTTGGAAATGTCAAACAGCTCTTTAGGGTAGGACAAGTCTTTGGTTGAATATGTGATGTCTTTGATTATATTCCACAACTTTTTCGTATCCTTACCGGCCCTCTGAACACGTTCCCTTTCAGAGTTGTATTTAAGTTTCTTTAAGATTGAAGAGCAGAAATTTCTGTACCGAGTGTAGGTAGTTTTAAGGATAGTATTTTCAGGTGAGGATTTTACTTTTTGGTGTAATTTGTTCCTATTTTGAAGGCAACGTAAGAGACCAGGTGTAATCCATGGCTGGATAATCTTTTTCCGACGTGGTAAAGAGATTGTTTTTGAGTTTTTATCAAGAGCTGCCTTTATTTCGGTGATGACATAGCTCATTGCGAGATTGGCGTCATTAGTAGCATAAATTGGATCGAAATCTATTTTAGCTATGTGGTTTTTTAAAGATTCCTTATTTATTTTGGTTTGAGTCAACAAAGCATAATTCCGAGTCTGCGCTCTATTGATACACAGTATGACTGTTTTGTGATCAGTGAGCGTTGATTGTGGAACTATAGTAACCGAAGGAGTTTTAGTTTTTAGGATGACATGATCAATACATGTTCCACTGGCATCGCGGGTAACAAAATAGTGAGTCGGTAGTAGTCCGTGCGTGCTGGTAAGTTCCAGATACTGATTAGCATTGGAGCTTGGGGAGTGGATATCAATATTAATATCACCAATGATTGCAATATTCCTGAAACCCGATAGGTTTGACAAACAATCATCCAGGGAGGTAAGAAAAAGATCTAAGTTTGTATATGAGGGTGATCGGTACACCGCTAGGATAGCTGTGTCATTGATTCCTATTTTAATAAGCAGACAGTTGCTGTTTTGAAGTATAATTTCATCAACCTTGAAAGTGAGTTGGTCCTTAACATATACAACAACGCCGTCATTTTGTATAGGGTTATTTGTGGTTGCAAAAGAACAGTAACCTGGCAGGGTTGGCAAAAAATCAACACGGGATAATCGGCATTCAGTGAAAATCAGCACATCGCATTCAATCCCAAGTTTAGTCAACAATGCCAGAAAGCCAATAAAATTACAATTTATGCTACGTATGTTTTGGGATAAAACAGATAGAGTTGGGTCAGTGGGAAATATTTTCTTACAGTCCTCTACTTCGCAAGCAAACGCTTTCGACATATCGAATCCGTCGATATCCGTTATTAAATTATTTATATTAGCCATGGGTGCTGATGGTCTAAGTAATATTTTGATATATTTTGATTCAAGTGTTGTCATGTCTGGGGGACCTTGGATTGCTCAGATAATATGACGGAGTACTTTAGTTAGGGTCCTCCGACATGACTACGATTTTGCGACGAGATGAACATAATTATCAAAATAATAAAACGACTTCACCTTACCATACACATAAAATATGTCGGTGTTTATTGTTGTTACTGGGCTTGACATTAAATAATAGCTAGTACAATAAACTTTTATTTTACGAAATACAATATAATAAAACTGGTCCTAACTGTTAGGAGTCGAATGAAATCGGATATTTAAATTACTACGAACGAGCCATTAAAAGGTTAATGACGCTTTGTATACATTCAAATCTGTTTCGTAGCTGAAGTTTCATGAAAAACTGAAGTGTTATCTAAATGATGGCTATTAAGGTAAATTATTTAACCACCTGTTTAATTAGGGTGGCAACAAAATAGTTTTAAGACGGCAAAATATAGCTTGTTTATCATCTAAGTATTCTTGGATTTCATAATAGCCTTTATGGCACAATTTCACACATATTTTGCGCCGTCTTTTGCGATGAAATTTATAAGGATTACTGTATCTATATAATAAGGCTCTTACATTAGTAAGAGCCTTATTATATGTATTTACTCTGTGTGTTATTAAACACACAGAGTAAATACAACACTGTTATGTCAAAATTTTGATTTTGATTTTGAATCTTGAGCCACTGTAAAAAATGGCATTAAATTTCGACTGTATTCGTATACGGTTAAAGTTCAAAATTAAGTAACGAGAGCTTCATTACACTTTTTCATTGACTCTCCAAAAAGCATTTTAATTTTGAACGTTAACGTCTTTACTTTAAAGTCTAAAATGAAATGGATTTTGATTTTGAATGAATTGGTATGACAGTGGTTTTGCTTTAGCAGAATCGAGACCCTTTGTAATGTTTAATTCAATCAATCAAATCAATTAACCCACCACAGTCCACTGCTGGACATAGGCCTTTCCCAATGTGCGCCATTTTATCCGATCCTCAGCCTTCCGCATCCAGTCTGTCCCAGCCACTTTTTGCAGAGCGTCCGTCCATATGGCTAAAGGACGTCTTTCCTTTCGTTATTTTTAATTAGTAAGGACCTAAATAGTCACAAGTTATAATGTGGTTTATTCACATTCTAGAAACTATATGTTATATTATCACAAGTACTAAACTTGGCATAGGCATTTAACAGGCATTTAAAATGGCTTTATATAATTACTATATACAAATGGGTTTAATTCTGTGCAATTACAAATTAATTACGACCAGAGCATCAGTGGAACAATAGGGCGCATTATAATTAGGTGTTCAGTTAAACATCACGGCGCAGTTGACAGGTCATTATTAAAACAATTAATAAACAGAGTGGACCGAGCGGACCTGCCGGCTGATCCAAACCCTTGGATCCATTTACAAGATAATTACGGCCCGGGCCATCACGTCGTTTGTCACTCTCCACTAGCACTCGCACCTTTTATACATAATGTTACAAAAGTTATAAATTGTTCCGCTACCTTTGTATAAAAAACGCTGGAATTATTCGAGCCTACCTTTTGTTTCAGTTAATCTAACTGAATTGTTTTGTATTTTTTCGTATAAATTCTGTTAAAGGATCAAGATTGCTTTCAGTTTAAAATGAATTTGATAGAAGATAAGTGGTTCATTGAATGAAATATTTGTTTGGACTTTGCGAATAATTCGAACATTGTTTCAGTCGTTCTTTCGTGGGATGGCCTCTATTTTGAACGTGATGAATGTATTCATCCGAATGAACTTGTATATCTTCTAATTAAGAACTGAAATATATTTTAGGAAATAGTTATACTGTTATTGCAGAAGTAACTCCTGTCTGTTATGCATTCAGACCTACACCATCGCTTTTGAAGAAACTTAATATAGAAATAGGCTAGAGCTTAAAGAAGGACGTTGTACGTGGGCAAAGTTGTGGTCGACATCAAGTTTCCAATATTTGCCGGTGCATATGAACTCAGCAACTCATATCTTCATATTGTAATATGTGGCTATTGTAAATATTGATATTGTGACTATCCAGAACAGATCCATGTAACTCAGTTCGCAGAATCTCCTAGAAAGTAATTATTTTGGGTTGATTTTTTTTAATCCACTTTGTTAGGGTAAAATGCCCTACCTTCAAGCAATTACCCTTTGTAAAAACATTGCTGTTTTAGCTGTTATTTCTTACCTTAGCTGCTAATGACCTAGCTCAAAGTATTCGAAGAACCTTTCCTATTATGACATTAATAAAGTCATTAAATGTAATGACATATCGTTAGCCGCTCACGCAGTTCCAAGGTCATTGTGTAGGCACTGGTGTGGTCCAATCCACTGTTAAAAGTAGTTTGATGTATGACGTAAGGAAGTCTGGGTTATGAGTATTTCTTTAAATTTATATTGCATATCGCGACTATGGAATATCCTTAATTGACAAAAACTCTGTCTTCTGCATTGACGGTACAGAAACTTATAGACTCGGCAGCAGCACGAGTGTGACTCCCTTAGTGTTGCACACGTCCATATGCCACGGTAACCAGTTTCCATCAAGTGGCCAATGTGCTTGTCTGCCACCTAAGTGGTATAAAATAAACTAACTGTTACAAGTTATAGACAAAGGCCGGACTAAATATAAATGTTAAATTGATTTCTGTGTTCACAACTTTTAATTGGACACAATAATTGACTGAACTTAAATAATTAAGCTTTGTACTTTCGGCTTTTATGATGGAAGCAGAAATTTTTGAGAAACAATTATTTACTGTCCTATCTCTGTAAAGTTTACAACTTCTTTGATAATTAAACTTTAAACAAATCGGACAATTTGACCTATTTTAACTACGTTACCGGTCGGTGATGATGCGGAGTAATTTCATGTAATTTTTATGTTTATTTTATTTTAGTATATTTTAGTAGGTACCTAATAATAGTTTTTAGTTTTAATTTTCAATTGAATTGTATTGCTATACTAATGAATTATAATGATACCTGTTCACAGTTTTAACTAGTAATGAAAATATACAATAATAGTAGTAAAAACTTAATTATTAACCAATGGTAAATATAGTTAGTAAAATAATAATTATAAGATATTATTACTACTTGACACGATTGTAAAATTTTGAAAAAAGAAAAGCTACTACTATATTTTAAACAAATATTGTATTGTGTGCTTATTTGTTTACTTATTTGAAAAAAAAATACTGCTTAGATGGCAGATATTTATTTAATTTTTCTTGTAATTGCAAATACAGGTATATGGAATGTTATGTTCGTACAATTAGGTAACACTATATTTAGTCTTGCGGCGTGCAATATTTTGTCAGTGAAAAAAGAAGTTAAAGAATACAAAATTAATACATGTCAATATGGGAGTCATTAATAGGTATGTACCACATGTCGAAATTGATTGAGATATGCACACGGCCCACCTGATGAAAAGTGATTACCATTTATGGACGTGTGGCACTCCTAGGGAGTCACACTCGTACTGCCTACCCTGTAATAGCTTTCTTGAAGAACCTTATATTGAAAAAGAACCGGTTCAAAATATTTCCAATCTTAACACAATTACTTTACCAGCGTATCACTTATCCGATAGCGGGGTATAAATAGCACATCCACGACTCCCGAATTAACCCTCACGTGCTCGACACGCCACAGCGAACTATTGTTGTCCAAGACGTGGTTTGCGAGGCCAAGAGCTGTAGTACTTTAACCGTGCATTTTATTTCAAGCAAACACAAAGGATTAACTATGTTTGACCGAAAAGAAATTACCAAATTATCACTAGTACATTACCAAGTTTTTTTTATACAACTTAGGTGGCAGACAAGCCCACGGCCCACCTAATGGTTACCATGGCCTATGAACGTGTGTAACACCAGTGGAGTCACATCCGTGCTGCCGACCCTGTAAGAACAGAGATTTTGTGCCGACAGTGTAGAGGACAAAGCAGGACAATCCATTGGTCATCCCACTGACAGCACAAAAACTCTCCAGTGAGCTCTGGCTACCCTACTCACCGCCGGGAACACAACACCAAGTTATTATAACCGCGGTATTCTGTAGGGCGGAGGTACTTCCCCAGTCGGACTGCTCAGTTGGGCGGAAATACCACCGTGTCATACCTCCTCAAAATAGTTTCAGTTGGAATAACACATTTAACGCAAAATATCATTCCCAGCTCACGTGTTTCCTTCTTCCTGCAGTCCTGGATCCTTTATGCGGGGCGTGTAAGAGCATATGATGTGGCCGTCTAGAAGAGTGTCACCATTGGAACATGTAAATGTAAGTAATGGTGACCCTCTTTTCTGAGACTTTGCCTGGAGCTTACCAACAGGCGAGGTTTTTTTTTTTTTTTTTTTTTTTTATATAGGACACGTCAATTGGACTTCGCCTTGCCTGATGGTAAGCTGAAGGCAAAATCCCAGAAAAGAGGGTCACCATTACTTACACATACCGTGTGACAATGGTGACACTCAGCTTGACGGCCTTATCATGTGCTTTTTCACGCCCCGCTTAAAGGACCCGGGACTGTAGGAAGAAGGAAACACGTGAGCTGGTAATGAATTCCAGGCCTTAATGGTGCGACAGAGGAAAGAGTCTCCGAACCGCTTGGTTCTTGATCGGATGTTTTGCACCGTGTGCGAATGACATTTAAGACCTGCACGCGTTGTCCTGTGTAGGAAAGGGGAGGGTGGGACTAATTGGAAGAGCTCATCAGAACACTCACCATGGTACAGACGGTAAAATACAGCCATGGACGCAACATCTCTACGCAGCTGTAAAGGTTCTAGGGTGTTCGTGATCTCGGGATTCCCAATGATGCGGACCGCACGTCGCTGCAACCTGTCGAGAGCATCTAGTAAGTACTTTGCTGAACCATCCCAGAGATGCGAGCAGTACTCCACACAGGAGCGAATTTGTGTCTTGTATAGAAGACACCGCTGCTCCGGCGTGAAAAATCGTCTCACTCTGTTCAGGACTCCGAGTTTTCGTGAGGCTGTTTTGATGATGCTTTCGATGTAGTTTTTGTTATTCAGGTTGCAGCGAACATCCATACCTAGGATATTGAGACTGTCCTGCAGCGGCAGTGGCGTGCTCTGAAGAGTGGGGAGGGGAAGGAAAGAAGATACTTTTGCTGTAAACGCACATGCCTGCGTCTTCTTGGCATTGAACTCAACCAGGTTCTCAGAGCCCCATTGAGAAATGTGACTCAGGACCCCGTCAAGCTCATTGACAAGAAGCTGCCTTTTCTCTGCGATATCTGACTGCTTGGCCGCTGGATGTCCATGATAACTCCCATGTAAAGTGCTATCGTCTGCATAACAATGAACATTGCCGGTAGACAGCATGTCGTTGATATGCAGAAGAAAGAGAGTGGGTGATAAGACGGACCCCTGGGGCACGCCAGCATTTACCTGCAGAAACTCCGAAGCTCGTCCGTCACAAAGGACGCGAATACGGCGCCCCTGCAGGAAGCTAGCAACCCAGTTGCACAGCCTAGAAGGCAGACCAAAGGCAGGTAGCTTAGAAAGAAGCGATTTGTGCCAGACTCTATCGAAAGCTTTGGCGATGTCAAGACTAATTGCCAGTGACTCGCCGTGCTTGTCCATAGCCTCACCCCAAAGATGGGTAACGTATGCTAGAAGATCACCCGTTGACCGTTTCGGCCTGAAGCCATATTGCCGGTCATTAATTAAGGAGTGATCCTCTAGGTGCCGCATGAGCTGTTTGTTAATTATGTGCTCGAACACTTTGCACAGCACTGAGGTGACGGCTATGGGTCGATAGTTGGCTGGCTCCGAGCGATCCCCCTTCTTGGGAATCGGCTGAACATTCGCCTCTTTCCAAGGCAAAGGCACTGTACCCGAACTGTAGGATAGCCGGTACAGGCGCGTAAGCATTGGAGACAACTCCGCTGCACATTTTTTCAAAACTACCGCTGGAATACCATCCGGACCACTGGCTTTCCGGACATCGAGTGATTGCAGCACTGCACGGACATCGCGTTGCCTGATATGGATATCAGGCATCGCGTGGTCACTGTCGGGTAGTGTTGGTGGCTGCGTACCACAATCATCGATTCGGGAGTTGGCCGCAAAGAGATTAGCCAGCAGATTTGCCTTCTCTTGCGGCTCATGGGCCAGGGATCCATCAGGGTTACGCAGCGGAGGCAGCGAAGGCTGACAGAAGTTGGCTTGCACGGCTTTAGCCAGTCGCCAGTAGCCACGGCTTCCCGTGGGATGCATCACTAGCTCTTGACCAAGCCGCGCTATTCGCAGGGCATCCGCTCTGACATAGGCCCTTCTACAGACCTTTGTGGCTCTGTTGTACGCCGCCTTGAAGTGGCCCATATTGGGATGGCGCGTGGCGCGCGCCCTTACCCAAGCGCGGTACGCAGACTGTTTTTGTTCAACAGCTTCTGCGCACTCGCGCCCGAACCAAGGGCGCACCCCGCGGTCACCGGTGACATCGGTGTATGAGATATAGTATTCCATACCCAGACCGATCTCACCGGCGACAGCAGTAGCACAATCCGATGGGTTCTTACCGTCAAAGCAGCGCTCAACCCACGGGATGGACGCAAAATAGTCACGAAGTCCATCCCAGTCCGCTGACGAGTAGTGCCAGAGACGCCGCTTCCCCTGCATGGGTCGTGGGGGCGCTATAATAGGCATAGGGAGGTGAAGTCTAATTGACGTGTTCATTATAAGAAATAAATAAAATAAGACTTGTAACCGTTTCGGGTTAAATGTTGGATGGTTACAAAAGTGCTTAGAACCGTTTGGGAGTAACACTAACGATATAGGTAATTAACTTGTAGCCTTAAATAAATGACTATATTAAAATAAAATGGCATTATTTAATAATATAATTTTAATGTAATAAATAATTTGAATAAAGTTTAAATGTCATCCTTGATAAAACTCTGCCAAATATAATTTGACAAAATGAAAAAGAACGTACTAAAATTATTATAAACATTGCATTGATATAAAAAAGGTTGCCAAATTTATTTAGGTAGTGAAATTTTGGCAAAATCTATTCGACAAAACGGTACGCTCCCATCCACAAAATTAAATTATTTTGGCACTAGCGGTTTTGTTCCACATTGATGACTCGTTCATGTAGTACCTACTGCTGGTCATACAAAATGTTATTTATGGTCATAGAAAATACAAAAATTGTCCTTCTCTAATATAGTCATTGAAAAGCGGTATAATAAGTAAATTAATTCATTTCGAGGTATTATTTTATAGCGTCGTAAATGCGTAAGGAGGTACTTACCATAACATTGCCAATTACGTATAAGGTACTGTGTGACAGCTTGCGAAAATTGCCGCAGTGTTGACAAATTTGATCACCACATGTACTGACTTGTATCCCCATTACAAACACCGTGATTAATTCGAGAATTGATCGTTCATGGGAGCTCACACCGGCCATATACACATACAAACCTATATTCCTATATGACGGTAAAAGTTTTAAAGGTGAAAAGACTAAAATGATGTTTAGATGAATCCAGCGTAAGTACTCTTCACAAAATAGAGTTTCTTTGATTAAAAAATAATTGAAAAAATTCATGGTATCACTACTTCTGTTCTACTTATTACTTGCATAATAAAACCCTTGGGTGAAAATATCAAGATTAAAAAAGTACTACGCATAAATACTTCTATCTTTGTTTATAGTATTTTATAATGATTTATTTAAGTTAAATTGCAACTCGTGTTGCTCATAACTCTGTTCGCCTTAAAGAGATTTTCTGTGTAATTTTCGTACAAAAAAAACATTGTAAAAAATATTAGAACATAAAAAAGAAACAAAGAAAACCTACTAAGATTTCATGGTGAGCAATAGTTCAGACTTCACATAATGAATATTTAGTTCTATGTCTTGAAAAAGAACAATAAAATATTATGCAAATGGCATGGCAAATGGTATAATTTTTTCCAGAAAGTATTACGTATTCGTTCGTGAGAGCTTGACTGTGTTATATAAATAAATTGACGACGGAACTGTGCGCAATAAATATTAAACATAACAGCCTCTTAAATACATTATTAACAATTCAGGCTTGATTTAACGCCAGGCCTTGTAATAATTTAGTGTAATTAAATGTAACGTGTTCAGGTAGTACTGGTACGGTAACGAGAAACGATTTGCGTGCTGCCCTCGTACCTCATTTGGGAAATCTGCGTCGCCGAGTGTACCAACGGTTATGAATAGCAGACAGAGGGTACTCCCGGGATAGGTCTTGAATATTGATATACAAAATATGCGATAAGTTTCTAACAATGTTACGTTATGGCGTTATAATGTTGAGACAGAATACGTGTCTGGTGTTGAATCTGAAATGTATTATTTGTTGGCACCTGTCATCCCAAATGTCACAATACCAAATCTCAATTGAAGTTCGATAACCAATAATTAAGAAACTAAAACTAAAGCAAACGTGCAACGGTCATAGTGTTGCGGATGCTGCAGGTCTCCAAGGTCGAGAGCGGGGCCTCGTACGGGGATGTGAGTGAAGAGTTGTTTTCGAGCCAGGTGCCATGTTAATTCGCACGAGTTGTACCTAGTAGTAAAATCAGTTTATTGGATGGACGGTAAACTCATCTGCAAGATTTTGCTAAAGAAAAACATCATCTTTTGATGTGGACTCTGATGAAATCTGATTAACTTAACTTACCCATAATGATGAAATTAGTTAAAAAAAATAAAGCAAAGCATTCCATAAGCTAACAGCTTACAATGTTAAAGGTTTATGAAGTAAATTGATGGAATGCATAGGTATTAAACTGCACTTCCAAAGACGCCAAATAACTCCGCCGCTTCCCATCAGGTGGGCCGAGTGCTTGTCTGCCAACTTAGTGGTATAAAAAAAAAACTCGTATAAGTCTAAATTTGAAACTAAAACCTAATTAAATGAAAAGTGATGATTCGCACCACATACATTACTCTATTTATAAATTTTAGTTAATGCTTTATCATCAAGTGAAACTAAAAATTGTATGAGCCAGTCGAGCAATATAGGCCTTCAAGTTATAACCTTGTGATAATTAAATAATATGTGTTATTACAAAGTAAAAAAAATTGGTTCGCAAGCGTCAGATGTAATAATAAAAAAATATGTGTCATATGACAATGAAAGAAGTAAGTGTGTAATCTCCTATTTAAAAGAAATATAAATAAAATTGGTTTGTAAGTACATTACCATAAAAGTTCGGGCGCCTTGGAGATACACATGCCTAAGATAATCAGCGGATATTGGAAACTTTTAATCTTCCGGAGGTGAGCTAAATGAAACCAAACTGTGAGGTTTAAGGTTTTATTGTCCACTCCAGTGTGCATTTAGAAATAGTTGCAAGGATACATTCCTAATGTATATCTAACCTTAAATTTAAAATTAGAGTTTTATAAGCTAGGTCAAAATGATCTTATGTCAATATGATTCTATGTCACCAATGCATTTCTAGGTTATTTTGAAGTTTAGATTTAAAATACAATTAAAGCAAGCTCACGGCATCCCTCGGCGAGTATATGTAAACACAGCAGCGAGAAAGCTCGTAGCAGGCGAAGTTTTCAGTTTAAGCCCATGCGGTACATCCAGGTTTGAGGTGAAAAGCCCAAACCCTCCATAAGGAAATGCAGTTGACCGAAGACAAAGAAACGCCGAAAAAGGTCCAAAGAAAAGAGAAAAGGCAAAGACAAAGGCGGTTCCAATTGGAAACCTGTAACAAAATTGCATGTCATTAGAACAAACTCCAATTATGGGCACGAGGTCCTAATTTTTTTATAAATTTGTGCAACTTACCGCCTTAATTGGCTGGAACAATGCCAATAGCAAAAGAAATCATAATATTTTCAGATTAAGAGCTGAAACAATAGAATTCCAACAATTATTTTTCAAATCAGGAGCGTGACGATTCCAAGAAAGTGAATCCCATTAAAAAATGACAACTCACCAGAAATAAACTATAATTCCACAAGAGGATAGTTGTGAGGACACAAACTATTATCCTTTAGGCCAAAATACTCTCATTTTTATGAGATTTATTGAAATTAAGTTACGAAGCCATGAATATCGACCATCCAGCCTCCACGCTAGGAAGAAAGGTCCTTTGACAGGTATACGTCAAAATGTCATTCACTCCGCGTTCCGAAACTTTTCGTTCAAAAATAGAATCAAAACCGGTGTGACGACGTTCGCAGAGCGCGTCGTTACAACCTTTATTCAATACATTTACAATGCTCAAGAGATGAGCCCCAGTCACAAGGAAACAAACAACCTGCCGCATCATCCGTCATGTCACGATCCTCGGCGTTCCTGCTGACATGACGATGATACAACTTGAAGTGTTCCCGCGATTATTGACGCACCGCTGTTTAGGCATGGGTAATTAGCGAAGACATTTATTACAACCTGCGATCATTTGATTGGTATGATGATACGTTTAAGGACTGTGCGGGTTAAAAGGACATAACTCTGACTTCTCGAGTTGTCTTTTTTAAACTTGTTAGTAATTAATTCTTCCTTAAAAAAACTTTTCAACATATTTCAGATATTTCCATATTTAAAAACTCTAAAACCTGTATTGTATGTACAACAAGCCAGATTTTACACTACTTCTGCCTATTTGAAAAAAACTGTATATAATATACCTCTGTCAACCTATTTTTACCTAATCCAAACTAGATAATAATGTAAACAGCAATAAGTTACTGGATTCTTATGTTAGGTATTTTACAGTAAGTAGCATGTCTAAACATGTTTATTTAACGGCAATATACACACTTCGAACCAAAAATATATAAAGAAATGTGAGTGTAAAATACTTCTGCTTCCCCTTTTGGAAACACATATGCATAATATAAAAATTCTCCGGCACAATTTTAACACCTACTAGCTCTTAGACTACTCATACCTACGTTTTGTTGAGGTGGCTTGTCGGCTGTCACTGGCACGAGATTGATTGCGCTGTAGGTAGTCGCGGAGACACTTATAGTGATGGCATATAACTCAAGTCATGGTAACATGTACTAGTTTGAGTTAATTTGGTACATGTTAAGTTAATTGTTCACTTTAACATATTAATCAGGCACGTGTAGCCTGGTGGGCACTAAAAATAAATCAATAGGGCAGGCCGCCTTACAGGGAGGGTGGTATTGGACCTGAAGATCTTAATTGTTATGTTGTTGTATAGAAATAGGAGAGAAATATAAAGAAATATTTTAAAATAATACTTGAGTAACATTACCAAAGATTACCTATATAGTTGGACATTATTACGGTGCCTAATTCTAATTTTAAAATAAATTTACGATATGCAGCGTCTAAAAACTATTTTAATTTGTCATTAGAAATACTTATTTTATTTTTTATCTTCAAAAGTTTTTATAGAGTTGTCAGGAAGACTATTATTTAAAATGTTTAGGCTGTCGTCACGCCTACGACTGTTCGTTTCCGGGGCGGGTATGTCGCCTCGTGTGTCGCTGTCTTGTGTCGCGCTGATTGATTATAGTCGATGCGTTTCCAACACATCTTGTCGAGTATCTCTGTGCGACCTCCGAATATATATTCTAACCTATATCTAGATCTATCGCGCGATGTCGTATTAGGTAACGATAGATTGCATTATGCAGTATTTGGAGGTAGATCTAGCATAGATATACCGAGGAGGTAGGACACGACGGTATTCGTAGAGGTAGGACACGACGGTATTCCTGTCCGAATTGAGCAGTCCGACTGGGGAAGTACCTTCACCCTACAGAATACCACGGCTATAATAACCTCGTGTTGCGTTCCCGGTGGTGTGTAGGGTAGCCAGAGGTCACTGGAGAGTTTTTGTGCTGTCAGTGGGAAGACCAAAGGCTTATTCTGAATTTGTGTTCTGCACTGAGGGCACATAAAATCTCTGTTCTTACAGGGTCGGTAGCACGGATGTGACTCCACTCCATATATATATACCAAAAATGTAGAGATATATATAAAGATTTAGAATGGAAAAAGGAAACTTAAGTTGTATAAAAAAATATATGTATATATATATATTTAGAATGGAAAAAGGAAATACGCAGACGGCACTTTATCCCGCGACCATTCCCTTAAAGGTGGAATGCTCTGACCAATGAGCTACCGAGTCACGCCTTAAGTATTTCAAAATTCTCCCATACGGTCATTACACTTATAAGAAATTGATCTCTGGTTCAAGTCCCGTCTGAGCAATCACTTTCCCATTAAACCAGAAATATATTTCGCATTGTAAATTGCCCGCTTAGAGAACAACCATTACGAACAAAGCCACGAGCAACACTTGAGTGTCTTAATTATGTAATACACACACTTGAGCGAACTTCGCAAGCCCCCAATTCCAATTGTTAGGATGTAAATAAATCGAATCCTCGGGGCGCGTTCCATTATGTCTGGAAGTAACAAGCTGGCAAATAAGCTCTGGCATTCCAAAATATTGCTCTGAATTAGTATCGTCTTGGTATCGGTACACTTACCCTTTCACATGGAATCAGGAAGAGAGAGAGATTAGATATTTTATGACACAGATTTTACAATATGCATTTAATTCACAATAGAAGTCACCCTCTCAATAAAATATCAACCTTAAGTAACAATAAGCTTTTTCATACGGTTGATAATACTACCAGTACTACTATATTTTATAGCTCCCTTCTCTCCTTCCTACTCTTTTCTTACCGGTAAAACACCTTGCTATGCCTTAGACTCCTTAGAGGTTTATTTTCACTATAGTAGGTAACCAAAGAATGGTAAGATATCTACTACTATAACTTGTAATCACAAAGACGTTTTGGTATCTGAAACTAGCAGCGCTACTGATGTCAAAGTATATTCGATGGCATCGGCATCCGTTTACAATATGACACTGTGTATCCGTATTGGCATCTGTGAGGAGCACATTGACGAGGTATTGGCATCAGTCTGGCATATCTGATCTAAATACGTTAATCTTTAGTCTTTGTTCTAAGAGAACTCGATATTACCGAATGTAACTTGCAGTAGCTGATAAATGGATTTACTACAATGAAGATATTGTAACTTGATTAAGTCTGATTTATTAAAGGATAAGAAGCGTGATAAGATAGCGATGTGGAGTGATAGAAAATGTAGTGATGCGAATGGAGAGAGGAATGTTAAGATGATTCGGTCATGTTGAGAGAATGAATGAAAGAAAACTAACGAAACAGGTGTATGAGGCGACAGTGGATAGTACCGTCCGTTGGAAAGGGAAGACATAGGCGCACATACCTGGACCGAATCAGGGAAGTTTTAGAAATGGGGCAGGTCAGGAGTACCATAAACCGATGAGCATGCATGAAGAATGTAATTAAGCGAGTGAATGAAGCGAGAGTAGTATGTCAGGATCGTAGCAAATGGAGATCCGTAATCTCTGCCTACCCATATGGGAAACAGGCGTGATTTAATGTATGTAACTTATATTTACTAATGATTCATATTAGCGTAAGTAAAGTCACATGAAGGATCAGTTGTGCAATGTGTATATTATACATAATGACGTTATAGCCGTAGGACTAGAAAGAAAATATGAGATATTGTACATCTTGTATGGGTTAATTAAACGCCTCGGGGCCGCTCACACTGCTTACTCTGTGCGTACACAGCATGAACACCCTTGTAGCTACTGTCGCCGGAGTATTTCACAAGTTTAAACGATCTGTAACCGTGCAAAAGGATACCTCTATAGTTTGTAATTATATTTGCATGTAACAAAGGGTTCAGGGTTCGATTTACGAATCTAGTAAAAAGTTACTGATTTTCAGTAGGTATTATGAAATTTTAAGTAGTATGGATTCAATAAACGTTGACAGTAAAGTCAGCAAAAGACATCCATCTAATTTCTGAAATTCTTTCAACAATATTAATATTTATTCATTTGTTTTTAATCTACTTTTTGTTCTTTTTTCAAAGAAATATGTTGGAGAATGTACAATTGTATGGTGGTACGATTCACACAGCACTTGTAACTATATTAATTACACTCTACAACACAATTATTACAATTCTGACAATTGATAACACAATTATGACAATTATTGGTAATCAAATGTTTGTAACATTTGATTACCAATAATTGTCAAAGTGACACAAATCACACACAAACTTTTCGGTTTACATTTTGATTACAGTCTGAATTGTATCAGTGAGGACCTGTGATTGGCCGTATGCAACTAACTTCAATCACTATACCTTCGTTATGGCTGTTGGTCTTCCAAATAAATAAATAATTAAAAAAAATTGTAGTACATTTTAAACTGACTTTTGAAAAATAAAATATTTTTTAATTTTACCCCTTTCTATTTTTTTCTTCAAGGTAAAAGAGAATAGAATCTTTGTGAAATCTATTATAATTAAATTTACTACATTGCATCAGCTATCAGGCAAACATAATTGTTTGAAATCATTACTAAAATATCTACACATAGCTCTACAATTATCTACCCTACATTTTTATTTGTAACATAAATGATATTCCGATCCCCTCTATTTCAAAGACACTAAAAACCCGCGTAATTGGGTTTGGGTAATTACGTTTACCTGCGTAAACAAGTTGGAATTAACCATAAGAAAGTTCAATATAATACGTGAGACACTAAAAGAAATAAAACCAATCTATTAGCTCCAGCTGATTATTACTGACTAAGCACGAACCCGAAATTCGCTACTACAGCACATACTCGTCAAACCATCAAAACTGCTATCAAAAATAGGAATCGGGACTTTACCCTGTCTCTGGAACATAAAGATCTGGTGTGTGACCGAGACAATCAAAAGGGGGACTAACGAGCACATTGTGCTGCCTCCCCACCCCACCTTCCCCAGTCCGAATGTGAAAATACACAAAGAAAACCCTATTTTAGCCGCCGTCCACAGCGCTGAGTGTGAAGTATGTCAACTACGTCAAAGAAACTAAATTAAAGCTCGCAAGGTTTATGTTGTCCTTGATTCCGTTGTGAAGTTGATTTGGGGCTGGCTTTGTACCACCATTGTTGTGCTGCTGAACCTTGATTGAGGTAACGGTAGTACGTTGACATTGACAAACCAATCAAATTTTGATATCCAGGTTTGATTCCAAAATAATATAAAAAGAAAATGAAAAGTGCTAAGGTGAAAGTTTATTGAGATATGAGGAAAACATAATTTGTATTATGGCGGGAACACGTCGAGTGAATAATGGCTAATGAAAGAATCAATTTCCAAGTCCAAGCGAGCGGCATTCGTCACTATCACGACACGACACGCTCTTAGATTTAGAGTACGTGATACTGAGAGTGCTAACAGAGCGTGTAATTTTTTTCCATCACCGATGGCTTCACGGAAGCGATTTCGTTAAGAATTCTTATCGAAAATAAAAACAAAATTCGGCAATGTTATACTAACTATTATCCGGCAAAGTTGAACGTGTGCTAGAGTAAGAGCACGAAAAGTTACACCAATCTTATGTACTGTACGAGTTTGATGATATACTGAGACGGATTTTGCTTTTTTGTTATAAATCTGTGCACAGATGATCAGCATTGGAAAATGTAACAAAATCTCGTGATTGCGTCATATATTTCAGTGAAGGATGCTTCTTTCTGGAAACAATGGTCGACTGTCTCTTGTGTGCAACATATAATGACTATATTTAGCTTATTCAGATCAATAATATTGGTGTGTTTAGGTTAGTCTAGTCTAGACACGGAATCGACCAATATGTCAAATTTTACAAATTATTATGTAAGAACAGTAATATTGTAAATTTAACAAAGTAATGTCATGTATGTCAAATTGCTAGTATAACATCACTGTGTTATGCTGACGTAGCTCTGTGCCAATATTTATTTCGTCAAATAGTTATGAAAAAATTATAAAGAGTTTTTAATAAATTGAGATGCTGAAGGCTGGACAGGGCCTTGTAGCAAGTCAGTTGTGCCGCCTTTTCAACATATGTTGAGTTAGCGGTCGTGTACCAAGTGATTGGTGTAAGGCCGTTATAGTTCCACTTTACAAAGGAAAGGGCTCACATCAAGACTGCAAAAACTACAGGGGCATTAGCCTACTCAGCGTCGTCGGCAAACTGTATGCGAAAGTGTTGATTGAGAGAGTTATGAAAGAAACCGATGAGAAAATATGGGATGCACAAGCGGGTTTTAAAAAGGGAATGGGATGTACGGATCAGGTCTTTTCATAGCGAAGCATAGTCGAGAAATTTTTGGCCAAGAGTCAAAAGGTCTATTGCGCATTTGTGGATTCGGAAAAGGCCTATGACAAAGTGGTGAGGAATGAACTTTGGTCGGTACTGTCTATGTATGGGGTGAGCAGCAACCTTATTCGAGCTGTGAAGTCTCTCTATGAGGATTCCAGATCTTGCGTGAGGATACATGGGTCATACACTGAATGGTTTAGTATCCAAAAGGGGGTTAGACAGGGATGTGTAGCGTCACCATGGCTGTATAACTTATTCATGGACAGTTGTTTGCAAGATTTGAAAGATAAAGAATGTGGTTTAAGAATGAAGATTTTACTCGTCAAATGTCTTCTTTATGCTGATGATCAGGTTTTACTGGCGTCATCGGCAGATGAGTTGCAGGAGATGGTAACAACTATGCATGAAGCTTTTGAGAGGAAAGGAATGAAAGTGAATGTTAGTAAGACAAAAGTTATGGTTTTTGAAAGAGATGAATGCGTGACAGAGTGTAGGATTTGTATAGATGGAGAAAAAGTGGAACAAGTGAATGAGTTCATATATTTGGGAACATTGTTTACGAGAGATGGAAAGCATGAAGAAGATGTTGAAAGGAGAGTGATGGCTGGAAATAGAGTGAATGGGGCACTACACAACTTTATGAGCAGCCGGAAAGTGTCCGAAAAGGCACGACTGGCTGTACATGGAGGAGTATTGGTGCCGACTCTTATGTATGGTAGTGAAAGTTGGGTGTGGCAGAAAAAGCATCAGAGTAGAGTGAATGCAGTAGAAATGCGTGCGTTGCGAAGTATGTGTGGCTTGACCTTGAAAGATAGAGTGAGAAATAGCGTGATAAGAGAACGATGTGGAGTGATAGAAGATGTAGTGATGAGAATTGAGAGAGGAATGTTGAGATGGTTTGGTCATGTTGAGAGAATGAATGAAAGAAGACTAACGAAACAGGTGTATGAGGCGAGTGTGGATGGTACCGTCGGAAGGGGAAGACCTAGGCGCACATACCTGGACCAAATCGGGGAAGTTTTAGAAAAGGGGCAGGTCAGGAGAACTCTAAACCGACGAGCATGCATGAAGAATGTAATGAGAGTGAATGAAGCGAGAGTAGTATGTCAAGATCGTAGCAAATGGAGATCCGTGATCTCTGCCTACCCCTATGGGAGACAGGCGTGATTTTATGTATGTATGTATGTAATAAATTTATATGACATAAACATTGGTAAATACGCAATATCATTATTTCAAGAGTCCGATAATAAGTATTACCCAGTTCACGACAGTGGGCTTGTGTTCTATTAAAGAGTGTGTGTGTTCTATTACCTTACCCTTAGGGGACATACAATACAGTGTAGCCTCGGATGACAAAAAGTTCCAGCTTATAATTTTGTTAACTGGAGTTAACTTGAACTCAGTATAGGTAGTTAAAACAGTTCCAGCAGTACGGTAAATTGTTGTTTTGTAGTAAAAAAATAAAATCAAGTACACTCAGCGTGAAAACGATTTTGACTAGAAAGTCTCAAAATAATCTTAAAACCAAGGTGTTAAGAGCAAACCAAACTATTTTATTGATTTAAATTGTATTAATGTCCGAACTAAAGGTGTGTGCCAAATATTAGGACAAACAGTCAAAACGATGAGGGGAAAACCAAGAAATTAAGATCAATTTGAGTAATTTGTTCGTCAAGAGCGATCTGATGCTGACTACACCTATTACATAATGCCAGAGGCGATCTCAACCCCCACCGATGGGTTTGATCGGTCCGAGTCTGAAATGACAAACCCCGCTGACTATTCCATATGTTTATTTCTAAATCCGTTAAATCTTTTTTTTTTTATCTTTGCTTAAAACCACAGAATAGATAATAATAACAATAATTATGACCATATATAGTCGGTACACTCGGAATCAGCACGATCTTGACTAGCAAATGTCTTTATGGTTGCGGCACGCTATGATGGCAGTTTTGACGCGACTTTGCGCTTAATACTGAACAATGAACTGTTAGACGAATAGCTAAAGAAAAATATGGCGGGACTGGCACAGAAAAAATAAACTTCACACACCAAAAATGACAAAACGAGCAAAACCAGTCGTGTCAAAACGGCCATCATAGAGGCTGCAACTATAGGTACTAAAATCATTTTGAGTAAATACTATTTCTTACACATCAATGCCACCGTGGTTGTACGTTGCAGCACAGCATAAATATGTATATATTTATGCTGTGGTTTTAGCATCACATCGATGCAAGGATCGATCTGATGCAGACTGTACAAAAGTGCGATGAAAATGCAAAACGTATCAAATATCTACTTATTAAGTGATAAAGCTGTTGAGTTGAAAATCCTATGAGATAGAACGTCACAGTGTCGGCTCACACGAACCGGCAAAGCGCTTCAGCTCATATTTTAAACAGGCTTTAATTTCAAACTTGTAGCAAAACCGCGCTTGCAACATAAACACTGGATGTACGCGGCTCAGCAGGCACACACTTTGTACGGTATATGACGCGAGGGGTTATTTGGGACTATCGCATACAATATAACTAATATCTATGTATATTATGAAGAATTTATTAAAAGGCTTTTACTTTTTCAACAAATTTAAATAGAAAAGATCAACATTCAGGCAAGGACTCGAATCCGCGACAGTTGCTCTGTAGAGGGACCTTTTTTTTTTTGTTTTTAAAAATTTGATGCGAGTCGACAAAACTTTTTCCAGGTGTAAAGCCCCAATTCGAGAATTTTACTAGTAGCCGCTGCAAAATTCCATTATTCACAGTTCGGATATCCAAGGACTTTTTTATTTTTATTTCCACTTTCACCTCGTTTCGCGGTGTTTTTACGTCATAGCATATTTTCAAATCCAGATTTGCAAATAACCTCGAGACATTATTATTTAACATGCCACGAACGAGCGATGCACATTATGCTTAAAATTCTAGTCATCGAAAACTAGCACACTTTTTGTCCGACAACACCTAACTTTTTGTTGCTTTTTAGTTGTTAGTGACTTCGAAACTGCTGACGAGTGTATTTCAGCAGCGCGGTTTGTTTGTTAGCTCACGTTTTATAGTCGATGTCCACATCACTTAGTTCATTCGGAAATAATTTGACGATATACCCACAGGCAGCATCAGTTTTTATGTGGTATTTCATGTATATATTTTTTTATTTTTTTATATATGTGTTTTCTTGAAAATAATATTAGAACCGAAATTACTAATATTGCCTCTAACCCCTCCAGCTAAGCTAAATTGCTTGTGTTAGGAGTGGGCTCACGTCGGTAGTGTAATGGACACAAAGAAAACCTTATGATCGACCTTACGATCCCAGGATTCGAATCCGGGATCTATCGATCGTAAGGTCGACTCGTTAACCACTAAGCTACCGGCGCTATTCAAGTACATTATATATAACATAGCGCTATAATACGCACATATGTATACCTAGATTTTTTATATCTTATCGTTATCCTCTTCCCAATTCAGTTAAGTTTTCCTCCTCTTGACTTACCTGCCCGGGGAAGCCAAACCCAGGGCTTCGCTTGACCCCGTAGGTCTTGGTGAGGCTTCATACATCCAAATTTCCCTTCTGTAATATAAACTAATAGTATAGTATAAAGTAATACGCCGAGCAATGTATAAAAATATATGCACTGAGGTATCGTATCCTCGAGCTCTGATATAATTGTCGAACGTACTATCCACACATTTCATCAAATTGTAACCTCCCATAATTACATGGGATATGATGAAATGTGTGGCATATTAATGTACACTGCTTAATTATAGTGTTGGTTATGTCTATAGAATTAATATAAGCAAGGATCCTGTTCTGTAGTTATATCAGAATGGGTTGTAGCGACAGTTGCCTAGAGGCGTTACCAAGGTTGGTTCTTGTTTCGCGGAAAGGTGAAAAACGGTCTGTTATTCTGATGTTTAAGAAAAGTAAATATTTGCTGGGGATCTGTAGAGCTCAACCCTGGCAACAATTTGTTGTTACTGTTTAAATCTAGCAAAGCTGAAGCGGGAATCACAAATGTTGCATTATACAGGTTACGTTACAACTAGAAATAGATAACAGATTTTAAAATTTGGTGTGAAACATAGGCTCGATTTTTATTACGAGAATTAACTCTCTAGAGGTTATATTAAATAATATCTAAGTTTATCATATTGCATTAATGCACCGCCTCAATAATATATGTGAAGCCTTTTATCATTGTTTTATGGTAACGGTTGCTTACTGGGCCCCCTCACTTTTTTTTAAATCTACAAAATTCTATACAGCGCTAATTAGACCCATGTTAAGCATAGCTTAACTAGCTTGTGTTATGTGATATACAAAAAAGTATCAAGTATGTTTATCCGCATGTGTAATGCGAATAAACATACACAGATAATTTTTTTGTAAATACATATTTATTATAGATAGAAACACCCAGATCAAAATGCGGATAAACATACTTAGATACTTTTTTTTGTAAATACATACTTATTACATAAAAACGCCCAAACGAATATAAATATACATATTCATGCATACAAATATTCTTTACTATCCCGCGCCTCCTGCGTAGCTCCCTCTTGCCAACTGACTTCCTTTTGAGTTTTGAATAATTTCGAGGAATGTGCCATTTAATTATCTAATTAATATAAGTAATTTATGTAATGTATTGTATGATGTAATTTTTTTGTAACTGACAACATATAAGCGCTTTAGTGCAAACTGTAAGCTGTGTAACTGTAATAAATAAATTAATAAATAATCCCGAGAGGAAGTCTGCGTTAGTCTCGTCCATCATTGAACCGGTTTATCGGCTTACATAGCATCTCGGGTAATATTTTGATTTAATGATAATTATATTTTATCAAAATTTGTTGTGTATACGTGTATGTATGGTGTTCCTCTTTCCGAAGACTTAACTTTTAGCTTACCATCAGACGAGGTGAAGTCGAATTGGCGTGTCTTATATAAAAAAATATCAAAGTTTCGAATAGTGAAGTACAAAATCGATATCTGACTGGTTTTTTTTCGACGAATTGTGCGATACAGTCTTCGACCAGACGTAAAACTGGCGTGTTTCGTGATAGCACGACAGTGCCGTGCCAATCTTGAAAACATTTACGAGTAATATAACCAATTCGATAAATCAATGTTCGCTTTTGTAAAGAAGTAAAAACTTTTCAAATAACAATTTAGGCGAAATAATTAAAAACAAAACGACTCATGTGTGGAGTAGTCGTGTGGAATCACGCGATGTGTCGTGTCACGGCGATAGTGGGTTCATTACCGGGCGCGGAAACAATCCAGCCCGTGGGCGCATCTGTATCACTGTTAGCAGGACGTCCTTGGGGTTATTGCTGGTGGACACGACATCCTGATGGAGGACCCTCGTACCATGCGCTGACACATAAAACTTTGCTTGTTTCAAAAATTAAAATAATGTTTATTTGAGGCAGTTTTCTTGTGCCCAGCGTCACTCGGCGTCGCCCTGAGGTAATAGGTTTCTTTAATTTCCATTTTTTTTCCATGTAACATTTTTCTTCATCTTAGCGTTAATCCCAGTCGTATACTTATAGCTTTTCATCTTGGTGTCGGGATAATATAATTGCGGATTTGGTTGAAATTCGATATTTCCTTTGAAGCATCTCTTCAGAACCCAAAGGTGATATCCATGCATTGCAGTTCGACTTTTTAGGGCCCCAACTACCCTAACGACTGCTATAGGTGTTCGTATGGCAACCGGGACCGACGGCTTAACGTGCTCTCTGAGGCACGACCAAACCAATGCAAATACCCATATTCATAACATAACATAACATAAACTCACGTCTATGTCCCCGAATTGGTTGGGCAGAGGTGCTAGCACCCACATTTCGCCAGTTTATGTTTAGGTCCCAATGTAATAGGTGGCGAGCCTATTGCCATTAACCGGGCACTTATAAACCTGCGACAAATACACAAATAACTTCGAAAAGCATCGAAAAGTCATTGGTGTGTGTGCCATGTTAAAACCTGGGATCGAACCCGAGACCTCGTCTCAGCAGTCCATTACCCATACCACTAGGCTACCGCGGTTTTTTTTGCACTGAGCAGGGATCGAACCCGCGCCTCCTGCTGTGAAATCCCATATTACATTATCAATCGCAAAACAAAAGAAAAAATACGTTATCATAATCGCTCGAGCTATTTTCAGTCTCTGCATGGCAGTTAACATTTATACACTTAAAGCATTTTCCCATTATCCGATCCGATATCGGTGTCTAATCCGATGTGATATGTATGAAATATGTATCTGTCTTTCACATTGTCCAGTCGGTTATCGAACATCGGAGCTGACATCGGATATCTATGTTAATCAGTCACCACAACAGTAAAAAACTAATATCATTTCATATTCAATGGCAGAGATTTCTAAGGAGTTTGAATGTAAGAGATTTCTGTGGTTGAGCATATGGTAAAGTTTTTTTGATTCCGTGCTATAAATCGAATGAACGTAACCTGGATATTCTTGTTCATTTAAACGGAAAAAAATAAAATCTATAGAACTTAGGATAGTCGCTCTCTAGGTCTGAGCTACTATCTGTCCCGCTAGCTGACTTTATATCTACATACAATTTGTAAATAATATAAAAAATGTACTGAAAAAGAGTGAGTCAAAATAAAATGTTCAACAGCTCATTAAATATTAAATAAACTTATTTAATATATCGGTCTTTAACAACAAAGTTAAACATCTCCTTAATAAGCCCATGTATAATTTATATCGAAGCATTTATTTAAACTTTTTGTTTTAACAACTAAGAAGAAACCGCACTCATAATGCCTCGGGGGATAAATTTCGTTCTACACTTTTTGTTTTGCAGTTGTAAAGGGACTGTGAATTCAAATTACGGCTTCCCCAACCCTTATAGCTGGTTTTAAAAGTTTCTTGGGCGGGGTTGTACTAAACCAAATATGGGGAAAATCTATTTTTGTTTATAAGCGCGACACTGAAGTAAATTGAGCTATACTGTCTGGGAACCCACAAGCAAAAAATAATTAGAGTTCTTTAAGAGGGGCGTGAAAAGACCGTCAAGCTGAAGTCCATCATTGTAGCGTTGTTGGTTACCTAATTTACCTGTTACTTACCATGAGTTGAGTCAAAGTCCAAGACCATTATAAAAAAATAAATAAAATAGTTTTGAATTCGTTTCTCTCCATAGCAAACAAAAAAATATGCTAAGTTACAAAAAATAGGTAACTAAAAAACATTAAGCCATGTACGTTTCTTAATAGCAAATGACGTCATTAACCAAAGAAATAATGAATTCCACAGTGCCTCCATTACACTGTTTACACCCATTACAGCTAGTTCGTCGACTTACAGAACGCGGAACATTCCGAGACATATTTCAAGTGAAAAGTGAAATAAGCGTTCTTCAGTGAAACTTCCATTTACAAATCTTAATTACAGCCATTTATTTGGTGTGAATACCTGCCCGAGCACACTGCTATAGAAATTCTAACAATTACAAACTCGTTAATACAATATCACGCCTGCCTTGTAATACAATATTCTTTGCGGGTTACGCAAACGTGTACTTAAGTATTATAATCAGGGAGGATAAATATTTAATTTTACATTTAATATGATTTAACAACAGGATTAATAAGTATTGTATAAATGATAGCAAAAGTTATACCCACCCAGGACTGTGTTCACATATTTTTCGGGTATATTTAACGGCAAATTTTAGTTTAAATATAATTCTACACTAGATTATGTTTGGAAATCAATATTGATGCACAGATCAGATAATAGTACTTACTACATTACAAACTGGGGTCATCGAGCTGGGCGCAAAAAAGTCAGTTAGGTAAGCAAGTAAGGGACCATCATTTTAAGTTCAGTAGTATCGGAAATGGTCAGTATCTTCTGAACTGCACCTCAACTTTTTACCATATAGCGGGCATATATTTCACCAACGGCAGGAAATGTATTTGAGAACTTATTATTCAATAATTAATTCATTATTTTATTTCTATTCTGAGGATTAGTACAATTTGCTTAAAGCACTAAATTAGTTAATCCACACATATTTAATAGCAGAAATTGTTTTTCATAATATTCACCCTTTTATAAAGTATGAACAATATGTAAAATAATATAATACATAGCTTATTGTATACGAAGCAAAGTAATAACAAAACTTGTGTCGAAAGTAATTATATACAAAATTTAATTCCGATCCGACATTTCGACATTAATTGAGTTGAACTTTCGAAAACTCAAATAGGCTACTGAAACGTTTTTGAACACGTTTCTGAACAATACTTTGAATGATACAATAGGCATGATGACAGATTTTGAAAAATTACTCCACGATGTTATTACGTTTTTACTTTATCCAAAATAAACCCAAATGAATCAAGTTTAGCATAAAAATTTAAAAATCTCCATCACAAAAAGTTGAAAATATATTGTGTTGGTTAGACCTTTAACTTTGATATACCCAGTAATATTTTGATTTCAGCATTGTCATGTCGGGGGACCCTAACTGTTTAAGCACTCTGTCATATGATCGGAACGATCCAAGGTCCCACTGGTTTTGCTCGTTTTCTCTTTTTTGTTGGGCTTAATATTGGACAACGAATTGTAACGAAGTGAAAGAAAAATGTGCCGAGACTGGCACAGAAGAAAATAAACTTCACACACCTATATCTCCTATACCTTAGTCTCGAAATAGCGCGTATTTTTTTTTTAAATATTAGTAGCCCAAATTAATTCAAACTCCCACCAGTTAAGGTCAAATTGAACTTTCTCTCACAATACTTAATTAATATATTTGATACAATTCACACGACCCTTCGTTTCTGCGTTTCCCCATGAACTTAATTATAGAAAATTTTATGTTTTAATAGGACGGCAGTGTTGGCACCCCTGCTCCATGATTATGTTGATAGAACGAGACGAATGTTCCAAGTTTTAATTACCGATTACTTCATTCCGATGATGACGTCACGTCGCCATGTTCCTTTTATTTGATTACAAAGATTAATTATATAATTGATTACTTTGGGAGTGTGTTACTTTACGGAAACATTATTTTAATTAAAATATTGAATTCTGTTCTTGTAAGGATGTTAAATCTAGGTGCTTATTAGAAAAGAAAAGATTTTTTTACTGTGAGTAAAAATATCACGGGAACCGAATAAAACACACGCCGACTTTTGATTATCTTAGACATATTCCTCGCACCATGGTCGGCCAGTATCTCTTCCGTGTGGGTGCCATGGAGTCCCCATCTTGTCCCCGGGTATGGGCGCCGCCACATGCTTCTGCTAGGGTGACAGGCGACTCCACCCGTCATCCCCAGGCCCACGCTCATGGGGGACGGAGGTCGTGTAGTATCGTGATTTTCGTGACATTAACGTATACATAATAAATAATGACTACTTGGAAATGGATGGGTCTGCTGACTCCTTCACAACTTTATAAATTTAGCTAATACGGCTTTGATGAAATCGAACGCCATCTGATCTGAGATGTAAGCCAGCACTAGAGCCTTGTCCTTTAATCAACAGGCTTGCAGGTGAGGTCGGTTCTGAAGGTCTTGGTTGAGTCCTGAATTGAATTGTTGAAGTATTGAGTTGAATTGGGCTTATAGAAAACTTCGTGTTGTGTTCCCGGCTGTAAGTAGAGTAGCCAAAGCTCACTGGACAATTTTGTGCTGTCAGTGGGAAGACCCTGTCCTTCTACTCTGTTCTTCGCTGAGAAAGAGTGTGATACACACTCGGTGATGCACACGCTCATAGACCACGGTAACCACTTTCCATCAGGTGGGGCGTGTGCTTATCTGCCACCTAAGTTGTATAAAAAATCCCTACACCCATATAAATAGTTTATTAAAATATTAAAAGTTATATCATTTATTTCTCTGATTCATATACGGAAAGTGCTTAACTGTGAATTGTATGAAATATTAATTTTAATAACCCATTTAGAAACGGTGACATTAAACTTGCCACTGCGAGCGCATCCGACAAATACAATGTTTGTTTAATTAAGCCAGCCATATAATTTACGAGACCACTATGCACATTGAATTACGTCCAATGCCGGCGGTCCGCGCGACCACGACCTGGTCGTTGGTCGGTCGGCAAATCCCGTAAAATTCGATTCATTTACGTCGGTATTATTGATAAAATAATTTATGACACGAAACAATCATAAACTTTTAAGACGAGTAGGTATACTTAATGTTGTTACGATTAATGAATGTACGGAAAAGTTTATGTGTGGTTCCAAGAGGGACTCGTTGCGAGAATATACATTATGTGTACATGTATAAATACTTCTTTACCATGAGACTTCGGACTTTGGGTGCGACCGGGACGACCGCAAGTAGAAAATAACTTCTTTGTCATTATGTCAATCAATCAATTAGCCTATCGCAGTCCAGTACTGGACATGTTAGGAGATGTTAGGAGATGTTGGCCTACTGTTTCCACGCTGGCCAGACGGGTGGGTACAGGGTTTTATTTCGAGTTTTCCTTCTCTCGCATTGATATCGTCTGCGTATTTGTCAGTTAGCCGATACCCTTTGGATGAGATAAAGTGGTGATACTTGTATTATTTCTCCGTCACCACACTGATAATTATATACAGCTATGTTAAATATATTATGACGCTAAGTATAAGAATAGATAAACATTTATTATTAGAATTATCAGGATATTTGCTATGTGCTAAATGCAATGCAGTGCAGTGTATATTCCTTGCAATACATTTTTACATCATAAACCACCAGTATTTTCAGTTCCTCCATAATCATAACGCTTGCAACAGTACCGAAATAACAGATACTCAAATAAAATATGGTGAAATATCGCGATAACTATAATAGTAAAACAAACTGAATATACAACACACTTGATAAGGGTATCTTAGTGCACAAAAATCTAAACAAACCTCCCAAGGGTCATACTTAACAAGGGACCCTTGTGAACGAATTTTCTAAATAGACCTTCCAGAGGTCCCAGTGGAGGAAGTCAATCTCATCTATTCTTACGTGCAAGCGACCTTAAGCATTGACATCTACAAGCATCCCTATTGCGTGTGTGTGTTGTGTACGCTCTTCATGATCGTGATATAGAACAATCAATTAGTCCACCGTAGTCCACGGCTGGACGTAGGCCGCCCACAATGTGCGCCATTTTATCCGATCCTCTGCCTTCCGCATCCAGTCTGGCGCAGCTACCTTTTTCAGGTCGTCCGTCCATGTAGCTAAGGGGCGTCCTACCTTCCGTTTGCCTTCTCGCGGTCTTCACTTAGGACTCGTTTGCTCCAACGGCCATATATAAGAATATATACAGAAATTTTATTCCTATTAATTTAATGTTAGTTCCATGTAGGGTCCCTGTGAAGTTATATAATCTCGGTAAGCTCGCCAAAGTTAGCGTTGCAGCAAGCCGTGAGAGCCACGTATGCCCACCGCTGGGATTACGTCGAGCTAGACGACACTGTTCCACAAAGCTAATTTCACTCTCTGGTTAAAAGTTAAATTAATAATAACATTAAACTTGTTCCTTTGTCTTTACACAATGTTGAGAATAAAAGTTAATTTATGTTTGTGTGTTTCTAACTCGCTAACATCTAACTTTCTGAAGTAGTGCGAGCATACAATTTTATCAAGTATGAGAATGCAAAAAAGAAATTTATACGCTATTTCTGGACATTGATAGCATGTTAAGTTCTGGTGGAGAGTAATGAGGGACTGACTGTACGGACATTATAGATGATTATGTATGATTTAAATTAATATAATTTTGAAGCAGTATATTAACTATACCTATGTAAATTTTCTATAATTTTCAATCTTTCTGTATATTGTTTCAGGTAAGTCACTCATCTTCATGAAGCGCTGGAAGTAAGGCAAGAAAAATTCAAGGTTCAGGTCTAACAGTGTACTTATTAATTTAATATGACAAATTCCATACATTTAAGTAATCCTTACTCATTAAGTCAACCACCTACCTACAGTAAAATTATTCTTCAAAATAGACACAATTTTTACAAGTCACCAAAATAAAAAAAGCAATGTGAAAACACGATACCTACTTTGAACTGCTTGCAGCCTTTTCTCTTTTTCATTCTTCCTCCAATTCGCAACTATTAAATTTAATCGCAGTATTTTCATGCATGCCTGTCTACAAGGCTTATCACGATCAAGTTAACAGCTTCATACAACGAAACATTTCATTTAAATGTATCTGGGTTACTTGTGTATGCAATTCTTTGTATTACGTGAAACTGTAGCATGTATGGGTCCCTAGGTAATACGAGCCGAAACCAGACTGAATAGTCTTGCATTTGAAGTTAGTTTTACATACTTATTGCAGTTGTAGAAAGACGTACGTGAAAGGTATTAGTTGCATGTGCAAATGTTATCCTTTGTTTTATTTTTAAATTGAGAGCAGTTTTATCGTGCATTGTATCTTATGTAAGTAGTAATATATATCAATGACCCTATGTATGTAGGCAGTCTCCTACTGCAGTTTTCCCAAGCGACTACATCAAGTAGGACATTAGAAGGTTTCTACAGGGTCGGCAGCGCGAGTGTAATGTCCATAAGCCACGGTAGCCGTTTCCTTGTCTGCATCGAAGTGGTAAAAAAAATCTTCTAATTTTCTCATATCGTTTTACTTGGTCATTAAACGCCTTCTTTATTTTGAACTATGCCCTATTTTATGTTGATTGTTGTTGAATACTGTACTATTATTAAGAGAAGTGTTACGCCATTGCTGCATTAGTAGCCTAAAATTATACAGATCTGACTAAGAACATATGCTATCTGAGGTTAAGTGATTATTGTGGTTTTGAATGCTTACAACTGTTGTAAGAAAAATGAAGGAAGACGAGAAGAATAAGAAATTAAAAGACTCAAACCTCTCATAAACTGTTATTCAAATCGATGTCAAGTGATAAGTAATTACATGGTTAAGCTAACTTATCGTGCTGTGAGAGCTATGTCAGTACTGGAGACGTTAACCTTGTTCGCTTCATTTCAACACCTTAACAAGTGCTGTAGAGATACACCAGCTAATATCTTGAACAAAGTTGTTCATGAAGTTATCAGGTGTTCTATTTACACACAACGATACTTCGAAACTGCGCGGTATAAGCAGTATCCGGTGAGCGCTATTCCTTAGAGAGGATGAGTACCCAACACTTTGCTTAGTTAAAATAGATGTTTACCCGCACAGTTGCTGGGAGGCAATGCTTGAGCCTTGATAGAAACCGCAGTAAATGATTGTAGGGATTGGATAATATATTATTGTTGAGCTATGCATTTTAAGCTTTTTATAGTTGTATGTGTATTGTTTAATAAACTATCTTCGCTTTTTAGCGCTGGTTTAAGGACCACTATACCGCAACCTAAACCAGCGTTACTGTTATCTATAGTTGCGGCACGCTATGATGGCCCTTTGACTCGACTGGTTTTGCTCGCTTTCTCTTTTTTGGTGTGTGAAGTTTATTATCTTCTGTGCCAGTCTCGAAATATTTTTCTTTAGTTATTCGTCTAGAAGTTTGTTATTCAATATTAAGCGCACCAAATAAAGAGAAACCGACCAAAACCAGTAGTGTCAAAACGGCCATCATAGCATACCACAATATTAGTTACTTTGTATTTCAAATTCAAAAGGCCCTAACAAGTAAATTAAGTGAGCCTATTGCCATTAACCGGGCACTTATTTATTAAATACACACATAACTTCGAAAAGCATCGAAAAGTCATCGGTGTGTAACATGGTAAAATGTGGGATCGAACCCGAGACCTCGTCTCAGCAGTCCATTACCCATATCACTAGACTACCGCGGTTAAAATCAAAGTTTGGCAATATTTATAACATAAATAACATTTTTCACATGAAAGTTCTTCATACTGCTAACTATTGCACAATTTCTTGCTCAAACATATAAGCTACTCAGCAACATCGACCATCTCAAAGCTAAGCCAATAACTTTATTACTCTACCTGAAAGCAATTTAGTATTTCTAACCACGTTTAGCAATTACTGGCAGATCGAGGCTCATCCCCAACAAACACACACACGCTCACCTTTATGGCTGTGTGTGCATATAAGTTGGCCAGCCGACCGCACATTGTCGCGTACGGAGACAATTTAATGCGGGGACAAATTAGCCTGTAGCTCATTTAGTGAGCAATCGAGTCGCGTGTCCCCTGGGCTCAATACTCTGCCTCCCTCAGTCGTGTAGGGTTGGCAGAAGTTCGGAGTTTTGTGGACATGTCCGGCATCCTGAGGACCACATACTCTAGTCATGCGGAAATTTTTATAGTGGCTTGTGTAGTAGTTCAGTTGTCGCGTGGTTTACGAGATAGTAGAATAAGGGCCACCCCATCTCTTCACATGCGGTGTCGTGCAAGGCGACTAAACAGCCCTATTTGTTTAACATCAGACAGATATATACAGCCCAGACTCAACCTCAGATGCATGGCTCGAGTCAACAATACAAAACAGGGACCGAATACAATTATAAGTGAAATATGGGTGTTAATTGACCTCTGCCTAACCTTCCAGGGGTAAAGGCGTGATATGTATGTATGTAGTTCATGGATTACTATTACGTTTATGATATTTTTTAAACAAAACGGATTATATAATAATAGTTGTGGAGCGTGTTCTAGTTTTTACAGTATCTCTGAATTAATTTGACTTGAATTTATATTGGTAGAGGCCTATGTCCAGCATTGGACAGCGGTGGACTAATTGATAGATTGATTAAATGTATAGTACTACTACCAATTTAGCATTGATGCATAGCATAATTATAACTTAATTCATACAGTTTTTTTCGCGATAAAATCCGTTAAAAATGGAAAATTCCTAAATTTTATACAGTGTTTCAACGAATATCATGTAATTATATTTTAATTTATTTATAACGTTTGTTAGAGCGAGAGTATCAGTGGTTGTTTTAACACTCTAATACGCTTATTACATATTACGTATGTAAAACGCTAAAACAGTCTTAAATTCTACTATATTCAGCATGGTCACCCTACAAAAGTTACCAAAACCTGTGAAGGTATTATTGTTCGGGTGTCTCATACGATTGACGACTTTAGTTTACAATTGTTTTAGTTTTGAGGGCGATGTAGCGAGATTTTGTTGGAAACTACGACTGTCTCTATTATGAAGGGCTGCGGGGAAACTCGGCAGTAGTTTATCAAGTCTCGTTGCGGAATTACGAGAGGGAACGACTGATACAATTGTTTGTTAGTTGTGCGGTGTCACCTTCTAATGAGATTTAAATTGTTAGAAATGATTGTGTTCACTGGGATTTGATAACTGGTATTTATAGCGAGTGTGCTACATCCGTGTTGGGTAGTATAACTATTTTTTTTTCTTTATTTAAGGACTTTGTACAATAAGTATATGTCGCCCTGCTAGTACATATTGTATTATCTTAACAAATATTAAAACTAAAACATTGAGTAAGTACTATTGTATAGAAAGCATTCTATATAAATAGAATGCTTCCTCCGAATTAGGAGTGGTCAGTATTTTATGGAAGGCACCTATGTCTGCCTTATTTACCTCTAAGTCTACCATCAGTTGGTCTCTGCCAGTCTTGTAGCGCGCGCATTCCATGAGGATGTGTTGTACGTCCTCCATTACTCCACAAGTTTCGCAATTTGGAGAGGTTGTTAAACGCATTAAATATCTAAATTTATTTGATGAAACGTGACCACTTCTAATTCTATGTGCTATGGCTATATATTTCTTAGGTAACTTATTATTAACAAACCAGGGAATCGGAGGGGGTTGACATTGTATGGTCTTATACCATATGCCCTTCTCTAGAGATATTTGATTAAAATATTCTTTCCACATGTTATAGCATTTCCTCCTGTAAGTAGACATCATTTCGGAGTAATAAGGTGTTACAACGATTTCTTCGCCACTTAAACATGCTTGTTGCTTGTTGCTTGTTTGGGATGGAACCCATTGCAATCTCAGAGATACTCCTTGTTGTGTCAGATTGTCTATTTTAGCTACTATTTCATACGCTATCGGTGTACCTCTATGGCTAGAGGTACATCGAGCAATATGAAATAGCGCACTTTTACTGTCAGAACAAATAATCACTTTTGTGAGATCCGTAGATCTACTAATGAAAGAAAGAGCCTCTGAGATCGCAATGAGCTCCAACGCCATAATGCTAACTTTCCCCTGTATTTTCAAACCTCTATGCGTTAGATTAGGTGAAGCTTCTACATAAAAGGCGGCTCCACAACCTGTGGTACTCTTTGACCCATCAGTATATATAAACTTCCAAGTGGTGTCATATTTTTCCCTAAGTTCTTGTATAACCGAAAATTTTAATCTATTAATTTCATATCTCTCTTTTGCCTGCTTAATACTATCCAAATTGACGTTAATTATTTGAGATACTCCAAAATTACTCATCCAGGTTCGCAATGTAAACATTTCTAAAGTATAACTATTAGATTTTTTTAAGGAAGATGTAGGAAGTTCAGTTGTTGGAGGTAGGACACGACGGTATTTCCGTCCCAATTGAGCAGTCCGGCTAGTCAAGTACCTCCGCCCTACAGAATACCGCGGCCATAATAACCTTGTGGTGTGTTCTCGGCGGTGAGTAGGGTAGCCAGAGCTCATTGGAGAGGTTTTGTGCTGTCAATGAGAAGACCAAAGGCTTGTCCTGACTGAGTCTTCTGCACTGACGGTACAGAAACTCTCTGTTCTTACAGAGTCGGCATTACGAGTGTGACTAACCTGAGATAACACACGTACATAGGCCACGGTAATCACTTTCCATCAGGTTCTAAGTAGTATAAAAAAAGATTCATCCTCGACGTCACAAAGATCTGTGCTAGTATATTTGACCGTCTTTATTTCAGTTTATTTCAGAAATATGACAGAAAAATATCACATTTTAGCTGAATTAGACGAATTTTTGTTTAGTGTACTTTACCGCTGTAAATATTCTATGAAGAAAACTTCGGCACGTCTGCGGTCACTCGTGATCAGGGTCGGGTATAACGCACGAATTCTTCATATACATCAATATTAAAGCTGACTTGAGACAAAGGTCGCCTTTTCAAAAATACCCTGTGTGTTGTTTCTTCTACGTGTTTGTATAACTAACTCTTATGATATTACTATTAAATTTATTCTTCTGGATTTTTATAAACCACTTAAAATTTAAGAAAATAGTAGTTACCAAGACACAAGGTCGTACAATTTTTGTGTCACTAACAAGATTTGCTAAATATTGTCAGATGGCATACTAAGTACCTAATTCCCAAGACTGGTATACATTGCATCTATTATAATTTTCAGTAAACAACTCAATGTAACACAAATTAAGGTATATATAAGTGTTTTACGAAAACCGCCACGAGCACCCTTCTAGATAACATATTCAATTAGCCCACGGAGCATCGTGATGCATCACACCCCTATTTGTTAAGGGCGTCTTACTTCATAATTAGGAGTAATTTACCGTCATTACTCAAATTTACTAGTAATTTACCAGTTGCTTCCCCTTCAGTAGCAATCATGTTAAGGATTATTTTCGTTGGTTCGGTCGGTTAAGGCCGACAGTGCAAGTGTGATGCCTCTGGTGGTACACAAGTTCCTAGCGCACACATTGGTAACTGATTTTTGATAACCATTTACGAACATGGAATTTTTTTCCTGCTTTGAAATCCAGTAACGATAGAACAATCTGCGGTGACTGCTTCCCATCAAGTGGACTCTATGCTTGTCTGCTATAAGAATATGTAGTTTATTGCAACGTATGGCGACAGGCTTTTGACGCTTGTGCTATCGTATCTTGACATAGTTACCTCCACCTTACAGAATACCGCGGCCATAATAACCTCGTGTTCGTTCTCGGTGGTGAGTAGGGTAACCAGAGCTCACTGCAGAGTTTTTGTGCTGTCAGTGGGAAGACCAAAGACTTGTCCTGCTTTGTCTTTTACACTGACGGGACAGAAACGCTCTGTGCTTACAGGGTCGGCAGCGCGAGTATAACTCACCTGGTGTGGCATACATCATTTCTATCAGGTAGGCGGCGTGCTTGTCTGCCATCTAAGTGATATAAAAAATGTCCTGACGACATCGGAAAGTATAATTTGATTTAGTTAAACTTAATAATTCTACTAATAAATTCTTTTTAAGTCCTACTTCATAATGATATACAAACTGTAGCCACAGTAAGATCAACAACACTGGCACGTTCCTAAGCGTAAAAAAGTCAATTAGTGGCCAGCGCGGTGACAGCCTGTCACAACTTTGCCAAACCATTATTTTCTATTTTGAATATCCAACTCACGTTTTTATTTTTGTTACTATAAAGTTACTTCAATTTCTTCTAAAAGTATTGATGTCATTGACAATACCCTAAAATAATGATCATTCTATATCTAAGGTCATTCTTGAACGATACCCAGGCCTGTATTCTAGAATGACACTTACTTGAATCTCGATTTATCTGAGGCCATATTGTACAGACCAAATTGATAAATTTTACAGATGTCTATACAATTTAGACTCAGATACATCTGGGGGTGACAGGTGGAGCCGCCTGTCACCCTGGCAGAAGCAGGCCGCGGCGGTGGCGCGCCTGGCGCGCCTCCCCGTATCCGGGAACGAGTTGGGGACTCTGTAGTCCCCACACCCGAGAAGAGGGCCAGATCGTGAGAGATGGCCCTGGGTCGGCCGGGGTGCGAGGGATATGCCTGTCAACCTCACCTTCGGCAACCAAAGCGACCCACAGGCAGCGTGCGTTTTAGTCGGTTCGAGTCCGACATAACTTCCTCCACCGGCTCCGGTGGGGAGGTATCCGTGGGGATTTTGCGCACGTAAAAAAAAAAAAAGACTTAGATACATCGTGCTTCAAGTGAGTGTCATTCTAAAATACGAAGCTCAGTCTGAATCTCACTTTATGACTAAATCTGACGACAGATTGTAATTTAGATGTCAGTTCTAATGTCATTGTGAGAGTTGATTCAGAACTAAGCCTTGTTCTGGAATACGGGCCTTGTAATGTATGTGTCACTGATTAATTAATTCGGTTTGTTACAACAATACGGAAGCAGACTTTGTTATAGCTACTTAATTATAAAGAATGAGATTAGATGAGAGTATAGTTCATTACAAGATTCTTTTAAAAACGAAATAGTTTGTGAATTACTTAGAGGACTTAAGGTTAACAAGATTTTTCTTTTGTATTTTTAGAAAGATGATACGTAGTTATTATCTTGAATTTATACTGGGAAAAGAATTGTAAAAAATGGCCTAAATACTTACGATAAACTGTGTACTTATGGTTTAATTTAATGACGGGGTATTTTGCAGGAGGTACTCCCGTCCCAATTGAGCAGTCCAACTGGGGAAGTTCTCCACCCTACAGAATACCACGGCTATAAAAGAAACCAGAGTTCACTGGAGACTTTTATTTTTTTTTTACGTGCGCAAAATCCCCACGGATACCTCCCCATCGGAGCCGGTGGAGGAGGTTATGTCGGACTCGAACCGACTGAAACGCACGCCGCCTGTGGGTCGCTTTGGTTGCCGAAGGTGAGGTTGACAGGCATATCCCTCGCACCCCGGCCGACCCAGGGCCATCTCTCACGATCTGGCCCTCTTCTCGGGTGTGGGGACTACAGAGTCCGAGTTCACTGGAGACTTACAGGAAGTAGTATACGACAGTATTCCCGACCCAATTGGAAGTCTGACACAATCCAAAGGCAAAGCATTGTAGTTAGACCAGCTGTTGGACTTTTTAGGGCTTCAACTATCGGTAACAACTGCCACAGATGTTGTCATGGCAACCCGGACCGACGGCTTAACGTGCTCTCTGAGTCACGACCAGAACAATGCATATATCCATATTCATGCATACAAATATTTGCACTGAGCAGGGATCGAACCCGCGCCTCCTGTTGGGTGCCCGCCGCCCTCTGTGGCTTGTAGGTATTAACCTGCAAGCCTAAGAGATATTCAACCTCTAAAAGTCCTAACTGGGTAAGTTAGAACCCAAGCTTTTCTGAATACCTTTACACTTATTTATCAACTACTCAACCCCAGTGCAACTGTAAAATCATTACAATCGTAATATAGTTTCGTTCAATTTCTCAGAAAACTTACTAAAAGTTGTTTGGTTTACAGAATTTACAATTATTTTCTTTAAATAGTGAGGTGTATTGAACTTAGTAATTGAAATTTTATGTGGAGTCGAGTGAAAAGCAAATAAAATTCTATTAGTGCTATTGGTTTAAAACAAAAAAAAACTCTCATTATATCAACAATTTACTTTAAAAGCCGACTGATTGGAAAAGATTCAATTGAAAACATAGGTTCACTGGAGTGGTTAAAATTGTAATTACAGAATCTAAAAGCATTTTCTTTATTAAAAAGATTGTATTTACCGCTTCAAACATTACTTTATTAGATTGACATTTAAATACACATAGTGCAAGTCTTGTTTCGAATTCATTCGCCTCTTTGATGGAGATTTTTTTGTCTATTATATAGTCTAGCATAAAAAGAACGTTTATTGCACTCAAATAAGCTATTTATTACAGAAAAATCAATTACCGATCGACATGCGCATAATATATATGAAGAACTGCGATTGTCAAAATTGCATGTTGATAACATACTCATTCATTCATTCATAAATTCACGCCTATATCCCCGAAGGGGTAGGCAGAGGTGCTAAGCACCCACAGTTCGCCAGTTTATGTTTAGGTCCCAATGTAATAGGTGGCGAGCCTATTGCCATTAACCGGGCACTTATAAACCTACGATAAATACACACATAACTTCGAAAAGCATCGAATAGTCATTGGTGTGTGCCATAGTAAAACCTGGGATCGAACTCGAGACCTCGTCTCAGCAGTCCATTACCCATACCACTAGGCTACTTCAGTTTTCTACTAAAAACATTGCAATTCAATCTAATGCAAAAGTTAGTTAATTAAAAATTGTTCGCTCAATTTACGGATAAAATTTAGGAAACAATCACCAAGAATTTCTTGTAAAATCCTTGGGTAAGTGCGTTCACAAACAAAAGTTTTCGAAGTGTAAAAAAAACGACATGTTGACAAGAGAAATCGTCGCTCGCCATGATAAATAGAGCGGCAGAGGTAAGACAAATGGCACACAATCGTACAATCGCTAACATATCGGACGACAAGTTGTGCGTGGCGCAGGATTGTCGCAGGGTACCTAGGGTTGTCACATTAAAAATTGATATACAATTTTGCCAAGTCAGAGACAAAATATACAGGTCATCATTATTCTCTGAGCTTTTTCCAAACTCATTTTGGGTCAGCTTTCTGGTCTAACGTGCGGTGATATTTTTCGTGAAGTGACTGCCGTCTGACCTCCAGAACTAATTGGCGATATTGGGGTTCTGTAGCAAGACTAGTCGGACTTTTGAAGACTACCCGTAAAATATACAGATATAAGTTCAAAATTAGTCGTATTTGTTCCTAGTTTCAATTTCTTGTAGACTTGCGGTAGTGATATTTTTCTCGTAGCCAAATATAAAATCCAAAAAACAATATTTTTCATACTTAGACCGTATGCAACTTGCATAATTTGAATAGCAATTTGACTTCACCTCGCCTAATGGTAAGCTAAAGCCAAAGTCTCAGGAAAGAGGGTCACCATTACAAACACGTAGTATGCTACAATGGTGACACTCAGCTTGGCGGCCTCATCGGATGCTTTTTCACGCCCCGCTTAATGGACCC
Source organism: Eilema griseolum (assembly GCA_963662185.1). Lineage (NCBI taxonomy): Eukaryota > Metazoa > Arthropoda > Insecta > Lepidoptera > Erebidae > Eilema > Eilema griseolum. The sequence continues at coordinate 31,853,507 of OY759230.1, forward strand.
AGGACTGTAGGAAGAAGGAAACACGTGACCTGGTAAAGAATTCCAGGTCTTTGTGGTGCGGCAAAGGAAAGAGTCTCCAAACCGCCTGGTCCCTAGCTTAACATCTAAGCCCGGCACGTGTTGTTCTATGTAGGAAAAAAGAGGGTGGGATTAGTTGGAATTACTCATCAGACCACTCACCATGGTAAAGACGGTATAAGACAGTCAAGGCAGTAACCTCTCTACGGATCTGCAAAAGCTCGAAGGTAATCGTGACCTCAGTATCTCAAAAATTGTAACACCATTTTTGCTGTTACAATTGAATTGCATGCGAATATGAATACTATTATTTCGCCACTTATTAATGTATAGCACGTCATTATGTATAATTATATAAGTATAGGTAAGTTTATATTATATAAGTATATATTATACAAATATATATAAGTACCTAATATATTTAAAAGTATGTGTATGAATTTCTTAAGTATTATAGTGTGTATGTATAATGTATGTATTATTATTGTGAACATAGTGCACTGCACCTACCTCAATGTATCTCTGCATCACCCTAAGGTTGACTGTTAGATAATGCCTTTGGCATTAAGTCCGCTTTTGTACAAAATTACTGTGCATAAAGTTAAATAAAATAAATAAATATTGTGCAATTTATTTCAAAAGATACCTTATTATGTATATTGTTTTCCTATTATCACAGTCATTATTTAAACGTTGTGTCCCTATTGCATCCAAAGCTTTCTCCACCTCTCGGACCCCCAGGTTCTTCTACCTGCTTTTTCTACTCCAATTTTCACAATCTTCAGCGTCCTTGATAGGAAGACCATACAAAGATACGGTAATAAACAGTGCAGGTATCAAGTGTATATAACACCTACTGATACTATCAGCTTTTTAGAAAGCTCTCTGCCTAGTAAGATATCAGCCTTATTCACTAATTGCGTCATTAGTTGTAGAGGGCGACACCTGCCCTTACGAGACAATAAATACAAGCTCGGTAATGTTTCATTTGTCTCTGTAACTGAGCCTTCATTAGATCTATTGTATCTGCCTATAATTAAATGGAGGCTTTGAATTATTTCTGTGACAGTTCTTAGATTAGAATTGTTTAATCTGTGTTGATGGGTACTTATTATTAAATAAATCTGAGTACAAGATTGATATTCCACAGGTGTTTTTGGTGAAAAATTATTTACAAGTTTGTTTAAGTGATTGTTATTTTTATGGCGGATCAGGCAGTTGTTCTAGGAATTAGAAATAGTATTAACATCACCGTAGAAGATTTTTTTAAATATAAGGTTTTGTGTACCATGTAATAGAGTGTGTAGCTATACCATAATCGAACCATAATCGTAGACCGGTGAAGTCATATAGAGACTCCGTACTATTTTGAGGAGGTGAAAATTTCGTAACAGAAAAATACTTTATCTGGTTCGGATATCAAACCTGGGACTATGCAAAGTCATCGCATCAGAACCTTATGTGGCAGTTATTTTACAATAAAATCACTTACTTAATGATCTTTTTCACCCGATTGCCAAGAAGGGTTATGAGTTTCGCGCGTATCTTGTATGTATACTTGTAATGTTTATTACCTCATATTTTCTGAATTATTTCAGTAGTATTTCAATTATTTATGTTGATGCTAAAAAGATCAGAACAAGTTTGATAGCAGGTAGTGTCTTTTCATTTTCATCCGGTTTACGATTTGGAACCGACATAGGCCACAGAATAAGCAAGTTGAAGTGGCAGTGGGCTGGCCACGTTTGCCGAAGGACCGATGGCCGCTGGAGCAAACGAGTCCTAGAGTGGAGACCGCGAGAAGGTAAACGAAAGGTAGGACGCCCCCTAGCCAGATGGACGGACGACCTGAAAAAGGTGGCTGGGACAGACTGGATGCGGAAGGCGGAGGATCAGAGAAAATGGCGCACATTGAGGAGGCCTATGTCCAGCAGCGGACTGCAGTGGGCTGATTGATACGATTTGGAAATAAATTTTCATTATTTAATTCATGTCACCTTACAACTAATTAAATTATATGCCAATATTAATCAAATCAATGCCCTTGATCGCTCCCGGTACAAAGGTGCACATTACACTTGCCGCATTTAGCCTCTATGCGCCTCTGCCCAATCGCCCTTACAAAGCTTCTGGCCTCTTTTTTGCAAATTAGTACCGCCTGCTATGAAACTTGTTTTGATCTTCTCAGCATTAGACAGGTTAAAACTTTTTTTTTTTAAGTATTTTCATCAAAACTGGTAGTAGCAACCCTAACCTAAACTCTTATCCGCCAGATTGATGCTGGTATTAGGTGCGTGAGACAACAGCTCCCACAGCCTCCGCGACGTCTGATACACACATCACTCATGGTGAGATAACATCGAGCGTACATCCGCGACTGAAAGACGAGTGGCGCGACACAGAGACTTGTTAGTCACTAAAATATTATTCTTCTCTAGGGAAACTATTGAAATAACAGCTTTGTCTCATGTCAACGGTATCGGAGCACTAGATCGATATATGTGACTCTCATACCGTACTGACATTAAAATGTTGCGAAGATGGATGAATTGTATGAAAAGTGGCATTGTACAAATGCAAAGAAGTGAAGAGTTGCTGTACTTGAAGAGGAAGTTTGATAAAAATAATGAATTACAACGATCTAAAAAAGTTGGTTTGAGTTAAAATAAAATTAAGTACGCTAAACAATAAAAAACAATAAAATATTCCTTAGTAAAGAGTAAAGACGCATAACATTCATACATATAATCACGCCTTTATCCCCGGAGGGTTAGACAGAGGTCAATTTGACCTCCGTGGCGTAGCGGTAGAGCATTCGACTGCTATGCAGGGGGCGCGGGTTCGATTCCCGCTCAGTGCAAATATTTGTATGCATGAATATGTATATTTGCATTGGTCTGGGTGTTTCTATGTATAATATGTATGTATTTACAAAAAAAAAAGTATCTAAGTATGTTTATCCGCATTCTAGATCCCATAACACAAGCTAGTATGCTTACCATGGGTCTAGATAGCGTTGTGTAGAATGTCGTGGAATATATTTATTTAATATTTATATTTAATATTTAATTTATATATTTAATATTTAATTGACACCCACATTTTAACCATCATTGAATTCGGTCCCACGTAACAGGGGTGAGCCTATTGCCGTGTTCCAGGCATTACTGTTGACTCAAGACATGCTTCTGAGGTTGAGTCTGGGCTCCCGCTCTAAACACGTACATTATTTTGAACTCATACTCATATATATAATATTAGAAAGTTACAGATCTTAGTCGTGGTCTTCACTTTAGAAGAACATATGTTTGGGTATCATATATATAAGGAAAGAAAATTTAGGGAAAGTACTAGAAGGAAAGAGTTCCAAACTAATTGTATTCCACACCTTGACATTGTCAGACATGGCACTAGACACATGTCAGTAAAAATCTTCAATAAGCTTCCCGATGACTTAAAATTGTTATTATACAAACGGGATTTTATTACCAAATTAAGGCAGTTTTTGCTAGAAGGCTGTTATTATTCTTTAGATGACATTATGAACTGTACCTAATTGACTTGAATTGTAATGTATATGCTGTTTATGTAGGTAGGTAGGTATATAAGATAATATTGATACTATGATATTTAACTTTATTTTGACATTGGCATTTATGATTGACATTGATAATGACTTTTTTTGTATAATTTTTGCATGACATGCCTCATTAATTACTATTCTTCCTACAATTTAATACAATGTACTTAATTCAAAATTCAACACAATGTAAAAGTTGTTATGAATAAATAAATAATAAGTATTATAAAATATTGTATCTAATAGAAAAAAGTATCTTTAATATGTTATAAAAAAATAGATGCAATTTAATGCTACGAGCGTACTCGTAATGAAGACTAATTTATTCTCCAAAGTTTTACACGTAGTATGTAAAGGATTCCTATTGATCACATAATATAGCCCTACTTGAATTAGGGCTATATTATGATCTATAGGATCTATATGAATGAACTTATATCAATTTCAGATATAAGGCGAAGCTAATAAACAAAGTATATATTTAGACGATGATACACTATCTGGTTTTCAATTAATATACCTAACTTACATATTAATACCACAATAATCTAATCCCAAACCCTTTTAATTACGAAATCCCTAACTCAAAATTCTAATATTCTATACAGTGTGGTTCTTTAAAATAATATACTGTGAACTTTATTATAAATATTATAAGTTCACAGTCTATTTTCTAAGCAAGTGTAATTCATTGTGGCCCATATCACATCAATAAACATCAGATAAACAAGCCTATTAATAATGAAGCAGAGTTGTGTGCTCATCACATTTTCTTTCACAAATTAGACACACAACCGCAAAGTAATTCTGGTAATGAGATTGTGTTCAGAAGTTGTAAAGCGTTCACATTTAAAACGGATTATCCCGCGTTGGCCTTGGGTGAGTCACGCAAACCGTTTTGGGTGATATTTCGAATAAATGCTTTTAACTGTGTTATATACATTGGAATAGTTTTTAAGCATATTTTGATTAGACGTGAAAGTATCATTTCTATATTGTGAGACAAATTGTGAATTAAGCGAATTTATTTGTTGAGCTACGGATAACGTAATTCATCTGTTATATAATCTGTAGAACATGATGAACGACCAGTCACCATAAATGACACTATTTTTATATTTATATCGTCTGTTTCGTTATTATTACTATTAGCTTATCTTCTATACATTTCTTCTACATTTAGTCTGTATTATTTGTGTAGAATTCAAATGGTAATTACAAGACAGAATTACTGGTTTATCTATATTTTTAAATTTCAATACTGTTGCACGTAGATGTCATCCGCACACAGTGCAGAACATCCGATCAAGAACCAAGCGGTTCGGTGACTCTTTCCTCTGTCGCACCATTAAGGCCTGGAATTCATTACTAGCTCACGTGTTTCCTCCTTCCTACAGTCCCGGGTCCTTTTAGCGAGGCGTGAAAAAGCATATGATCAGGCCGTCAAGCTGTGCGTCACCATTGTCACCAAGTAATGGTGACCCTCTTTTCTGAGACTTTGCCTTCAGCTTACCATCAGGCAAGGCGAAGTCTAATTGACGTGTTCTATATAAAAAAAAAAGTTTGAACTATACCTAACATGAATATTAGTTTTATTCTCGAATTTTAATGGAATTGTACCTAAATGTTAAACTTGTTTTCATAATATAGCGTTATATGAATTCAAAGTATATTTATATACAAGTATATACACACAAGTATATATATATTTAGTAAATATTTTTGTTAGTTTTAAATAGGTGCGTTGGTAATTTCTTGTAAGGAAAATTGTATCACAAGAATTTCATATTATATCTCAGGATGCGACTTGAGAAGTACCTCCACCCTACAGAATACCGCGGCCATAATTACCTCATGTTGTGTTCCCAGCGGTGAGTAGAGTAGCCAGAGCTCACTGGAGAATTTTTATACTGTCAATGGGAAGACCAAAAGCTTGTCCTGCTTTGTCTTTTACACTGACGGCACAGAAACTCATGTGTTTACAGGGTTGGCAGCGCGAGTGTGACTCCCTTGGAGTTGCACACGTCCATAGGCCACAGTAACCACTTTCCATCAGGTCTGCCGTATGCTAGTCTGCCAACCAGGTGGTTTTAAAAAAAATTAAAAAAAGGATGATCAAAGAAACGTCTGAAATAAAAAGTTTTATGTCAACATTATGCAACAATATTTACGTAGATAAATATTATAAACATTTTATGTAAAGCAACATTATGTTGGAGGCCATCTTGTCTTCCTACTATGTAAATTCAGGCCGTAAAAAAGAAATATGAATATTTACATAGTTGATCACCGTGGTTTAATCACTGTGGTTTTAAAGCATGAGGAATATCAGTCATTTTATTTAGTATTTTTCAAAGAAACATCCATTAGTATCATAACTCTTATACTCTTTGCTTTTTCTTCTTCTCTATTTTACCTTATACCTACAATACCTGTTGTTTGAGGATCTTCCGAGTCTGATGAGCAGTGAACTACCATTTCAGAATTGACAACAACTGAAACATTCAAGTGATGACGATGAACATTTTGAATAGTAGCTTTATTGGCTTCACTTTATCTTAATTTAATGATAGAAAAGATACGTATGTAACATCAATTGAGTGATGTATACAAAAATGTCCTTTAAGATTACAAATAAATAAAATAAATAAAAACCATAGAAAAATAAAATAATACCATTAGATAGGGTTTTATCAAATCTAGCTAAATAGACGGGCAAATAAGATTATACAGATTCGTAGGTTGAAACTAAACTGTATGTCCAGAACGTTATTTGCGCACCCTATGCTCCAACGCTTTGAAGCTTTCGCACACAGCGGCTAATCCAACAACAGACGCACTACAGAGCACTGCAGCGCTATCTGGGTAAAAATTGAACCATTCCGATCGCCAAATGTCAAAGGTATGCCAAAATCAAAGGATCAAATTAAAATCATATTTATTACTCTTTGTTAATGAATATTATTGTACTGACAGAATTTGTAATTTTATTTTGACTTCTAATGACGTAACTGTCGTCTTGTCGCCCAATCCCAAGAAAAGTCTCTGCTATAGTCTTGCCCATTGTTCTACAAGTGTATCGGTTAGCATGTGATTCATGTGGTTATGGATTAATATTATAAGTATTTTGACAACTAAACGTTTATTCTCTTTGTCCAAAATTAAAATCTTATTCATATCATTCTTCTGTAGTATTTGTACTATCATCGAATTTGCTTGTATCGAGGTCTGGTAAACTTTTTCCTACTTATAAATAACATGAATAACAAACTCGAACAATATGATTATCCAATACAGAATATTTGAACAGTCACTTAGTAGTTCACTATAAAAAGTTGGAATATTTACAATGGCATTGAATGTCAGTGAGGTCGAGATAAAGCACTCACAAAATATAACTCGGGAACTTTCACGATTAAACGTGTTCCGATAAGCAATTTCATAATTCTTTGACTTTTACCACTGAGGTGTACGTGCCATTTGCATTTACAAGCTTGAAAAGATTTTGATTATATTTCCAAAAATGTTTGTCGATCTGTGGTGAGGTGGCTAATAGACTTCAATGATTGGTGAAATTTGGGTGTTAATTCAACTCTTCATAACCCTCAGGGGATGATATGTGTATACGTATGCTTGAATGTAATGGCAAAAGCCTCGCAAAGGGCCCAAAGACATAATATATTAGATAATAAATGACTCTCGATATACGCTAGCCCATCGCTAGGCTATTATTTCGAGGATGTTTAAACATGACTGTATTAAAAACGGCATTATATTGTAATTACAAAATACTCACACCTATTAACCCTCTTGACCTCTGAAATTATCTCCGAAGCCTTTCCCCTCATCCCTCCGCCATAGCGATAAACTCTCATCTCTAGCCACTTTATGCACCGAGCCGTGGTTCCCTCACTGACCTTGAACTAGTTGCACCCTTCTTGGTAAAAGCCTCCTTATATCTCAAGGGTGCCGTTAAAATCTATTGCGGACGAATGTTGTACTCGAATCTCTTTGGAAGGGTTCACATAATAACATGTATTCCAGTTATGAGGTTATGTTAATACTATTATGGAGCAGTCTTCGCACTCGAGTTTCAAATTCGAAATAGAAATGCCTTCTCAACATTCGCACAAATTACACAACTTTGCAGTTGAGAGTGCAACATTCTAGCGTTGCATTTAATTTATTGGAAATTACATGCAGCGCCCAACTTGAATCAATTGTTATTATGCACATTCCATTGTTCAACTATTTCTAAGAGCTGAGAGCATACTCCGAATAAATAACATACAGCCATTTATATGCACACTCCTCGCTTTAATATTGAAATCTCCAAAAAAACATCATAACAGAATTGTTCGTGTAAAATGCGCGTTGTTCCTTAAGTAATGGTGGCCAAATTAGGGCAATAACTACAATTACGTCCCCTCGTTCGCCTCTAATCATGTTTGTGCACCCTGACACACTGACGCGCAGGAAATCGCTCCCTATTAGATTTTCTCTAATAAAATTCCACTAAGGTTTTAACGCCAAACACGTTTCGGGCAGAGTTTCTTTATTATGAAGATTATCGAAACTCCCTTGTGCTCCGAAAATTTAATAATGGGAAAAGTTGGAGCTGAATTCGACGACACGTGGACTGGGTTCATTCGAGAACTGACAATGAATTTGTATGCCCCGGAAGTGATATTTAAATTCATTTTTTCTCGAGGATAAAATGATAATCTCCCTGTCGGAAGAAGGTCCGTAGTAGGGTAACAGTCCCGTGGCGGGATAATGTAGACTTATAAAAATATTGACCTTTGACCAGTACTTTGGCTGATCTTAAGGCCGTTTTCAGATTATCGGACGATGATAGCCGATTTTCGATAGCCGACACCATGTGCTGTTGCTGATCACATATACCCGATAAAATCAATGATACGTCCATTTGTCGGATAGCACAAACTCAAAAAGACTGCTTAGAAATCTCTACCATTGAATATGACATGACATTTTTTTTAATTATTTTATTGTTGTTGTGGGGACTGATTGACATTGATATCCAACATCGGGCGAACATAGCGGCGTCAGCTCCGATATCTGATATCGAGTCTGGCAATGTGAAGACTGATATATATTTCAAACATTTTACTTCCTGTCGGCTATCGGATGACGAATCGGATTGGAGAATGGAAAAACGCTCTAACAAAACTTTTCTTCTCACCGCGACCGATGAACCATTCCAAATATTCCAAGATGACATTTGAACGAAAAATTGTCAATATTGGACAACCCTTTGTCGACTATAAAATCCTGAAGCCACTTACAAAACGTCAGTAAAGCGTGAGAAATAGAGAGCAGTGACGAGTGACAATCAGGCGCTTACCGGCAGTTTCCACATAAAATATTCGAAGACGGATCGGGTAACACCACACCTGACTACACATTGCTTTTTAGATTCACCACTCCAGAATTCAAGGCTCGAGAGAGCAATGAATAGCCGGGCGGGAGCGGAGCGGAGCGGGCGGAGCGTACGGAGAGGTCGTCGTTGCACGCTCGCCGCTGAATATTTCATGCTGCCCGATGTAACGTCGTCGATATTTAATGCTGTAGGTGTGCGGACGTCGCAGACTACGTCCAAATTACATTGACATATCGTCGAAACACTTCCTCATTATTTATGCTAAGCGAGACATTTGTATGTGTTGCAATGTGACAAGAAAAAAGCAAATTTAGTCCAAGAAGGAAAACTTGTAATATTGAACATTGTCTCCAGTGATTTTTTGAATGTAAAGATGTTTTGCTCAGGTGTTGTAGTAAGAAAGGTATGTTATTTTGGAAGGCATTTTATATGAGAGAAAGGGTCCAGTAATAGTGTTTGAGAGGCGGTGAGTAACTTACTCTCACCTGCGCCCTGTTTAATATCTCTTGTGTACGAACCTTTGGGATATTTGTTTCGTAAAGGAGAGAATGATTAAGTGCAGAGCACAGTCTGTGTTCATATTGATAAATATTAGTTGATATTTGATGTCTACTCGGGACTCTATGAACAATTTATAACGGCTTAAGAAAAATATGTGATTTAGAAATATTCTTTTTGATGGAAAAAAAATCTTTCTTTCTTTAAGTTAAGATCTTTTTTTATATTAATTACATAATATGAAAAGTAATATATCATTAATTATTATAGCAGTACTGAAATAAACACACTTGTTCACTGAAAGAATTTGATGAGGTCGTGGCGCAATACTTAAAACTTAACAATATTTAAGACATTCGCGGGATGTAGCCAGTCCATAGTAACCTTCTTGTTTATTCTATGACCTATTTATTATAGAATCTTTTTTGTTGGTACCTTACCCAACCTTCAGCGTCACATTAGATCTGGTTGCATTCGAGACTCAATTTCGATCACCATACAAAAGCAGCCATCCCAACAATTCAAATCTTCACGTACAAGATATCCTAAAGGTAAAACTTTTAGCACTTTGATGAAATTCCGTAATCTGTTTTCTCTTGACAGTAAGTGCTCCTTTAGGAGCGTATTTTCTTGTTTTAATAAGTAAGTCTCGGAGATCCAGACTGCATTTTTTAATATTCCAGTAATTTTTAACGAACTTCAAATAGTCCTATTTGTGGAGGATGTACCTTTTTTATGTATTTGACCCGATTTTTCATCAAAATAGTCTCGTATTTTATTGTTATTGTGTGTTATATGACCGTGTTTTTTATAATATTTTTCCATCCTTTTTTGTTTGTGAAGTGGCTTTTTTCTATTAATAATAGGTTATATTCTCATGTGCACAGCTTTCACCTTACATTTTACATATTAGTTACATATCATATAACCGTGAGAGATTACTCTCTCAAGAAAATTCTGAAAAGTAGGTTTTCAAGTTCAATAAACTTGCAGGGGTGCCCAGGGTTTCAGTACTTACATAAGGCAAATGGCTCAAAACGTTCGGTTTAGTGAGTCTTCAACATTTTGATTTGATCCTTGTATCATGTATAGGAAAGTAAACAAAAAAAATAAATTCAACTTCACGGGAAGTATGGCTACATCATTCTCTGATCCTTTTCCCAACTCACTTGGGTTCAACTTTCTAGTCTAACTGTGATGCGGTTGAAGCAACTGCCATCTGACCTCCACGACCAATTGGCGATATCAAAGTTCTGTAGATAGATTAGACGGAATTTTGAGGGCTCTAACTACCTGTAATGACTGCCATAGACATATCCCATAGCTTAACGTACTCTGCGAGGCACAGATTATGAATAATTACGAACTTTAATCCACTGGAAATATGGATTAAAGTTCATAATTATTCATAATTCGAATTCATATTTCGTATTGGTAATCACTACACGTGTCGTTCTCATGAAACGGTATAAAGCATGATTACCAATCAGATTATACTTGATGGTTTATTATTAAATTAATCTCATGAAAGCTTTCATTAAGCCCATAACAGCTAGTGCTATGACCAATTACTTATGCACTGTAAACAATACATTGTTTTAGATTTTACTTAGCCAATAAACACTGTGGAAAAGAACGAATAAGTTAGAAGGACCACACGATTGAAAATATTGTTTTATTTTCCCTTTTATTAGAACAACATATCGCTTAACTCAGAGATACCTCTGATTCATTAACCACCTCAACTTAACCAGTCTCTTGAGAGTACCCATCGGATACTTTATAAAAACAGAATAAAAATAATACAGCCCTTTGTGATAGTGTGTCGTAGTCCGTCATACAGGCCCGGGCTTAGGTTCCCGGGACCTTTGCACACATATTTACATAAAGGGCCCGGCGCTGAGCTACGGACTTATTGGAAGAAATGTGTAGTTGTGAGTCCCGCGTATTTTGTGATCTTATATTAGAAAGCTATTTCCACTGTATTTTTTTTCATACCTCATGGGTGGCAGACAAGCACACGGCCCACCTGATGGGAAGTGGTTACCGTGGCCTATGAACGTATGCAACACCAGGGGTGTTACACTCGCGATGCCAACCATGAAGAAATCTTCTGATGCCCCTCTTGAAGAACCCCATATTGTAGGTGCTTGGGAAAACCGCAGCAGGGAGGTCATTCCACAGCTTGAGTGTGCGTGGGATGAAGTTTCTTTCATACCGGACAGTGCGCACTGTCTCAGTTCGCAATGTGTGAGGATGAATTCCCCGCTTACTCTACTGTACGTACTCATTTGATTATATTACTCATATCTTAACTGTTTACTATGAACGTAAATGAATCAAGAAAATGATTAATTGTTAATTCAACGACTTCCTCCTGTTCGCTCCAAGGATTTGTTCCCCAGGGCTGTGAGATTAATCTAAAATATTATTATTTTTGGATAGATTGTTCCCTAGAGCTCCACAAAGCTTTCAACCTTGATTTAGTTGTTAACGCTATTCACTTGATATAACAGATATTGTTAAATCTGCGCGTTATGAAGTGATCTTTAAAAGAAAATGTCAGGCTAAATTGTAAGTAACACGGAGCTTAATAGAAAGTTTTAAATAAAATCTTTTAAACTTTCGTGGTCACTCGAGGACCATGATCACGGAGGAACTGTTACAGGCACCATGATCACTGTTTTCGCAACAGCGCTGAAATATCGGAATCTCAGAACAATACAGCATGGTAAATATCCCGATAAATTTAATGCTAATGTATAAAATCTTGTTACTATGATAATCTTAAGGAATTAAAGGAGGTAGGACACGGTGGTATTTCCACCCAATTGAGCAGTCCGACTGGGGAAGTACCTCCGCCCTACAGAATACCGCGGTTATAATAACTTCGTGTTGTGTTCCCAGCGGTGAGTAGGGTAGCCAGAGCTCACTGGAGAATTTGTGTTGTCAGTGGGATGACTAAAGGTTTGTCCTGCTTTGTCCTCTACACTGACGGCACAGAGACTCTGTGCTTACAGGGTCGGCAGCGCGAGTGTGGCTTCTCTGGTGTTACACACGTCCATAAGCCACGGTAACCACTTTCCATCAGGTGGGCCGTGCGCTTGTCCTAAGTGATATAAAAAAAAATCTAATAACTTCTTAAATTATTTGTATTTGGTGTCCTTTAAAATAAGGAAGTTTCAATAAGACTGTCTGTGTCTGTCTGTCTGTGACGATTGATGTTCCCTGTGACATCAGAACCCCAATTTACATATATAAGGCAAAACTGGATTAATTATATTCCTGTAAACATTTTCTGATGTTCACGTGAACAGTTAAAAGTTAAATAAAGAGAAAGAAAATAAAAAGAAAGATAAAGGTAAATTTATTTGTGGAAACTAAATGTATAGATGATGTTACTAAATTATAATCATTATAATAAGGTAAAAAGACAATTAAATACTAAACGAATTGCAAAACGATGACCTAAATTCCTAGTTATTATACAAATGATAGAAACAGGGCAACCAATTACGAGTATTATCGAACGAAAGAGGTTTACTCCATTTTCCATTAACCAACTCGTACTGTTTCATCACTTATCTGCTGCGCAAGTCCTATAATTATTTCATTAATTAAATATCAAAATTAATTCATTTCAAGTCCATGAATTATATTCAGATTTTCATCGAATTACTCTCGGATATCCAATCTCGATTCGCGAATTTAATTAAGCTAATCAGTTATAAGGGATTTCGATAGATCTTTATCGCGTTTGAAACTCAAATGGTTTTTGTTAAAATGATTAGAATCATTTAGGATTATTGAAATTGAATCATTGTGTTTAATTATATCCTTATGGTTTATATATAAACTTGTAGAAGTTGTTGTAAGAGATTGTTAAAAGCGATTGAAAATGTTATTACAATCACTCGTCCGCATTTTTCCTTTTTTGCAAATAGAACTGTCTTTGCCAGATTTTCAATCAGCAGTTGGCTGTCATAATACAGAACAAAAAATATGAGAAATATTTTTGTTTTGTTTATTTGGGTTACTTGTTATATTGCACAAATTATAAAGACAAAAAGAAAAAGGTAGTTAAAATTAGAAGTATGGAAAAGGTGAAATGGCCGTGTACAAGTTTTCAACATATGTACATGTTCCTGTTATAATTTAGAATAGCTTCAAAATTTCATTCAATAGTTTGAGCGGAGTCATCAAAAATCAATGTTTAAAAATGATAGCAACATCACTCATTGGTTCCGATAGTTCGTACGATTGTCGGTAGATGGCGCTTAACCGTCGCCGTAAGACGGATATATGTATAGAAGAATTTGGATGGTTTCGGGCGAAGGTTCTGTGGATTAAGTGGTCAGAGCGTTCCCCCTGTAAGGGAAAGATCGCGGATTCGAATCCCACCTGAACCGATCGAATTTTTACATTTTAATCGATTTGAATAGTTAGCATACTAAATACTTTAAAATTTCATTCAATATGTGAGAAAATAATAAACTGACGCCTATATCCTCGAAGGGGTAGTCAGAGGTGCTAGCACCCCCATTTCGCCAGTTTATGTTTAGGTCCCAATGTAATAGGTGGCGAGTCTATTGCCATTAACCGGGCACTTATGAACCTGCGATAAATACACACATAACTTCGAAAAGCATCGAAAAGTCATTGGTGTGTGCCATGGTAAAACCTGGGATCGAACCCGAGACCTCGTCTCAGCAGTCCATTACCCATACCACTAGGCTACCGCGCTAAGTGAGAAATGGTTATGGACTTGTATAGTTGTTTAACTGAACTAAAACAAACAACATTATTTTTGTAAATACAGAACTTCAGTTATTCGATATCGGTGAATACGTTCAAAATTTGTTTTAAATGTGAATGAATAGTGGTTTGTGTGGCTCACACAAAAATTAACCACATATAATATTTTAACAGTATTGAATAGATTGGAAGTCTAGAAACACGGCATTGAAATACAACTGGTTGATTTCACTGCGCGCTGCGAGTTTACTTGAGCTTCATGTGTTTATACAGGCAATGTATTGTACTCTCAACATTTTGAATTCAACTCACAATGTTGACAGAAACCGTTTTCGTGAGCTCATCTAACTGGTCGCATTAGCTGCGTATTGGCTTGATTAAATATTAATATGAGTTTAATTATATCTGTCGTATGATGTTCATACCATTGATTAAATTACAAAGTAAGATACTGAACTGTATTCAACTATTAGGTATAAAAATATTGTCGTTGGATACAGATTGTAGCTATAATATTTTTTTATACCACTTTGTTGACAGACAAGCACACGGCCCACCTGATGGAAAGTGGTTACCGTGGCGTATGGACGTGTGCAACACCAAGGGAGTCACAATCGCGCTGCCAACCCTGTAAGCACAAGAGTTTCTGTGCCGTCAGTGTAAAAGACAAAGCAGGACAAGCTTTTGGTATTCGCACTGAAACTACAAAAACTCTCCAGTGAGCTCTGGCTGCCCTACTCACGGCCGGGAATACAACATGAGGTTATTATGGCCGCAGTATTCTGAAGGGTGGTGGTACTTCCTGAGTCGGACTGCTCAATTGGACTTAAATACCGTCTTGCCCTACCTCCTATTAAAATAATAACCAATGACAAACACCACAAATGATAATAAATAATTTAATTAGTTGATGAACATAAACATTAACTCACGCCTATATCCCCGAAGGGGTAGACAGAGTTGCTAGCACCCACATTTCACCAGTTTATGTTAGGTCCCAATGTAATAAGGTGGCGAGCCTATTGCCATTAACCGGGCACTTATAAACCTGCGATAAATACACACATAACTTCGAAAAGCATCGAAAAGTCATTGGTGTGTGCCATGGTAAAGCCTGGGATCGAACTCGAAACCTCGTCTCAGCAGTCCATTACCCATAACACTAGGCTACCGCGATTACTATAAATATAAACTATAAAAATAATCAATGATAAACACCACGAAGGGCAATAAATAATTTGAGTGGAATTAGTAATTTTTTTAGTTGCTATCGTTAGTATTAGTAATATATTATAGTAATGCCTACATCAATAGTTTGCATGTTACCAATTTAATACCTAGTATTGTGTAGGCACGTACAATGAATACAAATAAGAACTATTTTTACACGAGCATAATATTATATTTTTAATTAAGGTTTTTAAGCACAAAACTAAATGAATTATTTCTGCCTCAAAGCATGTAGATTGTTATCGAAATTCTCGGTGGTTTCATTTACATATTTACTTTGTATTTAATTTACATGACTGCTTATCGTTTGTTGTATAATTACACTGTTTGAAACTAACAATGGCCTAAATATTAAATTAGTAATAAATAAACAAATGTGTATAACACTGGTTGGTCAGTCTACTGGTAAATTACTAATAGAATTTGTAAACCAAAATTGGATTCAAGTCAAAAGTTGTTATGTAGAACATGAAACAATGTGAGGTGACCTAGATTACGTTACGTTATAATATTTACATTTCTATCACGATTATACAAGCTAAAGGACTATAAAAAGGTAACCATAGTGAGGGCGCTGGCATATAATATGGTTAGAGGTAGGACACGGCGGTATTTCCGCCCAATTGAGCAGTCCGACTGGGGAAGTACCGCCGCCCTACAGAATACCGCGGTTATAATAAGTCCGTGCTGTGTTCCCAGCGGTGAGTAGGGTAGCCAGAGCTCACTGGAGAATTTGTGCTGTCAGTGTCTGTCATGACTAAATAAGACACTGATGGCACAGAAACTCTGTGCTTACAGGGTCGGCAGCGCGAGTGTGGCTTCTCTGGTGCTACACAGGTCCATAGGCCACGGTAACCACTTTCCATCAGGTGGGCCGTGCGCTTGTCTGCCACCGAAGTGGTATAAAATTGGCAAATATCTCTAGATATGTAACAAAGATTCTACTGCATAGGGTGAGCAGTAATAATTCGTCCGTTATGAGTTCTAAATTGAAAAAAATGAGTTCTAACTTTGGAAATATCCGGGAGGGAAACATTCTTTCGCGAGGTAAAACAATTAATGTTTTTCGTAAATGATTTACTACGTTTGTTGTAACATGTAGGTGAGGAATTCTTACTTAACCCGTACGGTGCTAAATAAATATTGCAAATATTTATGAGCAACGCCTTTTTTAAATAACGCAAGATAGAGAAAATTTTGTACATTTCATACATGGGTTATAAAGTTGTAACATAACATATCATAACATAAACTCACGCCTATATCACTGAAGGGGTTGGCAGAATTGCTAGCACCCGTATTTCGCCAGTTTATGTTTAGGTCCCAGGTGGTGAGCCTATTGCCATTAACCGGGCACTTATAAACCTGCGATAAATACACACATAACTTTGAAAAGCATCGAAAAGTTATTGGTGTGTGCCATGGTAAAACCTGGGATCGAACCCGAGACCTCGTCTCAGCAGTTCATTACCCATACCACTAGGCTACCACGGTTTATATATACTATTATATAAAGTTGTATTATAAATAATTGTGTAGTAAAATATTCGAAACAAAATTATGAGATAAGGACGTAAAGGTTGATTTAGACGTTTTACTAGTAGACTTAGCAGAAGATGTAATTTGAACAAGGATGGAATTAGTAAAAACTATTGCTTATTGGATGGTGGATACGATGGTGGATATCGCAATAACTTTGCAGGTTTAATAAAAAAATTGCTGAATTAGAGCCAACGACTCTTCAAATTCCTTATCCTGTAAAATTAGATCAAGCAATGTTATACATTCATAATAACTAGATTAAACATCGCTGCGTTATCACTCCAGATTATCGTCCAATTCCACCTCAAATGGCCACCCATTAACAATCAGAGTGCAAGCTGAGCAGAGCATGGCGTAGCAAGCTAATATTGCTGAAAGGTTATAACGCAGTCCATCTGCACAGGATATTCATGAAATTAATATAAGCTTTTAGTGACCGCTTTGACTCTGAGCAGAGTAGTTTAATAGTTCAAGATATTGTATATTCTAGTTATGAATTTATATCAGTTTTTATCAGAATAATTAAAAATGTTGAACGCAGTGAAATATTGTCGACTTTAATATGAAAATTCTTGTATTCGAAACCTGGGAATTGAAGCTGTCACGTGTGCTTCAAGCCGTCGACATAAGTAGATATGAAATTATCAATGTTTCTACGTGTTTTTAATACAATTTATGTCTCATACAAAAACTAAAGTATGACTAAATTGTAGTAGTTTTACCAGAGTAATTTTCAAGCTCAATGAAAGTTTTAAGGGTAACAGCTTTTTTGCGTGTGGAAGTCCCAGGACCATTACACAAATTTAGAGTACTTGAATCAAGAATCAATTTAACTGAAACTAAAGATAGACTTTACAGTCTTGATGAGTGTTTTGTGGTAGGTAATCGCCAGGAAACCGGGTATATGTTAGCCATTCTAGCCACCTTGCCGTCGCGTGGACGTCTTGTTTCTTTCTGATAAAGAGTAGAAGGTCAGGTCAGGTAAGGAAGAAATTTGAATGCAAACAAACTTATAACAAAACTACCCCGCTTGTAGAAACTCGAAAGAGCACAGTTTCGAACTACATATATGCCCAGTCTGTAATCGTCGACTGGGTATATTTTTCATACCACATACTACTGCTAATTATTCATTAACAAAAGAAACTAACGATTTGGCGTATTCGGGTATCCGACTGGATAGTGAATAATATATCATGCACAATAATCAAACATTTTAAATGAAATTTTATTTGAATTTTGAATCTTTAAGATTTTAAAGTATTCAGTATGCTTCTATTAATATAATCTATTAATATTTTTTTTTTTTTTTTTTTTTTTTATATAGGACACGTCAATTGGACTTCGCCTTGCCTGATGGTAAGCTGAAGGCAAAATCCCAGAAAAGAGGGTCACCATTACTTACACATACCGTGTGACAATGGTGACACTCAGCTTGACGGCCTTATCATATGCTTTTTCACGCCCCGCTTAAAGGACCCGGGACTGTAGGAAGAAGGAAACACGTGAGCTGGTAATGAATTCCAGGCCTTAATGGTGCGACAGAGGAAAGAGTCTCCGAACCGCTTGGTTCTTGATCGGATGTTTTGCACCGTGTGCGGATGACATCTAAGACCTGCACGCGTTGTCCTGTGTAGGAAAGGGGAGGGTGGGACTAATTGGAAGAGCTCATCAGAACACTCCCCATGGTACAGACGGTAAAATACAGCCATGGACGCAACATCTCTACGCAGCTGTAAAGGTTCTAGGGTGTTCGTGATCTCGGGATTCCCAATGATGCGGATCGCACGTCGCTGCAACCTGTCGAGAGCATCTAGTAAGTACTTTGCTGAACCATCCCAGAGATGCGAGCAGTACTCCACACAGGAGCGAATTTGTGTCTTGTATAGAAGACACCGCTGCTCCGGCGTGAAAAATCGTCTCACTCTGTTCAGGACTCCGAGTTTTCGTGAGGCTGTTTTGATGATGCTTTCGATGTAGTTTTTGTTATTCAGGTTGCAGCGAACATCCATACCTAGGATATTGAGATTGTCCTGCAGCGGCAGTGGCGTGCTCTGAAGAGTGGGGAGGGGAAGGAAAGAAGATACTTTTGCTGTAAACGCACATGCCTGCGTCTTCTTGGCATTGAACTCAACCAGGTTCTCAGAGCCCCATTGAGAAATGTGATTCAGGACCCCGTCAAGCTCAGTGACAAGAAGCTGCCTTTTCTCTGCGATATCTGACTGCTTGGCCGCTGGATGTCCATGATAACTCCCATGTAAAGTGCTATCGTCTGCATAACAATGAACATTGCCGGTAGACAGCATGTCGTTGATATGCAGAAGAAAGAGAGTGGGTGATAAGACGGACCCCTGGGGCACGCCAGCATTAACCTGCAGAAACTCTGAAGCTCGTCCGTCACAAAGGACGCGAATAGACGAATAATATAATAGAATAAGATAATAAGATAAGAGAATAGAAGAATAGAATAGATAGGACGCGTATAGAGAAAATTGACTCGGTTCAGGCCAGATTCAAACCCACGATCTTTCCATTACAGGGGGGATTGCTTTAACCACTGAGCCACCGAACCTCGCCTGAAGCCATCCAATTTTTCCTATATATATTGTACTATGGTGAGTGTTCTGATGAGCTCTTCCAATTAGTCCCACCCTCCCCTTTCCTACACAGGACAACACGTGCAGGTCTTAGATGTCATCCGCACACGGTGCAGAACATCCGATCAAGAACTAAGCCGTTCGGTGACTCTTTCCTCTGTCGCACCATTAAGGCCTGGAATTCATTACCAGCTCACGTGTTTCCTTCTTCCTACAGTCCCGGGTCCTTTAAGCGTGGCGTGAAAAAGCATATTATGAGTCTGTCAAGCTGAGTGTCACCATTGTCACATGGTATGTGTAAGTAATGGTGACCCTCTTTTCTGGGACTTTGCCTTCAGCTTACCATCAGGCAAGGCGAAGTCTAATTGACGTGTTCTATATATAAAGTATGATGACGATGACGGTGACGAACTTGCTAAATCCGACGTATTGTACAAAATTAACTAAATATTTTCTGAGCTATGTTCTCTCAAACAAACCGCGGTAGCCTAGTGATATGGGTAATGGACTGCTGAGACGAGGTCTCGGGTTCGATTCCCAGGTTTTATCATGGCACACACCAATGACTTTTCGATGCTTTTCGAAGTTATGTGTGTATTTATCGCAGGGTTATAAGTGTCCGGTTAATGGCAATAGGCTCGCCACCTATTACATTGGGACCTAAACATAAACTGGCGAAATGTGGGTGCTATCACCTCTGTCTACCCCTTCGGGGATATAGGCGTGAGTTTATGTTATGTTATGTTATGTTCTCTCAAACAATGTTCAAACTTACAACTACATATTTATTCCTATGCAAAGGAATTGTACATACAAATTTCACTAAGATGCTTTTGATACTACGTACGATGTTCAAACCCTGTTGCAATGGCGATCTGTCCACAGGCAATACAATTCCCTTCGTCGAAGTAACGTCCGGGAAGCGATTCTATCTCTGTAAATTCATGTTGATTTAATTGAAAACGATCGGAAACTCGCTGTCTATTATCCGAAGGGATATTAAATCTAGATTTAGCGTCTAAATTTATGTTTAAAATATATAAATCTATTACCGTCTCGTAAACATCATAAGTGTGTTGACGATATGAAAATAATCCGAATTTTGTGTTTTGCGCACGCTCCCAGACTTGAGACGTTGGTAGTTGCTAGTAATTGGCCGCTCATCAGATTTCACTTTGACAGCTTTAAAACTTCATTATCTTGAACGAGGCTATTTCCAGTAACCTCCTCATTCGTTTTTAAGTATTCTTGAACAAGGTATGTCAATGGGATTTTGAGTATTTTTAATACTTCTACGCTACATACGAACAGAAAATTATAATTAACAGACACAAAAAGATGTATCTACTGTAAAAATGTTTACGAAATAGTGCTTAATCAATTCTTATCTAATTTACAGCTCAAAGTAATATTAACTATTCTAAAACTCAGTTACTCGGAGGCTGACATTAAAGGACACGGCAAGTGACCATTTGCATAAATCCCACAAATACTTTGCTAAACAATTTCCCCTACTTGAGGCCAGCGTACTTCTAACGTAAATAAGCCTCAGTTTCAAAGGAAACCAGAGCTCTTGGTCCTCAGAGACGCTTATTTGTTCAGCGTTCAAGAGACGTACGGACTCCTACAAGGAACTATCATGACACTTCTTTGAAACTTTCTGTGAAATAAACATCGTTAAAGTACCCTTTAAATTCCAGGTGGTTCCGTCACTGTAGAAATATGGTACAAATTGAGTGCAATTTATTTTAGGTAACAATCTTGATCAAAACAGAATTAGAATACTTTTATGAAAATTAAAAACAATTTATAACTATGTATATTAAAACAACAAAATATTTCTGAACTGATCTGAATATCCTGACTAAAAATAATATTCACAAATTTTCTCAGTTTCATTCGTTTCCTATTTTATTGGCCTCGAAAATAACATACAAAGCCTGCATACCATTTCATTTCCATTTTAAATGACTACCAATTTATATTATTATTTCGATAAGTTATCGTACGTGTTCATGGCAATCGATGCAAACAGTTTTAAGATTTTTTGACAAAAGATTTTCTTTTATTAATAAACTTAACGTGGTAGACATTCCTCAATTTATGTTCTGTTTTGCAGAAACTTTCAAACATTCATATTTAATCTATACATACATACAATCACGTCTCCATCCCCGGAAAGTTAGGCCGAGGTGAATTAACACCCACATTTCACCAATAATTGAATTCGGTCACATGTAATACTGGGTGATCCTATTGCCGTCTTCCGAGCACCATTATTGACTCGAGCCATGCATCTGAGGCTGAGTCTGGGCTGTATATATCTGTCTGATGTTAAACAGCCCTATCCCTTAGTCGCCTTGTACGACACCGAATAGGAAGAGATGGAGCGGTCCAAATTCTATTCCGCTGGGAACCACTCGACTAAGTTTTGGATTTGTAGTCTCCACTCAAGTACGCTATTACTCCAACGGTCATCAATTCTTCAATATAGAATATATTATATTTCACTGTTCACTGCTGCACTGGTTTGTTGAGTTAAAAATAAATTTTGTAAATACAAATTTAGTTGTGGTCAAAACTCACAGAATAAGTAAGCTAACTTTAAGTTACAAAGAAAAGTTGACTGGATAGTTCACAAAGAGCATCCAGTTTTGGAATTTTCTACAGAACTTTTATATTTGCATAAACATGACAATGTTACAACCACCGGAGACTTGTTACAA
The DNA here is from genome assembly GCA_963662185.1 of Eilema griseolum. NCBI lineage: Eukaryota > Metazoa > Arthropoda > Insecta > Lepidoptera > Erebidae > Eilema > Eilema griseolum. Next base: position 31,875,857 of record OY759230.1, read on the forward strand.
GGAACCTAATGCACAGAAGTATTATTCAAATATTCTGTTATTTCTTTAAGAGTGCACGGAGATATTTACAAAGACAATATTATTGTTCTGGAATAATTATATAGGAACAGGACTTGTAGAAAGGAACCTGGTATTTTTGTGCAGATTTTTACGGAAAATCTTGTAATATATTTATATTGTTTCGCGCTGACAGTCTTTCAGTGACTTAATAAATCGACAGGTTCACATTATAAGGTTGCTTGTCCATTGAAGCGCAGCTAGGTTGCGGATCGGAGCAAGAAGTTTTTTCCATAAGCGGAGCTAGACCGCAAGCTCACGATCAAGTTTTTGAGCTACTGGCAGTGAGTGATCCGCTCTTTTTCCCCACTCCGCTTCCCCACTCCATATTTTAAAAATGTATGAATGTTAAAACTATTTTGCAAATCTCTATCCCCTGATGCGGAGTGGAGATTTAATGCAATTTGATTGGTTAATTTTGGCATAGCTCTACTCCTCTAATACAGTTCTTCATCATTTGAGCCTTGAATATGAACAACAATAAATAGTTTATAGTATACATAGATAATTCGATCACGAGGTTTATATTTGAGAGGAGCAATAAAATTAATGGGAGCTTGTTAACTTTGGCCAAAGTAAAAAAATATGATTAATACTTTTCACGCAACAAACTTTATGATTAATGTGTTAAATTACAGCCCTTAATCTTATTGCGAAATAAATCTAAACTAATTTATTTGTTTATAGTTCGAGTTGGAAATATAAAGATTTTATGAACATCATCGGAACTTAGTAAATTGTTCCACCACCTACAATTTGGTGGATCGTCGACTTATTTTCTATCTTACATATAATTTCAACAGTGAGAAGTCGTTCCTCTAAATTGCGTTCTCACTTTATACCTATCTAAACTCTTTGTGTGGACATAAATTGAGTTTGGTTGCTTAAATAATGTTTTATTTTATTGTTACAGGTAAGCAAGTTATAATTATGTCATCCATGAGTCGTATCAACGTGAGCACCAAATGTTGGAATGTCAGGTAACAAAATATAAACATCATACTGCAAAATGACAAATGTTTTTGACTTTAATTAAACAAAAACCTCGAAGCAAAGAACTCATACAAGCGAGTGTTCTTGGACCAAAATGAGCCCTGTGTAAGATTTAGTAAAAAAATAATAAAATAAATGTTTAGTCATGACATTCTTGGGAACAAAATCATGGTGCGGGCGGGCATAAGCCATAAAGAAAATAAGTTTTTTGAATTCAATATCAAAAGCAAAGTTGAAATAAGTATAAGGGTAATTTTACATTACTATCCAAGCAATAAAATATATGTACAGAATAAAGGTACAGTGTTGGTTCATTGAGGGGTACCCTGGTTACCGACAGCTCGATTGACTTAATATTCCTCTGTATTTTGTAGAGTCTGAGGTTGCTTGCACATAACGAGATACCGCAACTGTAGTTGTCGTTTCGAGAAACAATAGTGACAATTCAGTAAAATAACAATTTTCCTTTGTCAACAGTTATAAACTGCTTTTGTGTTGTGGAAACGACTTCTTGTTTTTGACTAATTGTAATATTCAAGTTGAAAGAATATTACGTCATTTCCATATTGAAAAGGTTGAAAGTCTGCACCTGATCATCTTACCTAGCTAGGAGGTATCTAGTAGCAGCAAGGAGTTTGGAAACGTATCTGATTAATGATAATGGGTCTAAGTCTTAGGTTCTATTATTTTGAGGGTAGGGTGTAGCTTTTTTTGGTATTATATTGGTTAAGTACACAAAGTTCAATGACCCCAGTTCAGGTATTTGAAGAATGAAACATAAGCAATGCTAAATGCAGAATATTGTTTCCCAAAATCATGTTTATTTTTTCTGTACAAATGGGTTAATTTTAAATGCCATACTTTATCTCGATATGGACTATAAAGAAAGAAATAATTTATTCAGTCGAGAAAGAAATAATTTGTGATTTCTTTTAAAGATTGTTATATTTTAACGGGTTTAATTTTAATTAGAGGCCATAACAGTTTTACCTTCTCTTCATATCCTCTTGCGGGAAACTCACGTTAATGGCTTACTATTCTGTGGCGTTATTTTTACCATTTTTCACATAAATAGCGTGAAGAGCTTTCTAATTTTAGTATGGCTAGAAAATAATAATTAGTTTCCATTTGACGATTTCGCGCTAAAAATTAACTCGCTTCTGAGTCTAAGCGAAATATAAGATAATGGTTATGTACCTAATAATGATAAAATAACCCCTTTAACATGTTCCCAGTCCCTTTGAGCAAATTTATAATTTAATTGAAGAAGTAATTAGTTATTAAAGCCATTTCAAAGAAACATCAGTGAATGATATTATCTATGAAAGGTGGCCCTTGGTGTATCTCTCACAAATTGTAATATAATTCAACTTCTTTGTTGACTTTCGTCCTTTGTGAGTCTCAAACCTTATCTACTTGATAAGATTCAAATGAATTGTTAGTTTTGTGTTTATCTTAGAAGATAATTCCAAGAAGGTTTTTGACTACTTTAATAGAGTTTGTTATAGTTGATTACTTTATTGGCGCAAGAATAAGAGTTGGACAAACTTGGCGTATAAATGAATTTTAATTTCAACGTTATATCTTCCCTTATATTTAGACTCAGTTAGAAATGGAGCCCTACCGAATTGGATAAGAGATTTTCAAGCAATAGATACGAGGAGGCAGGACACGGCGGTATTTCCGCCCAATTGAGCAGTCAGACTAGGGAAGTACCTCCGCCCTACAGAATACCACGGTTATAATAACTTCGTGTTGTGTTCCCAGCGGTGAGTAGGGTAGCCAGAGCTCACTGGAGCATTTGTGCTGTCAGTGGGAAGACTAAAGGCTTGTCCTGCTTTGTCTTCTACACTGACTGTACAGATACTATGTACTTACAGGGTTGGCAGCGCGAGTGTGGCTTCTCTGGTGTTACACACGTCCATAGGCCACGGTAACCACTTTCCATCAGGTGGGCCGTGCGCTTGTCTGCCACCTAAGTGGTATAAAAAAAGACCCAATCAAGTACATCTAATCCTGGCATATACAAATAGAGGACCAATGACAATACATGTATAATAATATAGATGCCCACGCCTTTTTCTCACTGAATTTAGCAAAAATAACAACCTGTCATCTGTTTCTGTCTTTAACATCCCAAGCTCATGGATTCATCCACTGTCATTAATTTTTTTGCGGGTTAAATACTATATTACTAAAACTAGTATTTGAACTAAATTGAATAGAAGGTTGACTGTGTTTTTAACTCTGTCGGTGGCTGTATACATTGTATTCGCCCTGACACACTCATTTATCACCCATGATCTCCAAATACGTTAGTGTTTTCTTTTACAAAATAAATTTGAAAACGTTGATTACTTTTAACAACAAAAATATGATTGTCTCCAAAAGACACTTTCTCTGCTCAGCAATAAAATCGTCTCTAAAAGCTATTAAAGACAACAATGATTAATAGCCGTTTGTACTAGAGGACATAAATGGATCAAATAAGGGGCGAATATTACGCAACCAAGCAAGCACCCATACTCCATCAGTCTGTGCACATCATGGCTGCATTCACTGGGAAATTGGACCCGCATGTACCTGTCTTTACCTCCTATTGAACAACTTAGGGTATGTACACACTACACGTCCATGCAAAACGGATAACAATCCCCCAAGGCTTTAGAGCATGTACTGTACATTGCAGATTGCGGTGGATGGAAACGGAACGACCAGTTATAGAATTTCGCATATTTCATTGAGAAGGTAAATAAAGGCATGAAATAAAACGGGGAAGCAGTGCAAGTGCAAGATACAATATGAGCAGTCTGTAGCTTAGCACTGTTCGCTAACTCCGCTTATAGGTTCAGAAAGTATCAATCATTTCAATAAGAATGTTAGGTACTCTCTTTAGGTTTTTAACTATTCCGTTCTGAGTCGTTCCTAAACTCCGCTTCACTAAAGAATTTATCTTAAACTCCATATACAAATCTGGTTTGAATAAAAATTTGATTTTGTGAATTTCAAATATCTAAAGCATGAAATTGTATCGGTTAGCTGTTACATTGTTCGTGTGCGTAGGTATGTTCAATTTATTCGCGGCTGTGATTGACGAGCTGTCGGCGCTGTCCTGTACATCGTCAAAATTAAATGATCGAGCGCCGTCGAATGTTTTTGTTTAGTTACGATTGGAACCTTGGAGCCTTCGATATCCATCAACATTGAAATGCTAATACCGATCCTGCCCGTCGAGATATGAGCGGAGTTCAGGTAAAATTTGCATTTGAATGAACTAAAGATTGTAATAGTTATGCTAATTTACATTTAAAGTAAGATTAAGGCGAAATTGTCTCTGAAATACTAAACGTCGTGCTATTATTTGGAAGCAGCGTTTAATTAAACAATAATTGCTTCTGACACCGGGATAACAATCTATATTGTTACAGTCAACTGACTTTCATCCGTGGCTTCACGGATATCATTGGTTCTGTTATTGTAGTGAGATAATACTCGATGCCTGTTTTAACTCTACTCATAATGGTATGACTTAAAAACTGATTTGTTATACATTCAGAACAGTAAAAGATTTATTACAAATTGTCCAGTTGTATGTCTGTGCTGCTCGAACAAACAAATATATCTGATTGTACGAAGAGACATTTATTTTCCTCTACACAAGAAAATGTGAAGCTCCTGTATTAATGTTTTATGTATGTGGCATTAGTCTTTTTACGTAAACTGCTAAGCTACTTTTGATAAATGATTTGCTGTTCGATTTATCACTGGGAGAGAAGTAGAAAGTGTTTCACCAAGTTGGGCTGGTTAATTTTATTGTATAGTGATAGGTGTTACCTTACAAGTAAAATAACCGCCTTGACGTAAAGTAAGTGTATTCAACTGATGCGTACTTAATATTTGTATTGATAAATATCGAAATTGGTAGTCTAGGTATTTCATATAAATTTAATAAACTATGTATGATGTAAAAAGTATATGTGTATGAGCGTTTACTTTCTGCAATCTTTTATCCAAAATGGCAACAATTGGATTCGACTCTAGACTTCGGATCAAGACAATCATCTAGAAATGTATACTGTTTGATACATACATACAAACAAATGGGGTAGTTGAGACTACGTGTTTCCACCTGCTACAAAATTAACTTTTAATTTTTTTTATACTACTAAGTTGGCAGACAAGCATACGGCCCACCTGATGGGAAGCGGTTACCGTGGCCTATGGACGTAGGTATGCAACACCAAGGGTGTCACACTCGCGCTGCCGACCATGAAGAAGCCTTCTGATGCCCCTCTTGAAGAACCCCATATTGTAGGCGCTTGGGAAAACCGCAGCAGGGAGGTCACTCCACAGCTTGAGTGTGCGTGGGATGAAGTTTCTTTCATACCGCACAGTGCGCACCGTCTCAGGTCGCAATGTGTGGGGATGAATTCCCTGCCTATGGCGAGAGGTGCGATGATAGAATGTAGCTACGGGCATCATGTCAAACAATTCATCTGAGTACAAACCATTGTATAGGCGGTAGAACACACACAGTGAGGCAAAATCCCTCCTAAGGCTAAGAGGTTCCACTCTTCCTGTGAGTATGGGATTGTCAACCAGCCTCAATGCCCGTCTTTGCAACGAGTCGAAGGGGTCAAGCTGGTATGCAGGTGCTCCAGCAAAAAGGTGACAGCAGTACTTCATGTGAGGCCGGACCTGTGCTTTATAAAGAAGGAGTTGCTGCCCCGCAGTGAAGTACTGCTTCGCCCTGTTGAGCACTCCGAGTTTTCTTGATGCCAACTTAACCTTGTCCTGCAAATGACTTCGGTATTGGACGTCGCTGGAGATATCGACACCAAGGATCCCGATACTCGAGGAGATGGTAAGCGGTGTGCCCAGGGATTGCGGCGCTACAATGAATGGGGTTTTCTTAGCGGTGAATACACATACTTGTGTCTAAGTGGGGTTGAATTGGACTAGGTTTAGTCGTCCCCAATCGGATACTCCAGAGAGTGTAGTCTCGATTTCAAACAACAGTTGTTTGCGACTCTTCTAGGGAGGGATATTTGCACTGCCCGTGTAACGCGTGTCCCCGGTACTGTCGTCCGCATAACAATGAATGGAGCCATCAAACAGCATGTCATTGATATGCAGCAGAAACAGCGTCGGAGAGAACACGGAGCCTTGTGGGACACCAGCGTTTATGTTCATGCGGTCCGAGCAGCTGCCGTCGACAACAGCTTGGATGCTTCTGTTGGACAAAAAGCTGGCGATCCATTCGCAAAGTCCCTCAGGGAGTCCAAAGTACGGCAACTTCGCAAGAAAACCTTTGTGCCAGACCCGATCGAAGGCCTTTGCTATATCGAGGCTGACCGCTAGTGCCTCACCCCGACTCTCGATGGCTTGCGCCCACGGGTTTGTGAGATACACAAGAAGGTCACCGGTTGAGCGACGGTGGCGAAAGCCGTACTGTCGGTCGCTCAGTAGATCGTTTCCTTCAAGGTATCTCAGGAGCTGTGTATTAATAACACGCTCCATAACCTTCGAGAGTAGGGAGGTTATAGCGATAGGCCTGTAATTGGTCGGATCTGTCCTGTCACCTTTCTTAGGTACAGGGTGCACGAATGCGGTCTTCCACGAGGCCGGGACCTGTCTCGCAGAGTATGAGAGTGCAAAAAGGCGTGTAAGTACAGGGCACAGCTCGGAGGCACAGTGCTTAAGCACCATCGCCGGTATACCGTCCGGCCCACTCGACTTCCGGACATCTAGGGACTTAAGCTCGCGCCGGACCACGTTGCGTGATTTTAACTACACACCACAACTGGGGATGATGGGTGGTTCGGCGTTCCCGTCGTTCATAGTCGAGTTTGACGCAAAGAGATTACCCAAAAGATCGGCCTTCTCCTTAGCGCCATGGGCCAGACTACCGTCGGATTTTTGCAGCGGCGGAAGGCAAGACTGGCAGAAATTTCCCTCGGCAGCTTTGGCGAGCGACCAAAATGCGCGACTGCCAGATGGGTAGCGCGCAAGCCGGTCGCCAATTCTGCCGATGAACTCAAACTTTGCCCTAGACGTTGCCTTTTTACTGGACCTCGAAGCAGCATTCAACTTCCGCTTCATTTCAGCTATGTTCGGATCCTTATTGGCAAGAGCCGTGGTCCTTGTTCCTTCTTCTCCTTACGGTCTCTTGTTTCCCTGCAAGGCCTATTAAACCACGGGCGTTTGCTCGCTCCTGTCGCGATCCAGCGGTTAGGGATGTAGCATTCCATACCCACTAGAATCGCTTCAGCGACTGATGTTGCACAGAAGCTTGGATCATCAGAAGTGAAGCAAAGCTGCCTCCACGGGTACGACGCGAAGAATTCTCGCAGTCCGTCTCAGTCTGCCGACTTGTAGTGCCACACGTGTCGCCACTGAGGTGGCCGCGGTGGTTCAGGCCGCGCGAGTGTCACTTGCGCCCAGACGAGGCTGTGGTCCGAATTACCGAGAGGTGCTTCCACCCTTATGGAATATTCATCCGGGCCCGTAGTCAGCAGAAGGTCCAGTATAGAGCATCTGTGGGTTTCAATTTCTGGTGTTCTAGTGATAGAATGCACCAGTTGAGAGAGCCCATAGGTCAGAGCAAAGTCGTGAGCAGCCCTTCCCGCGAAATCAGTCCTAGGAGACCCCAGCCACTCCACCTGGTGAGCGTTGAAGTCCCCCAAGAATACTAAATCCGCAGTGGGGTACTGCTCAATTACGCTGTCCACCGACCGCTGCAGATGCTGAAACAGTTGAGCCATGCCCAGGTCTCCGCTATGAGACCTGTAAAGGCACGCATAGATACGGGTGTGGCCACCGTGATCTATACGTACCCATATAGTTGACAGGTCCAAGGTTGACAGGTTTCGCTTTTTCTACTTTCATAATTGTTTTCAGACACGCTCGCAAGTTTCGGGTACCCTTTTGGTTTCGATAGCTTTTTTTACGTGCGCAAAATCCACCCACCGGAGCCGGAAGAGGTTATGTCGGACTCGAACCGACCAAAACGCACGCCGCCTGTGGATCGTTTTTTGTTGCCGAAGGTGAGGTTGACAGGCATATCCCTCGCACCCCGGCCGAACCTGGTTTCGGTAGCTTAGTGGTTAAGGAGTCAGCCCCACGATCGAGAGGTCTCAGGCTCGAATCCTAGCTATTTCCCTGCCGACGTGAATCCACTCCTAGCAGAAGCAATCTACCTTATTGGAGGGGTTAGAGGGAATATTAGTAACTGCGGTTGCTAATATTCTTTAATTTTTTTTTTTTAATAATTCAAAACTGCAAATAGAAAAAAAAACAATTCCCGAAATAAACTTTTAATGAAAACACGCTCTCATTCGATTTGGAAACATAACACGGCAAACAAAATAAAATATTTTATGTTTGTAGTAAGCCGTTTCAGGCGAGCAGTTAACACAAGCCCATAACAGTACAATAACCCATAGAATCGGATCGCCATATTTGCGAGAAATACGTTTATTGTGGTAGCTACAGCATGAGGGGGAGGGGGATGTGTGCTGCTACTTACACCACATTATCGTGCGGAAAAATGTCGCTGTATAGTTGAAAAAGAAGAAGATTACTTTCATTTACCACGGTGTTTTCAACCATTTTCAGGCCCAAATACCTGCCTATTTTTAAGTGACTACAATTTATAATTTTAATAGGCTCGCCACCTATTACATTGGGACCTAAACATAAACTGGAGAAATGTGGGTGCTAGCATCTCTGCTTATCCCTTCGGGGATATAGGCGTGAGTTTGTCTTATGTTATGTTATATTATATACTCAAACATTATACTCAGAGGACATTATTCTTATCGGTATTCCTGTAGAAATAGCTAAAGGTGACAGAAATGTGTTACTCGTAAACCACCACATCTTGTCGCAACATCGTGGATATGTTTTCCATCTTCAGACACAGTGTATGTTGTGAAAAGAATATCTTGTTACAAAAAGGTCCTTGTTAGCCAAGTCCTCCGCAAAACAACTGCGAGCCCACTTATTGAATTGCTATGGAGAAAGTTTTGTATGTGATCTAACCCTTCCATAATACAATTCGTATTTGTTCAATAGTTCTGATTCGCAGCCGCGTTTAGAACCAATCGCTATCTAATGTAATGTAATTGGTATAGCATTTTACTAACGTCAAATTCTCATTAATATTATGTTGTATTATATAAATAGTTAGTATAGACGTTTTGTCTCTTTCTATTAAATGTTTCCTTCTCACCGTTCATATTTAACCAAACCTTGGGGTACGATACGCTATTGGTTAAATTATAAATGAATAAACTAATGTTTGAGTTTTGAAGGGTGCAGAATATCCGATCAAGAACCAAGCGGTTCGGAGACTCTTTCCTTTGCCGCACTATTAAGGCCTGGGATTTCTTATCAGTACATGTGCTCCCTTCTTCATACAGTCCCGGGTCCTTTAAGTGAACCGTGAATAAGCATCTGATGTGTCCGTCAAACTTAGTGCCACCATTGTAACATTTTTTTTATATAGCACTAGCTCAAACTATAATTTCCTACTGTATCCCAATTTGCGGAGGTACTAACAAGACAAACTTTCTTGATCTCGAAAGGGCACAAAGATCTCTTCTAAAGGTCATTTATTTCAAACCTTATAGATTTTCAACTAACAGTCTATATCAGATTAGTAAACTTCTATCAGTCCGAAAGCTTTATATTCTAACTTGACCCTAAAATGTCACAAATCGTTACCATTTCAAGAACACCTTCAAAAAAAGAGAAGAAGAGATATTGTTGCCTCAACTCCGCTGGTACGTACGGTCTTTGCTAGAAGACAGTACCCATGCCAATCGGCCTTTGTATATAATAAATTAAATAAAATACTTATTATATATCCTAAACAACTCTATGAGTGCAAAAAAGATATAACACAGTTTTTAAATACTCTTGATTATAATCAAGTCGAAAGTCTTCTTACAAGAACTGCCTGAAAATCACAAAATAGATGAGAATATCAAGCAAATACACACGTACACACACACACACACACACTCACACACACGCGCGCACACACACACACGCACGCAAACACACATTACACACCCTCTCACACACAGCACACACCCTCTCACACACTACATGTAATCTAATTATATATAATATACCCTAAATTATATAATTTACTAGTTTATTAAAAACTAAGGGAAGTAGCGGGCCATTCCCAACACGAGTATCATTAGATCACTCACTGGGAAGACTTAGCAATGTTCTAGAAATAGGTTTACTGAAATAAACAGATTTTTTTTTTATATTTTTTTTTATCATGCTACATATTGTGACTTTCTTTCCTGAGATTTTGCCATTAGCTAAGCATCAGACGAAGTGAAGTCAAATTGGCGTGTACTGAATAAAGTAAAAAAGTAGCTGTTTATCATCAGATAAATATATACAGCCCAGACTCAGGCTCAGATGCATGGCTCGAGTCAACAATAGTGCCCGGAAGATGACAATAGGCTCACCCCCTATTATGTGAGACAGAATACAATTATTGGAGAAATGTAGGTGTTAATTCACCTCTGCCTAACCCTCCGGAGATAAAGACGTGATTATATATATGTATGTACATTGTCGCAAGCTTACAATATGGCGAGCGCAAAAGCCTTTTGCCTTAACCAATTGTCTCCTTGTAGACCTCTGATAAAATTGCTGGTATCCTTTGTCCGTCAAACCTATAGCTTCTTTTTCATCTTAGCGTTCATCCCAGTTGCATCCGAAGCTTTCACCTCGGAGTCTGGAGTCCACTTTACCAGTCTAACTGCGGATTTGGCTAAACTTCTATATTTTCTGTGAAGCAACTGCCATTTGAACTCCACAACTCAAATGTGATACGAAGCATTGCAGCTAGGCCAGTAGTTGGACTATGTAGAGCTCCAATTATCAGTATTGACTGCCATAGACGTTCGTATGGCAAACTCAACAGACGGCTTACCGAGCTCACCGAGGTACGAGCAATGCAAATACCCATATTCATGCATACAAATACACTGAACGGGGATCAAACCCGCGCCTCCTGCGTAGCGATCGCGTTCACTACCAACACGCCGAGGAGCTGGCAAACCTTTAGCTATCTGATGAAAATCAGGGTACTTGTAGTTGGTTAAACTGGTCTCCATTTTTAGTGTAGCTACCATTTTTTGTTAGGTCTAAATATGTATTAGTCATTGATTATTTTGACTTATATATTTTACCCTGTTTTGTTACGCTATCACTAAAATAAATTAGTTTTCTTTCCTTCAGTCAGTTTCTTATATATGTCTTATCTATGCGATAAATCCTATTCTTAACAACAAATTTTTTCACCACAGACTTTGTAACCCTAACTTGTATTTCGTCGCATTAAATGCCATCGTCTTATGGCAGTTTCGGCCACAAACCACCATTTTGACACACATCACGTCCCCGAATAGTGTTACAATAAAACTGAACCGCAAAAAGCACCATTATTGTGGTTCCTCGTTGCAGTGTGTGGCCTCAAAAAACTGTTATAGCTCAGAGCACTAACCCCGAGCTTGTAAAAGCCCCCGGGCTATATATATAAGACTTCGCACAATAATCTTTATTAATAGAGGTTTTATAAGTAGTTTTTTAGTATTTGCCTATTGTTGCAAAGGTTTTATTATGTAGAAAGATTTGGATAAAAAAGATTTTTACACATTTACATCAAGAGCCAATGAAGCCGGACCTAGGCACGTATTAATAGGATAAAGGATGTTTATTTTTATCTTTAAATACACTCTTGTAAGTAATAACGTTGGATTGTTATGAACCTTTAGTCACGCTTGCTTGAAGAGGCAACCAGCAGTACGCTTGTATTAAAACTGTTATAGTACAAAGCTTGATTTAGTTATATTTTGTTCGTATTAGCAATCACGTCATACATTTTCCGAAAAATATTAGCGTACAGTCAGCGTCAGAACAAACTTGACTACAAAGTTTCAAAATGATCTTGTATTAAGAGCAAAACAAACTGTTTTATTGATTTAAATAGTATTATTTTCCAAACTAAATGTGTATACTAAATACCAGAACAACTAGTCAACAAGATGAGGGGAAAACTAAGGCATTAAGATCATTTTGAATACTATGTTCGTCAAGATCAATCTGATCCTGACTGTACATTAAAAGGCACGAAAATAAAAGTAATAGGTTATTGAAGAGGTAGTACACGGCGGTTTTTCCGCCCAATTGAGCAGTCCGACTGGGGAAGTATCTCCGCCCTACAGAATACCGCGCTTATAATAACTTCGTGCTGTGTTCCTGGCGGTAAGTAGGGTAGCCAGAGCTCACTGGAGACTGACTGTGCTGTCAGTGGGATGACCAAAGGCTTGTCCTGCTTTGTCCTCTACACTGATGGCACAAAATCTCTGTTCTTACACGGTCGGCAGCACGGATGTGACTCCACTGGTGTTACACACGTTCATAGGTCATGGTAACCACTTTCCATCAGGTGGGCCGTGTGCTTGTCAGCCACCTAAGTTGTATAAAAAAATAGTATCTAGTATTTTAGAAGAATTATCATACCCAGAAAGTATCCATACACAAGCACGCTAACTATTTAGCTCGTTCTTTCTTTCTTACTAAAATGTAATAAATTATTTTAATATTTTTTATAGTTCTATAATAATGGTGGTAATTTCTAGTAGGAAATGGCCAGTCGTTTTGATTTCCTATCAAGCGATACCGATATTTCCGCCCCTGCTACCTCAACTGACCAAAAACCCAGCCCCGTGGTCACGTGAGGTACCGATCAGTCGTCAGCCGCTTAAAAACAAAGCAAACACTCAGAATACGAAATCTTTCCTTGAAATGTTTTCAAGTACATGGCAGAATAAATTAGTATTCTTTGAAAGTTATATTTATTTTTTTATACCACTTATGCATTAAAGGAGCATATATATAACATAAACTCACGCCCAAAGGGGTAGACAGAGGTGGTAGAGTAGAGGAGAAGGAAGTAATATATTAAAAAAAAAAAATTCAGACCCACGGCGAAGTCATTGCCATCAACGGCTTATTTCGTGTTTCTGCTGATAATTTTGTAGCGATACTTGGTCAATTCAAATTCAAGAAAATGAAATTGAAGCGTCAGCAGCTTAGCGGTTAAAGAATCGACCTTACGATCGAGATGTCCCGGGTTCGAAACATGGCCATTACACTACTGACGTGAACCCACTCCTAACATAGGCAATTTAGCTTAGCTGAAAGGGAACTTCGGATGTTTTCGAAAAAAAAAATCTTTATTTTTTATGTATATTATTTATTAAACATATTTCAGCGCAAGAGTTAAAATATCTCATCAAAAATGTCGCCTCTTTCTTTTTCACTTTTGAAGTAGTTATGGGATGTTTAACCTCTGATATCATCACATCGACCATGACTACTCTCTCGCCTACATAAAATGGCTAGCATTACTCTGAGATTCCTTGTTCTCCCCATTCCCCTACCCAGGAAGCAATGTTACATGTGCCGTAAGCTTGTTTGCTTCCTTAATACTATAAAAATGATTCCAACGAGACCCCTCAATAAATAAACGCACCTCAAAAAACATTTTGTCCACGGCCATTACGCACTCGTTAATATTTAATTTAATTCAAAGGGTGACCATTTCAGAGCTATTAGCGAAAGTTTCCGACGCGGGCCAAAAACGAGCCCCCACTTAACTGTCAAATTGGTTTGCTTCACTTTCATTAGCGCCTTCACACACGGCCATTAACATACCGGTCAAATGTTAAAAGCCTCGTATCCACTAAGCAGCAATAAAATTGACGCGTAACACGTACCCGAAGGGGATCAGCTCGAAAGAGATGGCTCTGTCGGCCGAGGTAAGAGCGATATGTGTCCTTCAATCTCACCTACGGCAACCCAACACCCAAAGACTAGTTTGTCGGTTCGAGTCCGATAAAACCATCCCCGCTGGCTATAGCATCCGTGGGAATTTAGCGCACGATATAAAAAACTTTGCCTGCTAGCGCGCATAGATTCGCACGATTTGTTAGGTATTTATTCGAAGACTGATCATGCGTGGACAGACAACGTTGTTAAACAACATTTCACGTTGCCGCGTGTAACATGTTGTGTAACATGCCACGCGTCAAATGTCGCCTAGTGGATACGCGGCTTTAACCGTGACGTTGTTTTGCAATGATTTACCGGACACCGGCGCGGGGCAGCCAGGCGGCGCAATCTGCCCGCGTCCGGCCGCACTGTCCGCCAGGTGGAACTTTTAAACGTCCGCTGAGCGCTGTCCGAAAGTTTTAACAAGCTTCCTTGCGCTTAATCATGGTTTAAAATTGCAGTTGCAATGCTTCACCAAATATTGCGGTAGGTTTTATGTGAGCAAAGCAGAATTGCTTTTTTATGATATTACTAACAAACATATTACTTATGTACCTACCTACGTATACATAATTTAACATTAAAAATAACTACATTCAACTACACGTCATCATATTGTACTAATTGATATACTCGCTTGCACATTGTATTTTATTGTATCAATACCAGATATTGCTAATACTTTTTTTTTTTGTTTTTACTATAAAACTTCTAATCAATACACTATGCTAATGGATGAGCGTCTCACGTTGTCTTCTGGCAATTACTTACAAGTACTTACAAGATGCTATCAAACAACAAAGTAAACCTAACAGCTGTGTAATACTACAATAGATTTTTGTGTTTCATGTCAAAGGGCGCACAGTAGCGACTAGCCTGCTTATCATTCTACGAGGGATGTTGTTACTTAATGGAACGTAAAAGGGTTCGTGAACTAAATTCACTACTACTTCTAAACCTTTTGGTATGATTGTACTCCTAGGGTCAGTGACCATTTAGTGAATGTTGCGGATAGAAACAGTTTCACCTAAAAGGTAGTTGCACTCTGTTTGTTAGCATTCCATTTCCTCGAATAAACAGATAAGAACCAGTTAGAAGCAGCCGCCGCGTCTGCTGACAGAGTGTAGGCGAATTTCATAAACAAACTTATGCAAATACGGCCACTGAAGTAGCTTCCCTTAAATATAAATCCTCACCCATTGCGTGAAGACAAACGTGCCACTTCAGTAGGAACCAATAACAATTTTATTGGCTTGGGGTAAGATTGATTTTCGTTTGACGATTGATATAGGAGATAGCTCGCGAATTTCGGGTTGAGAGAAGTGTTTACGTGCCGACAAAAGTCGGAGTTGTTTGTTTTTTCTTTGGCAATAATTTCCGGATCGATGGTAATGTGTGAGATGTAATAAATGGCGAGAGGTGCTTTCACGCAGGCGACACAGCGACGGAGTGTTGGTTTGTATCTACGTATAATAGGTATGTACACAGCATATGACGAGAACTCAAAAAATCTAAGATATTGCAAATTAGAACCTGTAGCACACCGAACAAAAAAAGCAAATGCAAAATAATAGTGTTAATTAATTTTACAATGGAATCTTATCGCTGCTGCAATTTCTTAAAAATAATCAAGGTGTGGGCTATGTTCTAAGACTATGAGTAGATTGTGTTGCGAGATTATATAAAGAGTCATATTGTAGTGACCTATAAATAAAAAGAAATGACTTTTTGCTAAATCAAACCTTCTCAAATCAGCAAAGTTAATCGCCAATGCTGTATTTTCGTTCCTGTCAAACCACAATGAGCGCTTAGCGATGTCAGGTTCCTAATTGATCCTGTCACAGGGTTAATCGCTAATGTCGGCGGCATGTTGTGGCTGCCATGAAAAGTGATGTTTGGCGCGAAATACTAGTAGCTACTCATATTGTTACATCTTGTAAATATAGTAGGTATTAGCTCAAATACAAAAGGCTTGTAAATGTTCATGTTTTTAAGGATAATAATAATAACAATAATAATCTACAACATTCTACACAACGCTATTTAGACCCATGGTAAGCATAGTTTAACTAGCTTGTGTTATGGAATCTAGAATGCGGATAAACATACTTAAATACTTTTTTTTTAGTAAATACATACATATTATACATAGAAACACCCAGACCAATGCAAATACCCATATTCATGCATACAAATATTTGCACTGAGCGGGGATCGAACCCGCGCCTCTTGAGTAGCAGTCGTGTTCACTACCGCTACGCCACAGAGGCTGTCAATGTCAGAGGATTGGGATAGTTCTTATCTAAATGTCAGTTGATAACTGTAGGCACATTTATGAATTGTATTTTAGGGTTGATAGCACGAGTGCTACGCCCCTGATGTCGCACACGTCCATAGGCCACGGTGATCACTTTCTATCCTGTGGCCGTGTGCTTGTCGGCCACTAATCTGACACCAAAAAAATAATTTTGCAGAGAAACAGAAAGGTTCGACTGGTTGTTGCAGACGGATCAACGTGCTCTGCTGTAGAGTATATCCAGGAAAATAAATGAATCAGTTCACAGACGTCGCGGGGCTCAGCAACAACTGGAGTTGCAAGGATACGAAATTGACTTTTCCGAGTATTTTAAGTTTTTTTTATACCACTTAGGTGGCAGACAAGCGCACGGCCCACCTGATGGAAAGTGGTTACCGTGGCCTATGGACATGTGTAACACCAGAGAAGCCACCCTCGCGCTACCGACCCTGTAAGCACAGAGTTTCTGTGCCGTCAGTGTTGAGGACAAAGCAAGACAAGCCTTTAGTCATCCCACTGACAGCTCAATTTTTTTTTATTTTTTATATAGGACACGTCAATTGGACTTCGCCTTGCCTGATGGTAAGCTGAAGGCAAAGTCCCAGAAAAGAGGGTCACCATTACTTACACATACCGTGTGACAATGGTGACACTCAGCTTGATGGCCTCATCATATGCTTTTTCACGCCCCGCTTAAAGGACCCGAGACTGTAGGAAGAAGGAAACACGTGAGCTGGTAATGAATTCCAGGCCTTAATGGTGCGACAGAGGAAAGAGTCTCCAAACCGCTTGGTTCTTGATCGGATGTTTTGCACCGTGTGCGGATGACATCTAAGACCTGCACGTGTTGTCCTGTGTAGGAAAGGGGAGGGTGGGACTAATTGGAAGAGCTCATCAGAACACTCCCCATGGTACAGACGGTAAAATACAGCCATGGACGCAACATCTCTACGCAGCTGTAAAGGTTCTAGGGTGTTCGTGATCTCGGGATTCCCAATTTCGGACCGCACGTCGCTGCAACCTGTCGAGAGCATCTAGTAAGTACTTTGCTGAACCATCCCAGAGATGCGAGCAGTATTCCACACAGGAGCGAATTTGTGTCTTGTATAGAAGACACCGCTGCTCCGGCGTGAAAAATCGTCTCACTCTGTTCAGGACTCCGAGTTTTCGTGAGGCTGTTCAGTGAGCTCTGGCTACCCTACTCACCACTGGGAACACAACACGAGGTTATTATAACCGCGTTATTCTGTAGGGCGGAGGTACTTCCCCAGTCGGACTGCTCAATTGGGCGGAAATACCGCCGTGTCCTACCTCATATGTTTTACGAGTACTTATCATTTTATGAAAAGGATTAGAACGAACGAAAGAATATGTTCTTATAAGAATATATTAAGCCACTATGTTCACTGGCTGTAAATAATACCTTCTTTGACTAAGCGAACAAAAACGTATTGATTGGAGAGTAGAAAAAGTTGAGAAAACGAGTAAATTAAGTGTCTTATAGATATTAATGGGCCGGAGAGCATGATTTATTGGAGGCCGCGAGTGCCTACTGCTGCTAACATACGTTATAAATGTCACGTCAGTGAATACAGAGCCTTATTATAGAGCAAGGGTCTGTTTTCAAAGAAGTACTTACCAAAATTTACGTTCATACATTTTCTTACTAACTTTATTCAATTATTTTTTGTTATTTTTAGTTTATTTCTTTATTAATACAAGGGGTAAGCAATAATGTATCAACGCTCATATTTCACTAGCTTAATAAAATTTTGCTCTTAGCAATGTCATGAAGACTAACATAGTAACAAATTAACAACAATCAGGTACTTAATGTGTCCATGGAAAAACCAAATACCTAACCTAGGAATCGAACGCGAATAACACGCTATAAACAACATCACCGTACCGATTCCATTGTTTGATAAATTAGTATCAAACTTGAGAGGATTGGCTGAATTTTTATTGTTCAAAACCCACCAACTTCTCATTCAATTTGAATGTACATCTCGAGCTAAGAAAAGAAAACCGAATACTTTCCATATATTAGGGTATTCTGGCGATGACCTTGCAATAGCGTCGGCAATTAATATAAAAAAGCCCTTTTGCCCTTATAATGTAGAATGAATTGCTTCTACCGGCCGCTATACACCCACCTCATACCCAACTACACATGACTATCAAAAACTGTATTACTACACGCATAAGGTTTAATTTCGCTCGTGTTTTGTGTAAGTGTAGACTGGTGTGGTACTTTGACTTTTCACTCCATTTCACAAACGTTTTTATTATTGTAATTTTGTATCCCCGGTTTCGTTAGTCACATTCCGGGCTATGAGTTTAGTTTTATCTGTTGTGTGGGGGACATGCCTCTTTTTATAGGACATACGGA
The DNA here is from genome assembly GCA_963662185.1 of Eilema griseolum. Taxonomy (NCBI): domain Eukaryota; kingdom Metazoa; phylum Arthropoda; class Insecta; order Lepidoptera; family Erebidae; genus Eilema; species Eilema griseolum. The sequence goes on from OY759230.1 coordinate 31,894,465, forward strand.
ATGATGGTAAGTGTTTATGGTGTCGTGGTCCATAACCATTTATCTGGCTAGCGTTAAGTATATTGGGCACCAGGTTCTACAGATAAGGTTTATTGTTTTAAGACACTGGAACTTTTGAAAGACTAATATCTCTGCCTCGTATACCTAGCCTCGGAGAGCACGTCAACTGTCAGTCCCGGTTGCCATATTACGATCATCTGTTGCAGTCGTTACTGGTTGTTGGAGTCCTCCAAAGTTCGATTAGTCTAACTATAGAACTTCTATTGGTTGTGGAGGTCAGATGACAGTTGCTTCACGGCAAAAATAATTTGAACTTCATCCACATCACAGTTAGACTAGAAAACCAACTCCCAATGATTTGGAAAAAGGTTTATAGAATGATTAGGATGTCTCAACTATTTTTGTGACCGATATGCTCATGGCCCACCTGATTGCAAGTGGTTATCGAGTTCTATTGGACGTGCTCAACACCTGCGGCTACTCACTTGTGCTGTAGGCACCTTCTTATTCTTGAAGAAAACCATGTTGTTGTCGCTTAGAAAATATGTTATTTTAGTACTTTGGTGGAGAACAATATTTTCCTTAATCCAAACCTCTGTTTATAATAAACACAATATACCTACAGTGAAATGTGTCTTAATTGCTGATTCAATTAAACTATTACAGCATTAACAGCTGCGTGATGATTATTTGCCAGTTAGCGAAGTTAAATTTAACTCAATAATTAGTAAATTACACGTATCCCACACGTATCTAATTATAAAGATTAATTTAAACTCATATTTGCAAGTTGGGTTAATTGGGTAGTAATATATAAAACACAACACATGATATATTATAATAACGTTTCATTTAAGTTTTCCTCACTGTACGTGTCATATTACATATAAAAAAATATTCTCACATACATCCTTCGACAGACATTTTTCATCTACAGGTTTTATTCAAACAGCTTATCTTCAACAATTACTTCCTATATCTTGTGTAAAGTTACACAACTGGCAATACCATCTTATTATTATAATACAGATGCATCTCCCTAAGCCGAGTGTAACAGCTTCAAATTACCCCGGCATAAGAGGACGGTGTAACGTTTCCCTGGAGTCAAATACATTTTTTCCGCGACAGTGGAGCCGTGTTCGGAGCGCGGCTGCTTCCTGGGCTCTTACTTCACCGCTAGGGCTGCCTCAAAAATATCGCTTACTTAGTAATTATTAATATACTAACATGACATTGGGCTCATGTTTGGTAATATACTTATGGGGTATATGTCATGCAGAATTTACACGTAGAAAAACACTATACTGAAATTCTTGTGACATCTGTGTCAAATATTTTTAAAAGTTTTTTTATAAACTTAGAACAACATGCCATTTTTATGAAATTGGATTAATTTATTAACGAACATTGATTCTACTAATTAATTATCAAATACCTTTAAGAAATCAAAATGTAAATATAATAACAATTTTTGATAACATTCTTTCAAAAGCTTTTTTTTATTCATAAGCTTAAACGTATGGCTACGTACTCGTAAGACCTCAAAGTTTGGACCTCATCTAGAACTGGATCTCTAAACCTTAGAAACGTATTATAAAAACCTATTAGACCTTATTCACATAAGAATAAGTACTAAAAAGAAAATAATTTTTCGCTTTACAAATATTAATGTGTGTCATTCGAATGGTAATAAGTGCGGAGTGTCAGCCCTGCGTCACTGGTATGAGGCGGATATAACATATCAGATTGACGTCACTTCCGACGTGATGCACTGAACACCTCTTTACTCGTTATTTTATTTGAAGCGGAATTGTGTTTATTTGAATATCTCTCGTGGAATTTCAATAGGATTTACACTTATACCCAACTGCGCAGCCGATAAAGGAAAGTTATGAACTTGATATGTTTACCTACTTAGGCCGTCTCCATCATCAAAACATTGGTTCCGGTTCCATCTAAAGCTTATACTTTAAAGCCAATCTTTTAAGAAATTGCTTTTATGGGAGTGACTTTTGAGAACGAACTGTGAAATAAAAAATGACGGATTTTTGGTGCCAAAATATACTTAGACACATTACAAAATGTTGTATTCTTGAAGTTTGAAATAAATTGATAATTTGAAGCATCGATAGCTTAGTGGTTAAGGTGTCGGCTTTACAATCGAAAGGTCTCATTTTTTTGTAGGCTCCTTACTATAAATAATACTTATTAAAATAAACGTAAGATGAATCAATAACGTAATATTTGCATGCCATTACTGGTGATAATACATTGTACTTATTTTATTTTTAGTGACCTACTTATTATGACTGTATTATGCAAATAAATAAATAAATAAAACAATACTAAATAAATAAACCATTTGTGATACGAATGTAGACAGATGTATGAGGACACCCGAGAAAAATGTTGACGGTCCAAAAACGGTCGGCCCCCGGACAGGGTCCGAGCACATGCTCCGGTGCGCAGAGAAAGGCATGAAAGGCAATACATGAAAAGGTTGATCGATGTAAAGAAGGCAAGGAATGTGTGCAAGGACCGTATAAATCGGCACTCTATTGTCTCTGTCTACCCTTTTTTGAAATACCAATTGAAAATATTTAGGTCGGAATGTGTTTTACATGGACATCTTGAACCGATTAATAAAATCATTGGACTAATAATGAATGAGAGATTCCTATAGAAATGTGACATGATATAAACGAGGGATGTCTGCCAGTTTATAAATACTGACTCATTCCATCAACGCTATAAAGTGAACAGAATGTAGTAAATATCAAATTATTCAACATACATTGCTTGTTAAAGCTCTCGTTAATGCAAACAGTACCGTTCCGACGCCGCAATGAATTTAAACCATATTCGCGGTATGAGCGCTTAGGGCAGTGGCAGATCTGAATGCATATGTAACTTAGGATCCATTAGGTATACATATTTAGACTTCTTGGGGCTGAGAAGGCAGATAACAATCGCTCTCATAAAATCAGAGATAAACAAAATCGAAAAGAGGGGAAAAGAGAAAACGGACTCAGATGCAACCGGGAACACTAACTGCTAACATTATGACGATTATGATGATTAAACTCATAACGCTCGAGCAATAAAAAACTGGCAGGTTCAAATAAAACGCTTATTAAAGTTTTGTTGTTATTATCCTCAATATAAGTTAATAGAACGTAATGTTGAGAAGTAAACATTATGTTTACAATGAGCTCATGAATTTGTGTCCTCAAATGCCGCCCGGCGAGGCAAGAAAAAGCATCTGTTGAGGCCATCAAAGTTGGCTTAGGCCTGCTTTGATAACCTCGACGGATGTTTTTTCTCTTTCTTTTGCCTCTTTTAATGATCCTGCACCATTTTTACCCGACTACGGCGAAACAAAAGCAGGGTTATGATTTTGATAGGCTATGTATGTTTCTATTGGAGAAACAAACAACATTTACAAAGTTATAAAAACTGTAGATGATTGTTTTCTTTTACAACAGGATCTCACGAGATTTGAGGAATATTGTCGTGTAAATAAATTGGATATCAATGCCTCCAAGAGTTACGTTATCAGTTTTACTCGTAAGCCGCGTACATGCGAGTTTAACTATGCACTTAAAGGTATCACACTCAAGCGAGTTCAGGAAATCCGGGACTTGGGGGTAACTCTTGATTCAAAACTCACGTATGAAAAGCATGTAGACAATATCGCGACGAGAGCTTACAAAATGCTAGGTTTTGTCCTCAGATCATGCTCACAATTTTCAAATATGAAGGTGATTAAAATTTTATATTGCTCATACGTTCGCAGCGTCCTTGAGTATTGCTCACAGGTTTGGAATCCGCAGTATGATGTCCATATTAATAGATTGGAATCTATACAACATAAATTTTCTAAATTCTTGCGGTATAAATGCAACACACATGATGATACTTATGAGGCCAGCTGTAGGAGACACCACTTACTGCCCCTGCAAACGAGGCGGAGAACTGCGGATGTAGCTCTGCTATTAAAAATAGCACAATCGAAGGTGGAATCCCCATATCTCCTCTCGATGATACATTTAAAGGTCCCAATCAGATCGGTACGAATACCTGCTCCTCTCCACATACCCTGCAGTGTTACCAATTATAGAAGTAACTCTTTCTTCCTTAGATCAGCCAAGCTTGTGAACAGAACGTCCGAATATCCGGAATTAGATTTGTTTAATACAAGTCCCGCTAAATACAAACGTGCTGTCGGTGATTGTTGGTTTGGGTTGGCTCCCTAGGTATTCTGTGTTCCCAATCTTATTGTTCATTTGTTATTCTTTTTCCAAATTTTATTGTCATCAATAGGATGATGTATATGATACCGTCTAGTGTTCATTTGTTATTTAAATGTGAAAACTTAGAAATGGTTTTTAGTCATGTAAGTAGTACTATTATATAGTTATAATGCTGTTTGTTTTCCGAATATAAAAAAAAAAAAAAAAAAAAAAAAATGGCGCACATTGGGAGAGGCCTATATCCAGCAGTAGACTGCGGTGGGCTAATTGATTGATATATGTTTGTATGTCGGTTCCTCTGTTCCCTCATAGCTCCTCAACCACTTATTAGAACTGAACAAATGAGGTATTGTTAGAAATGTCTTAGTTGTCTGCTGGTTATAGGCTGTATGATAGACAATAGCGGTCATAAAGTGCTGTGTTAAAAAATACATTTGAGATAAATATGTTGTGTTTGGTATCAATTGAAAGGACTTAATTAGCACATTTTAAATATGTATAAAATATACCTGTTGCTTGCCCCAAAATAATATAAATAAAATATAAAAACTAAAAACCGACTACTGAAAAAGTATTAAACAAGACACTATCTAGGATAGTCGTGGTTGTATGCCACTTAGTCTAACAAAACAATACATTGTAGGGAAAAGTGGCATACGACTACGGCTGTACTTGATATTTTCTTGTTTAATACTTTTTCAGTAGTCGGGTTTTAGTTTTAATCTTTATTTTTTAGGCATGGTATCTGTAATGAAGGTCTAGTTTTTTTTAACTGTATCTCAACTTAAAATCAAGCGGAGTGCAGTCAAATTAACAGATGAAACATAAAAAATATAATGAAATCATTTGTTTTATAGTCTATAAAAATGAATACGCCTGCATAAGATGCTGGTATTATAAAATGTGTGGCTTGATCAGGATTTAACTGTAAGGCACATTCAGTGGAGTTAAGTCTCATAAAAATAATCGTTAAATAAAAGCACGCTCTCTCTTAACAGCGTTGACAGGATTTTGTGATATAAGCCCCATCTGCATCCAAACGATATAATCTAAAGTAACTTTAAAGTAGATTTAGTTTTTGCAAAACAATCAACTTTTAAAGTAGGTAAGAGTGAACATAAATGCCATTTCGCAACAAAAATATTAGACAAAACGAAGGCAAAACTTTCAACCGCCACTCTAAACTTTATTCAAATATGAGGCGACATATTAAGCTGTCGTCACGCGATACGGTTTCCAATTTCTTGACAATTCACCCAGCTACGAGTAATGCTACCAAATATTTGATGGCGCAAATAAACAGTCTAATCATTTCTTTATCTTTGCCCGATCTAATTCCGAAGTAATAGAGCCGTGGGCTATAAACCGGCTAATTCCGATCGTCGCGGACAGACCGACGCGACGTATGAATGCCCTTTACTTCCGTCCTTCGCCATGCTTTTATTCAAGGCGCACGTTTAGTGTTTCGTTTTATACGGACATAAAGATTAGACGTAAGAGGTGCGCAGCTATTCCGGCTGGCGTCATAAAACAGCCTTCAATTCGGCAAATGAGCAATGAAAGTTAACACTGTGAGCTCCGAGGTTGGCGCCATCCATGGCGAACGACAAACTGCGACAGGGCGCTGGTCCTGTGAGCCGGGAGACGGTTTGTTCGAGTATGTTGGCCGATGTACCCGCGTTGAGCGAGTTCATTTTTAATTTATGAACGTATAATTGTGTGTTTCGAATCGGCCGCTCGCCAAGTACGCTGTAATTAACCCCCATATTGTGTTTTGAATTGTAACAGTTTATTAATAAGGTATTGTTTTACACGCGGTGTTATCTCGTGTTCCTATGTAACACCTGTTGTTGTGTAGCTATACAATGGTATCATGACGTGTGATGGATTTAATTTGGAATAGAGAATTATTTCAAAGAATATATTCATACGTTTCCTTTCATGAGAAAATATGAATTGTTTAAATGTAAATGTACGGAACAGTTGTTTTCATTTGAAACGCTCAGTTGCGCATTGGGAGAGAGCGAAAAGTGTTGAAATAACGCGCAATTCTTTCCTTTTTATTCACTTAGCTGGCCTTAATTGATATAAATGAACAGCTTCGTCTGAATTTAACAACCCTTCTACAGAAACAGGGCTACCACTGCTTTTCATTCATTTTCTATCTAAATTAGGCTTTTATCCTTCAAATATTATATTAACGAATAATTTGAAACTCTTTTAAAGCTAAACTAGTCAATATTAGTTTGATGAACACGGTATTCATTATATACATTAAAGAATAAGGTTTATAAGGCTTATCCGTGTATTGACGGAGAAAGGATACAAGTATCACCACCACATCTAATCCGGAGGGTGTCGTAAGAGGCGACTAACGGAACAATATGCAGATGATATCACTGCGAGAGAAGGAAAACTTGAAATAAAACCCTGTACCAACCCGTCTGGCCAGTGTGGATACAGTAGGCCAAAGCCTCCCAACATTGGGAGAGGCCTAGTCGTAGTTTTTTTTTTAAAGAATAAGGAAGAAAAACTAACATGATAGAGAATAGTTAATGACCCAAGTCAAATTATTCACGCATTTGTAAGAAATACAAGCTCGTTAAGGGACAGCCCTAGTTTAGGGCTCCATTTGTGAATTTAATTATGTGGTCGCCTCGTTGAAGGAATTCAAGAATGAGCCATCATGCTCCGATGACTTGAGAGTTCATTGTTGTACTCTTGGCATTTGTAAACCAATACTCAATATTGTTAAACATGTTGTAATAAGTAATCTAGCCGCCTGAACAGAAGATAACTATATTTCTATACATACATTTTAACTATACTTATATGTATACCTACAGTTGTTCAACCCGAATGTCTGAAGCATAAAGCGTTGGAGGTACAAACTTGATATTTTAGCATCAAAGAATCAGAGGCTAGTCTCTTGTTTAGAATAAATTCAATTGTATTAAAATAATATTTACCTTACAGCATTATAGCCAAAAAAGCTGTAGGTATTTGAACTTGTTTTACTTCTTAATGTTGGGCGTTAGTAAAAGTTTATAGTTAGTCACGATCGTCTACTAGTTTTCCGAATGAATGTGATTTTAGTTTTTATTTTTCAAAATTGCATGCATAAATTCAATTCGCCAGAATCCCGCGATTCGGAAACTTATTTAATTAAAACTTATCAAGTGCTTCGAACAGTCGAGCACCTCGACTAGTGGCGCGAGTCGGCGGCGCGGTGCGCACGGACCACCAAACACAAGTTCCCGCAGAACCAATAAGTTGTTCCCAAGTTTCGAGTTGTTCCATCGACTGAAGAAATTGCAATTTGTATCGACTCGACAAATTATAAATCCCGAGGACAATGTGACGTTTATTATTTTTTGACAAATGACTTCATGAGCTCAGCGCCGAAGTTTTGTATAGCTTGCTTTGTAATACTTGGGTGAATTTACCGGTATTGAAATTTGAATACAAATGTTTCAATACATATTCATGTGTCTTATATTCACGAGGCATTTATTGCGGTGCCTGGTGCGTCGCCTATGGCGCATTAGGCTTGACTAATTACTATAACTGCTAATGTTAATCCCATAGTAGTTTTTGGGAAGGTACATGACTAAAAGATTAGACCTAGACTTGATGGAAAGTCGTTACCGTGGCCTATGGACGTTTGTAACACCATGGCGTCACACTCACCGACCATGTAAGAAGTTTCTAATGCCCTTCTTAAAGAACCTCATATTGAAGTCGCTTGGGAAAACCCCGGCAGGGACTTCATTCCACAGATAAAGCGTGCGGATGATAAAGTTCCTATAATACCCAACTGTGCGTGACTCACCGCCTGTGGCAAGAGGTGCGGTGATAGAATGTAGCCGTGGGCATCATGGCGAATAATTCATCTGAACACACATCATTGTACAGGCTGTTATAACACACGCAGCGAGGCAAAGTCCTTCCTAAGGCTGAGTGAGTATGCGATTGTCAATGATGCTCAGCGCCCGTCTTTGCACCGAGTCGAAAGGCTCAAGCTGGTAATTCGGTGACCCGGCAAAATGGTGACAACAATTCTCCACATGAGGTGTGACCTGTGACTTGTAAAGAAGAAGCCTTTGCCCTGCAGTGAAGTACTACTTCACGCTGTTAAGCACTCCAAGTTCTCTGGATACCTGCTTGACCTTGTTCTCCAAATGTTTACGGGACTGGAAATCGCTGGAGAGTTCGATACCTAGGATTCGAATACTCGTAGAGATGCTCAGTCCAGTGTTAGCCTGATAGAAGTAAATTAAAAAAAAGTGCATACAAAACAATTAATATACAATTTTGAATAAAGCTGCTTTGCGACATTGCTTTGGTTTCCATTTAAAATGTCTGCGCTAGGAGACTCAGACTAACAATACTACGTTCTAAATTTTAGACCCTGAGTCTTTAATTGAAAATAAAACATCAGGTCCTTCCTTCAATAGCGCTTGAGATGATATATATGACTTTACTAAGAGATATGAGAGCAGTACTTTATTTCAAAAATGGGTTTGTACCACTTGGTAGAGAGCCAGCAGTAAGTAACAGCGAAGTGCAGGGTTTTAAAGTATATTTATCGACACACAGACGGGCCAGGGTCTGGGTAGAAATAATCTAGACTACTCTATATTGTCATCGCCATAGTGGTAAACCACCTTCGCATATAAGTATAAGCGATCGACTTCTTCTTCATCCCAGCGTTCATCCCAGTCGCATCCGAAACTTTCACCTAGGAGTCTTTTTAGGACTGCAACTATCCGTAACGACTGTCATAGATGTTGGTATGGCAACCGGGACCAATAGCTTAAAGTGCTCACGGAGACACGACCAGACCAATATTTGCACTGAGCAGGGGTCGAACCCGCGCCTCCTGCTTAGCGGCCGCGTTCACTACCGCCGCGACACAGATGCTCTCAAGCAATCGACTATTCTATAATATTTAAGCTGTTCGGCAAGTGCGTCATTAGTTTAAATAAATAGATAAATACTGTAGGACATTCTACACAACGCTATCTAGACCCAAAGCAAGCATAGCTTAACTACAATGTGTCGTGGGTTTTAGTTTGCTTATTGAATTTTTTTTTTTTTTCTAAATACATACGTATTATTCATAGAAACACCCAAACCAATGCAAATATTCATATTCATGCATACAAATATTTATACCGAGCGGGAACCGAACTCCCTGCGTAGCAGTGGAACGTTTTACCGCTACGTCACAAAGGCTGTCAAAAATGCCACGTACTTTGATAAAGTATAGATGTACCTGATATGGGTCTGTACTTGACAGGAGCGCCTTGTCAAATTTTCGACAAGCTAGTTTCTTTATATCTGGTACTAGTTTAGTCGTTATTGAGTTAGGGCTATCGTATAACGTGTGTCTAACAGTACACTGCGTCTTGTCTACTAAAGATCTACAAACCTCACTCATTATAATGTAATATACCCCAAGACTTTGTGTAAGCTACCGCAGTATTCATAGAGAAATACCTAATGTAACACTATCTGTTAAACCACATACCTTTACATACATTGTGTGCATTATTCCACGAAATAGTAGTTTAATGCTGTGTCGTACGACGTCGCTCTGTTAAACATCCTTGCGCATGCAGATGACGTCATAATCGAGCTCGAACATCGCAGCAATTCAATTTGTGGCGTTACTTCGCGTTACGAGGGTTTATGAGGCGGAAAGATATTCGGCGAGCCACAGCGCACACGAGCTTCATCGCCGCGCCCCTAATGTCGCACCAAAAACGTTGACGACCGCGCCGCCGCCGCCGCCGCCACGCCGGAGCAACGCAATCTTAATGTCACAAAATTAATCTAAATGGGTGTTTAAAACAAGCAACGAATGTGAGCCGATTATGACGGGGGCTCAGATGTAGTTCTTAGATGATGATATCTTATAATTATTTCTAAGACGACTTCAAACGAAATTAAAACCTGAATGCCTTTCAAAGAAAACACTTGACTAAAATAGTGAGAAATTTAATGTTTTAATGTTGAACATAAATAGTTTTCTAACTGGGAAATCTAGTGCTTTTGTACAACCTATATAGAATTAATTTGTTGTTCTGACAAATTCAAAGGCAAATTCGTTCTAGTCTTTTCTAAATCCATGCTCCATTCTAAAATTAAAAATGCGAAAGTAACTCCATCTATCTGTCTGGCCTTTTGTCTGTTATGCTGTCACGCCTGAACCGCTAAACGTATTTTGATTAAATTTGCTGTAGGGGTAAATTAGACCTTAAGAAAAGACATAAGCTATGTTTATCGCGATGACCGACATCAACGCGGGCGGAGCCAGGAGCAATAGTGAGTAGCAAGTAAAGGTATTGGTTTTTTTCTTGTCGAATATTTCCACTAAATAAAAGTCAGGGACCTGTAGTGACAATTTTCTTTCTTATAAAGTCGGACTTAACTGGAGCGTAGAAAATGATCAGGGGATTAAAAGAAAAATCAGAGCAAAGTGTACTGAAAGGATAAAACAAAGGATAGGTAAAAAAAGAACTAAAGTAAAATTCGATTTGATTTGAAGAAAGCAAAACTGGAGAGAGCTCTAAAATCACCGATCATTTAATTGATTGACATGCATACTGAATATATAAACATTGTGGTAAAGAATAAATACAACAATAACCTATTTCTGAGGAGATAGCTTCTAAAACAAACTCCTGAAACAAAATTTGAAGTTATTAATATCTGTAATAAAGTTACCGAACCGAATTCGGAATCAAATTATTACAGATAGACTTCGAAATCAAACAAACGCAATTAGTAGCAATTGAAAGGCGGTTTGAATCCAAATGAAAATACGAGAGAAAAGTTGGAAGGCGCAGTTGTTCCGCCTGCGAACTCGGAAGCTGGAACAAACATCGAGTTTTCTGGAACCGTCGCTGTTATTGCTAGATGCAGATCTGAAGGGACTTAGGCCAGCTTGAGCTATAAGCTATATCGTTTTATGCAAACGTCAGAACTGAGGTCCCAAGTAATTTAATCCTGACAGTTTTATGTTACGTTTAAGAAATTTGTGGTTGTTTGATTTGAGTTTAACTATTTTTTACTAAAAACCTTATTTTGTTTGACAAAGTTTTAAACTTTGGGCCTCCAGTTCAGATGCACACCACCATCTCATGCAAGGATATCGTAAGAGGCGACTAACGGAAAAATGCACTAACGATGTCAGAGCGAGAAAAGGAAAACTCAAAATAAAACCCTGTACGAACCCGTCTGGCCAGCTTGGAAACAGTAGGCCAAAGCCTCCCAACATTGGGAGAGGCCTAGTCCAGCAGTGGACTGCGATGGGCTAGTTGTATGATTGATTGATTGAAGTATAAGAGAGACGATAAAAGAATGAGTAAGTGAATGAATGATATCTCTGTTTATTCGTATGAGAGGAGCAGAGAATCAAGTAATATGGTAAATATCTATTTTAATTTAAATACTTATATTAAGTAGTACGATTCTCTGCAAGTAAACCTTCTCGTATTGCAGTGGGAATCACTAATAGGTACCGATCACACCATAAGGGCAAGGAATTAAGATTGTGAAATTCACAGTTGATACATACATACATATAATCACGCCTTTATCCCCGGAGGGTTAGGCAGAGGTGAAATAACACCCACATTTCATCAATCATTGAATTCAGTCCAACGTAATAGAGGGTGAGCCTCATGCCGTCTTCCGGGCACTATTGTTGACTCGAGCAATGCATCTAAAGCTGAGTCTGGACTGTATATATCTGTCTGATGTTAAACAGCCTTATCCCTTAGTCGTCTTGTACGACACCGCATGGGAAGTGATGGGGTGGCCCAAAGTGATAGTTGATAATTATAATAATCATATATAAGGTGGTGAGTGGACGTATATTGAATGAGTACTGAACGTATGACATGTATAGGGCAGATATATGCAAGTCAGGTGTCGATACTTTGAATAATAATTGTTTAAAGCATCTACGGTAGGTCCTGTAAAAACTAAATAAATACATACAGTCACACCTTTTTCCCAGTTATACTTACTAAATACTGTATGTTTGAGATTGACATGGTCATTAAAATGTAACACTCATTGGAATATGTACCATGTTATTTATTTAATTCGAGTAACCGATATCTCGGCGCTGTTGCAAGCGACACGATCACACTGTACTGACGACGGCCGAGCGAGTGTTCGAAAGAAATATTAATAACTCGAAATAAATAAAAAATAAGAAATATCTCTTGAAGTATTACACTATTAATACTAAATACGGATTCCTAAAAATCCAAGATGACTTTTTATATTTACAAACAATTTAACCTTAATGAGGGAATATAAATTCTGAATCAGTTTCCTCCTTTTTAATCCCCCGTGTACCATGGAGGCGCGATTAGCTTGCAGATGAGCGTACGAGTGCACAGTATTAACATCCGGACTACACCGGGTGTGTCCGGGTGTGTCCGGTCGTAATTATCAGCGGGCGGCCTGACAGGCCCGGACATCGAGCTCTTGGGGCCTTTTATACCCGTGTTTTATGGCATTGTTGTGTTCACACTGTAAAGTTGTAGTGTGAAATCTCAACCCTCTATCGTGTAGAGAATTTGATGCGAGTATATTGCGTTATCGTTGAAATTTCAATTATTGCTGATGTATTTAATAAAATAGAAATTATGGTATCATTGTGTTCGTTTTCTTAAGTGGCAATCTAACACTTTATTTTTTATTGTTTCAGGTAAGTCAAACTCAGAAGTTCTACAACCTCGGGTACTTTAGACGATTTTCGTCGGGGGTGATAACCAACGGGTTTCCATCCTCACGAAAAGGTTTTATCCACACATCACCTCATTCTCTCAGACTCCAATGCTGCAGCTGCAAAACATTAGACGATAGTTGGTTGTTAGCGTTTTTCGTTAATCAGTTATATATTTGAAAACAAATCATTTTTAAAAAACGTTTGCCATTCCTCGTCTATTAGAAGTACCTACTTACCTTATAAAGAAGCAGAGAGATTAATTCTTTAAGTTACGAATTCTCTTTTTAAGATTTGACTAATTTAATAGGCACGCTATAAGTATTATTATCATATAACTCTTATAAAGAAGAAAGGAGAAAGAAAAAACATTTATTTAAGAACACACAACGTACAGAGAGTCAGACAAATACATAAACACAATAAGGTAACACAACAAGAATACACTCACTGCACATCGTGCGCACCCAAATGGGCCACCATCTCAGCATGAATGCCCCGCACACCAGGGTATGCGAAGCGCTGGTTTTCAGGTGGCGCCGCTAGTGGCTCCGCCGCCACGCAAAACGAGTCAGTGACGCATGAACACAACAACAGATCTCAGAACAATACATACAACACTTAAAAATGTCCCAATAGTGGTGACCACTAATTCGCAATAATAACACCTTGACTATATACTCTCAAATAAAAACGAAATACGTAAATCTAAACCCATTTGTTACTAAACAATATCAAACACAACTCCAGCGAAGGTTACAAGCGCAGAGCCGCCATAGTTTCCTCTATCTACTCACCCGAGTAATATCAATATCTCTCTCATACGTACAACGTCGAAATTGATATTCCATAAATAAAACAGCGGCCCCGGTAAGTTACTCGAATTTTTCATCAATATAGTACGCGGAGAAAAATGAAAATGGAGCTACATTTTGTATGGGCCTCTAGTTTTACGGCCTATTCGTTCATTTATCGAAAATGTGCAGCCAAATTAATTTGAACATTAGGGCGGCTATATATTTTGTAGCCAATAATGCGACTTACGTGCACAGATTTACTTTCCTGACATTGTGGAAAGGGCGAGTTATTGTGTGGAATATTTTTCACTCGTGTGCGGTGCGACGACGAGAGTGGGCTCCAGAATATGTTTTATAGCCGTACTTGTAAACAGTGCGCTAAGCAATCTAACGTAATAGCGCACTGCAGTCGCCAAACCCAACAAACACTCAACAAACTACTTTATTTACCGCAAAACCAACACTTACTGGCGAGAAAATGCTACGATTTAAAATCTAAGAGTCAGAATTTCAGTAGCAGAATCAATTTCATATAAATTCCAATTTCAATTCGCACAATCACCTCTCAGCCGTAACATCGGGGCTCGATAGTGAAGCGGGGCGAGGCGAGGACACCGTTCGACGAGTAATCGACACTAGAAACATTCGATTCCGATGCAAATCCAATTCCCGACTTACATCGAACTTAATTTTATCTCATCTTACCGCGCCGTCCGCCGTCCCGCCTCGTGTCCGCACACATTCTCTTTACATCAACCCGCCCGCTGATTCGAGCCGATTGGACCTCCTGGAATCAAAACTCGTTATCAAGGGATACATTGCGCGTGAGCTAACGGACAGGTCAAGTGCGAGCGGTTTAAAAGGAGCGATGAAGGTGTCGCGTCTAGAAATCGTCGGGACTTGTGCGTCTGCGCGCGCTGGTAATCGATAAGGCCGCAGAGTCTGTGTTGCGACCTGGTTCCCTGCATACATGCACTCGCCTTGTAACATAATATAACTCACCGGCTCTCGGCCGAGAGGTGTCGATGTCAGAATTAGCAGTACAACAGTCTTTAATCGTAAAACACGAAAAGTTAAAAGAAATTCTGAAAGTACGTAGTAAGTCGAAATATTTTATGAGAAAATTATCTTAGGTGCGACATTGGAATATTAAAAATGTTGTTTTACAGGGGAGGGTACTTTTTAGTGTCGCCTTGGGTAATGCTGCCGCGCGAAATTAATTGTTTGTGAACAATGAGGCTATTCACCCATGAAGTTAATATTAACTTTAGAACTTTTCGCAAGCCGGTGTGACGTAGTAACTTTTATATTTTATACTATTTTATTTGTAGAAATTAACGACAAAAAATATATTTTCATTTCACTTCATTTAGCTTTCATTAATTATAGTTTATTGTCATAAATATAAAGGTATAATAAATCATAATTGCCATGATTTATTATATCACTATATTTAGTTATATTTAGAAAACTTAATTCCTTTTATACAACTTAGATGGCAGACAAACACACGTCCCACCTGATAGAAAGTGTGTAATCCCAAGGGAGTCACACCCGTGCTGTCGACCCTGTAAAAACAGAGAGTTTCTGTGCCGTAAATACAGAAGACACAATCAGGACAAGCCGTTGGTTTTCCCAATGACAGCACAAAACTCTTCAGTGAATTCTGGCTACCCTATTCACCGCCGGGAACAAAACACGAGGTTATTATAGCCGTGGTATTCTGTAGGGTAGAGGTACTTCCCCAGTCGGACTGCTCAATTGGGACGGAAATACCGTTGCACGGAAATATTTATAAGCAAATATCAGGATTAAAAGCGTTAAATCGGTGCAAACATTGGTGTGCATTTTGGGTTTAGTTAATTACAACACACAAAGTAATGTATACGTTTTCTAGCAACTCCAATAAAAGCTGATTCAATCTAGATCTAAATAGCGGAGTATCATGTTCATGTATTAAAATACTATATTCATTAGAATCACAAATGCATGTGGGCCATTTACTGCCAGTTGCAGGTTCATTTAATACTCGAGAGCAAAGTAATTGATAGTGCCCGTATGGAGAGAGTATTTTTATTAGTTAATTTAAATATTGAAAATGTTAAATTGCTCAATAAAAGTTCCTATATACTCATATGTTTATTTATGTAGTATTACGTGAGATTAAATCCTTTTTTAGTGATTTTGTTTCGGTTCCATTAAGTAAAAAACTTGATTAGTGTCAGTGCAATCGGATCACTCCTTCGTACCATAACTTGGTGGGTCTTGGCTTTAACGAGAGTGACTGCCTTCTGAACTTTAACCCCGAAAATAAAGTTCAGGCTCTGACGTAGCAGAGCCTCAGTCCTCACCCGTCAATCATCAGATATTCCAGTAGCTACTGTTGACATGTTAACATTGCATGATCCATAGACCAAGGTAACCTCTTTCATTCATGTGGGACGTGCCACTAAGTGGTAAAAACAGTCTGTAGTTTCATATTTCTTATTTTAGCATCACTTCAACTTCTCTACGCCTGAAAATGGACTTCATTGATTCAACTTCTAACTGCTTAATTACTGTAGCCAGCAAAGTTTAAAGTTCTACAAAGTAAAATTAAATGATTTTATCCAAATCTGTTTATATTATCTTGTATGAGCCTCTTGCTGGAGCTTGTGTGGCTTATTTTTAATTATGACTATTTGGCGACGTACCAATGGTTTTAGTTCCTGATTTGAGCTAATTTCTTATCGGATTTTTATATTCGGGAGTAGGAATGAAATAAGTCCACAAACACATAAGTTCCAGAAGTATTTATTATTTGGTGGTGGGTAATGTACATCTGCACGAGGATTTAGAGAGACCTACAGACAGATGTGATTATATAAAACAAAAATATATATTCATTGTGTACACCTATAATGGGGGTATAAAGATACCCAAATATATTTTCCCTCTTTCACCAGGTAAGTAACCCTACTTAATTAGATAACACAACACATTCTTATATTTTTATATCAAATTCAAACTCAACTAAAAAATTCAACACCACTCGACTTCTGATCGAATACGGACGAACGCAGAGGGGCTCGAACCTGCGATCCCTATAACAAAGTTATCCTATGCTAACACAATACTTTCACGCGTCGGTATGCCACTGTGACGCTACTTTCCTACCCTCCATAATGCAAATGAAGTGAGTGGAAGTTATTGGGGGATATTGATATTGACTGAAAGTTCAAGTGGAACAGCCGAATTACTATTATAAGTCCAGTGAGGATTGGTAGAAGATGATTTTTTAGATCTGCTTGATCCTAGCGGAGGTAGGACACGGCGGTATTTCCGCCCGATTGAGCAGTCCGACTGGGGTAGTACCTCCGCCCTACAGAATACCGCGGTTATAATAACTTCGTGCTGTGTTCCCAGCGGTGAGTAGGGTAGTCAGAGCTCACTGGAGAATTTGTGCTGTTATTGGGATGAGTCTTATATATATATAATATATGAGTCTTCAAAAAGTACATTGGAAGGTTCTTAAGTTCAAGTTCAAGTTTAGTGAGCTTGTCCTGCTTTGTCTTCTACTGACGGCACAGAAATTCTGTACTTACAGGGTTGGCAGCGCGACTGTGACTCCTCTGGTGTTACAGACGTCCATAGGCCACGGTAACCACTTTCCATCAGGTGGGCCGTGTGCTTGTCTGCCAACGAAGTGGTATAAAAAAAAAGTCTCATATGAAGCTTTTACTTCGGAGTCTAGGGTCCGCTTTACCAGTCTAACTGTGAATTTGGCTGATCTTCGATAGTTTCCGTGAAACGGCTACCACCTGACCTCCACAACCTCAAGACGGTATCGAAGCATTGCAGCTAGACCAGCTGTCAGACTTTTTAGGGCTCCAAGTACCCGTAACGACTGCTATAGATGTTCGTATGGCAACAGGGACCAACGGCTTAACGTGCTCCCCGAAGCACAACCAGAGCAGTGTCTGTAGGACACGGCAGTATTTCCGCCCAATTGAGCAGTCCGACTGGGAAAGTACCTCCGCCCTACAGAATACCGCGGTTATAAAAACTTCGTGCTGTGTTCCCAGCGGTGAGTAGGGTAGTCAGAGCTCACTGGAGAATTTGTGCTGTTATTGGGATGAGTCTTATATATATATAATATATGAGTCTTCAAAAAGTACATTGGAAGGTTCTTAAGTTCAAGTTCAAGTTATTTATTTGTTGAATATGGTACAAAAAGTGATGTTGATGTAGCGAGGGCCAGATCGAGAGAGATGGCCGTGGGTCGGCCGGAGTGCGCAGGATATGCCTGTCAACCTCACCTTCGGCAACCCAGCAATAATCCACAGGCACCGTGCGTTTTAGCCGGTTTGAGTCTGATATAACCTCTCCCACCGGCTCCGGCGGAGGAGTATCCGTGGGGATTTTTCACACGTAAAAAAAGGCATAGCAGCATGAATGTGACGCTTCTGGTATTGCGGTTGCTGTCCATAAATTACAGTAACCGCTTCCCATCAGGTGGGTTGTTTGCTTATCTGCCACTTAGTTGGCAAAAGTATAACACCATCACGCAGCGATGGATATTATCTCGCACACATATTTCATCACCATAACATAAACGAGGCGCGCGCCACGTCTCCGCTCGCCATAAAATAATACGAGAACTTATAACTCGCCCGTAAACTGTATTGCTAAAGGAAATCGTTATTTGATGGTACACTTATCTGTATTATACGATTTCTGTAACATCACACCGTGCTCCAAAAGGGCTGGGTAGAATGATATGGAGTTATATAATTTCATTTTATGTTGAAACATGAATATACTATCCGCTCTTAGTAAATGATTGTATCAATAGTATTTTAGACGGAATTTGACGTAGCTGTTGGACGTTCACTGCTACGTCGTAGCGCAGCGTAGCCGGTGCCCCTACGGCTTAGCGGTACAACATTCAACTACTAAACCAAGCGTCACGTGCCATCACGTGCTATGCGGACGACACGCTAGTGACGGCGAGCGGGGCTACATACCGCGAAGCGATCCTGAGGGCCACGACCGCGGTTGCTCAAGTCGTGGAACGGATCCGGCGGCTGGGCCTTGAGGTGGCTTTGCATAAATCCGAGGCCATGTTCTTTCATGGACCTCGGCGCACGCCACCACCTGGTTCCAGTCTCACAGGAGACACTCTCATCGGCATCAAGCCCCAGATGAAATATCTGGGGCTCGTGCTCGACGGCCGGTGGGACTTCGGGAAGCACTTCCGAAGTCTGGGCCCCAAATTGGTGGGCACAGCCAACGCTCTGGCGCGGCTACTGCCCAACCTGAGGGTCCCGGAGGACTCCTGCAGGAGACTCTACGCGGGTGTCGTGCGGTCCATGGCCCTGTACTGGTGTCCCGTGTGGGCGGACACCCTGAGTGATCGGCACATGCTCCTGCTGCAGCGTCCGCAGCGGAAGTTGGCGTGCCGCATCATAAGGGGGTACCGCACGATATCATTCAACGCGGCGAGTCTCCTCGCCGGATCGCCACCATGGATCCTGGAAGCGAGATGCCTTTCGGCGCTATACCGGTTCCGAAAGGCGGCGCGTGAGCGGGGTCACGATCCCGAGCCCGAAGAAATTCGGGCCGTGAGATCCCGGCTCCACAGGGAAATGGTGGCGGAATGGGAGATACGACTTGGGCGACCAGGCGCAGGGCACGCCGTAGTAACGGCGGTAAGACCCATCATGGGGGAGTGGCTAGAGAGGCCACACGGCAGCCTCTCGTACCGTCTGACGCAGATGATCACCGAGCACGGATGCTTCGGAAAGTATCTGCGTCGGACGCAGAAAGAGCCAACGTCCGAGTGCCATCACTGCGACGCGAGCGAGGACTCAGGTCCGCACACGCTCACCGAGTGTCCGGCGTGGGAGACGCCGAGGCGGGAGCTTGTGGCGGCCCTGGGAGTGAGGGTTCTCACGCTCTCCACCTTGCTCGCGGCGATGGTTCACTGCGCGGATGCGTGGGCGGCCGGCGCCTGCTTCTGCGAGCAAGTAATGTTCGTGAAGGAGGAGGCGGGGCGGGAGCGGCAGCGGGAGCGACGAAGGGTCGCAAGACAAGCTGCCCGCGTACGAAGGCAACTCGGGCGTCGGAGGTCGATGAACGACCTCCGCCCCCCATGAGCGCCGGCCTGGGGGTGACAGGTGGAGCCGCCTATCACCCTGGCAGAAGCAGGCCGCGGCGGTGGCGCGCGTGGCGCGCCTCCCCGTTTCCGGGGACGAGTTGGGGACTCTGTAGTCCCCACACCCGAGAAGAGGGCCAGATCGTGAGAGATGGCCCCTGGGTCGGCCGGGGTGCGAGGGATATGCCTGTCAACCTCACCTTCGGCAACCAAAACGACCCACAGGCGGCGTGCGTTTTAGTCGGTTCGAGTCCGACATAACCTCCTCCACCGGCTCCGGTGGGGAGGTTATGTCTACGTGGGGATTTTGCGCAAGTAAAAAAAAAAAAAAAAACCAAGCGTCACGTATTTGATTTTCACTGAGTGCAAATATTTATACCTATAGTATTTACAATAATCGTCGGTAGCTTGTGGTTAATGAGTTGGCCTTACGATCGAGAGGTCCCGGGTTCGAATCATGGCCATTACACTACCCACTTCTAGCACAAGGAATTTAGCCTACAATATGGGGTTCTTCAAGAGGGGCATCAGAAGGTTTCTTCATGGTCGGCAGCACGAGTGTGACACCCCTGGTGTTGCATACGTCCATAGGCCACGGTAACCGCTTCCCATCAGGTGGGCCGTGTGCTTGTCTGCCAACTTAGTGGTATAAAAAAAAAAAAAAAAGGCGTCTGACGGAATGTTAGTAAATGCGGTTTAAAAATAAAAATGACCCATTTTTCGCATTGCGAAAGGCAGAGATAACATCAGTCCATGCACTATGATTCTGGTGTACGATTTCCGTTTTCCTAACAGTTTATTAGTATACTCGTACCTCATTATACATGTTGATTTGGAATCCATATTACTTGCCAGTTAAGCTTACTTTGGGTCTAGGTACAATGTGCTTTTACTATTTGCAAGGCAAATAGTAAAATATATTTTACTCACGTTTTAGGCAAGATCAGCTCCCACAGCGATCCCTAGATCAACAGCACTTAAAGAAATCGTAAAAATTCATAAAGAAGCATGCGACAAGCAGATGAAACAGCGCTCCACGTACGACGTAAACCGTGAACTTCACAAATGTACATAATATATTTTATTTCCACTTTTGCGGAAAAAAATATGTCTGCTGTCAACACAAATTCTAGGTTAACACTATTGCCCTTTACCCTTCAAGACGTACATTCTCATATAGTAAAAACAACTTTATGTACTAATACTTACAGAAATTTGATTTGTAATAATTCAGTAGGTACGGGAAATGGATAAACCGCTTTCATCTTAAACTTTTCCATTGTCGACTTATTTTTCTTACGATATGGATATCCTGCTTCAGGTCGGGCTGGGCGAGCCCGTTTGTATAATGCGCACGTTTTATCCTAGGTCTATCCGCGTGAAACTAGTTCAGGTCCCGTATGTGGGTAGCCTAAATCTCTCAGGCGTATCCTGCATAGACGCAGCGTATAAGCGATTTCTATTAACAAACACAAACCCATGCCTAAATTTTCTTTGAGGTGAATATACTCTGAATTGGCTTTAAAATAAGTCTTACGACCTACTTTTACTCTACTCTACCACCTGATGTTGGTATCGCAGGCTCTTAGTCTACTTTTTAAACAGAATATTACCAATTTAGTCATACCCGGTATGGAAATTAGTTCGGAGTGGCTTGCGGCATACATTCTCCATAGCAACGCAGAGAGATAATATTAAAAGGTTAATCAATCGAGCCCCATTGGCTTGGATCCAAAAGGTTTTGTAATAAAGGTACCCTAAAGCGAACTTTCTAATGTTAGTAGCGTAACTAGAGGATACACAAATTTGTGTATTACATTAACTTGGGAATAATAATAATTACAATACGCCCATTAGCACGCTGGTAGCTATTTCTGGAAAGATGTGGGAGTATAGTAACTTATTCCTTATAAACCGTTGTTATTCACTTTTTTTACGCTTGAAAAATCCTCATAGATACCCCCGCGCCGGAGCCGGTGGGAGAGGTTATGTCGAAATTGAACCGACTAAAACACACGGTGCCTGTGAATCGTTGTTGGTTGTCGTAGGTGAGGTTGACACCTCGGCCCTCGCACTCCGTTCGACCCAGGGCCATCTCATTCTCCTCGAGTGTGGACAGAACCAACAACTCGTCCCCGGAAACGGGAAGACGTACAACGCCGCAGCCTGTCTGGCTGCTAGGGTGACAGGCAGCTTACGCTCATGGGGGGCGGAGGTCATAGATCAACCTCCGATGCTCGAGTTGCCAAAATACGGGGGCAGCTTGGCTTGTGATCCTTTATCGCTCCCTCCGCCGCTCTCGCCCCGCCTCCTTCTTCACTGTTGTTATTCACTAAAAATAGTTGCCAATATAATACTTTAACGTGTGCTCTCATATCTTCCGCTTGGCGCTTCGCCTTTTCTGTAACAGCTTCTTTATCCTGTCCTTCAGTAAAGTAGACTTGTTGCCCAATTTCACAATAGACTCGTCCCCGAAAGTGCTTATTCAATCACTGCACAGTGGTGTGTTAAATTATAACTTTGCCTATCTGTATACAGAGGAGCCTTGAGGGGTCCGCAAGTATCAAGATTGCGGGTGTCTTTATGTGCTTACTTGATATATCAAATTTACATTACAAGAGAGTTTAATGAGAATTTCATATAGGTATTTACATTTTTCTTGCGAAACCCCTCGAAGCGGTTATCCAGTTATATCCAAATTTAACTGCTAAAATTACGCACTGTGTCCTCGATATAATATTGTTGGGACAGATGGTATGCCCGTTGAGCAAATTATTCACCAGCTACAGTGCGTTTTTTTACCAGTGCTGGTGATCTAGTTGGTTTATGTAATAATTGTAGTTTAGCGTTTTAAACTTTAATAGATTTATTTTTCAGTTATTTAATTACTTTGTTAAGAATTTCCATATAACACGCCGTGTCCTGAAAATTAAACACGCTTCGTAGCATAATTAATCGAAATAATATCTTCTCTTTCAGTCACAGTGTTCGATATAAAATTCACAACCTGTGACTCGACTGATACCAAAATAATAATAATTTCTAAGGTTGTTTTAATAGCTTCACATTTATATATTATATATAAGTGCGAATGTTTCCATTTTTTCATTTAGCTTTATATGGCAGATGCTTTTGAAATTTTCCACAGATTTCTTAAGAATTAGTCGAGAATAGATGACTAAAAATCTAGTCTCAAATAAATAAAAAAACATGTTATGATAAATTAAAAAGTTAAGCAAGGGCAAGAAGGTTATAGTGCTATCCAGTTACACTAATGGATATTAAGTCCTCTCAGCTTTCACATTTATATTTAGAACTATATTTTATTTAGCGTTAGACGGTTATACTGTGTTATTTATGACTCGTGTTATATAACACTTATAGGTCCGATATTAATGTTGGAGCCGCTCTCTTTTTTATTATCCTTGGCAAATTTATATTATATTTAAGCATCTGTGCGTTGGTTTGATCTTGCTTCTTCACATCACTTGGACGTGTGCTGTCCTTGCCATTTATCTGAAAGTTACTTGATGCCTACATTTACACTTCAAAAGAAACCTCTAACTCTGCTAACTCTTTTCTAGCTTTCTCATTATTGGATTGATTTATTTCACTTTGTATTGTGTTTCTTTTTTCATTATAGCTTTCAACTTACACAAGAGATACCTCTTGATGTATTAAATAGTAGAATTAAAGTTCGATAAAAAGGTTTTTTATTGATGATTAAACGAACTTACCTGAAGTGAAGTTCTATCCCAATTACACGAAGGCTCTGTCCGAAGAGATCATGGTAACTATGTAGTACCGCGCAGGTGCTGCCATCCAACCACTAAATTTGAAATAACAATATAAACAAAGAACAAATTAACGAGCCACTAGTAGCGCCCTCTCTCGGGAACTCATTTAGTTTAAAGTAAAGATAACTGGAACTATGAACACCATACTTACGTACTGAAAACGCATAAGGGTCTCATGGGTCCTACGATCATGAGTATACGGGACAGGGAGGGAGATGATCTCTTCGGACAGAGCCTTCGTGTAATTGGGATAGAACTTCACTTCAGGTAAGTTCGTTTAATCATCAATTACACTCGGCTCTGTCCTCGAGATCATGGTAAATATGTAGAATTTGAAAGAAAAATGCGTTTTATATGCTAGTAGGTATATATATAAATGGACTGATAGATGTATCAATCTAATTGATGAGAAGGTAGAAAAAGATACTTATAATAATAACGCTTAATTTGAATAATCAATATATTAAGTATACTCAATTCGTTTTATAATAACTACTAAGTAAATAACATAAATTATTTTTCTTTTTTAACAATTTATAGAAATAACATACTCATTTGGAGTTTAATACGGATACGGCGAAATCATTGGCATTGTTAGTTAATACTGGTCTTTGATAAAACCTAGCAAATACTGATGATGACTCACTCCAGCCAGCAGTTTTTCTAATTAAGTCTATGGAGACTGTGCCTGATCTGAGAGCTGCTGAGGTAGACGCGTGTCTGGTGGAGTGGGCCTTAAATTTATTGGTATCAATACCACTGTCACATAAAACATTTTTTATCCAACGGCTTAAAGTCTGTGAACTTACAGCCCTATAAGGGTTCTTAAAACTTATGAAAAGATATTTTTCTTCACCTCTAATTGACTGAGTTTTTGATAAATATGATCTAAGTGCATCTGCAGGGCAAATTCTTGGTTCATCAGTAAAAAATGGTAAGTGTAGACAGGGTTGTGTTTTACCTATAGACGAAGTTTTAATTAAATCAGGGATTTTAATAGAAATATAGGTTGAATTTATACATATATTTTCAATATTAATTTTGGAGATTGTTTGCACCCTGTGAGCCGTAACTAATGAAATTAGTGTTACAGTTTTCTTGGTCAAACAATCTAAGTTCAACTCATCATTAGGATATAGTCTTGACAAGTAATTGAGTACAATAGACGGATCCCAAGTTTCATTATATTTTGGCAACGGTGGTCTTAGTTTGTAAAAACCCTTAAATAAACGAAGAATTCTGTCATCAGATCCGATTTTTGATCCGATTATTAATGACAAAGCTGATCGATGACTGTTCAACGTTCCATACTGGGCTCCTTCGTTAAAAAGACGTGTAAGAAAATATATGATATTTGGAATAGAAGCATTAAACGGGTCTAAGTTAAGGGATTGACAAAACAAGAACCACTTTTTTAAACCTGTATCATACTGTTTCATAGTATTGTTGGAAAGCGAAGCATACATAATATCGATAGAAGAGGGAGGAACGCCTCTTGCTAAAAGTGCCGTCCGGACAACCTGCCTGCAGCCAGGGTAAGATGAGGTGGAGGTGGTCTGTGGGAACAAGACAAAAGAACTTGTTCACTTGGTTCAAATATAATTATTTCGGACACCAACAGACTCTCGAATAATGGGAACCACGGCTGAGTTGGCCAGTATGGTACGACAACGATACCATCAGCCTCATCGGTAATTATTTTATTAACATTTTTAATATAATAGAAAATGGTGGAAATGCATAAAAAAATATACTGTTCCAATTCAACGTAAATGCATTTACTGCGTAAGCGTCAGGGTCTTTTTTCCATGACACATAAAAGTCGCATTTTTTATTGATTCGGGATGCGAATAAATCAATTACTGGATTACCAAACGTGTGGATGATTTCACTGAATGCATAATTGCTAATTTCCCATTCTATGTCAGGGTGCGTAGCCCTAGATTCTGCGTCTGCTATTTCATTGTTTTCTGAGCTAATGTAAGAGGCAAATACGTAAATATTTCTTTCCTCACACCACTGCCAGAGTTCCTTTGTAATTTTATTCAGATGTGGAAACCTAATGCCACCCATTCGGTTTATATATGATATAGCTGTGGTATTATCAATGCGCAAAAGGACCTGACAATTTTTAAGGTGTTTTGCGAACATCTTAAGGCCAAAAAATGCTGCCATCAATTCTAATAAGTTGATATGCAGGTCCTTTTCTGCAGCATTCCACTGTCCATTTGCAGTCTCTGTGCCGCATGCCACCCCCCACCCTGTTTTGCTCGCGTCAGAAAATATTTCGAGCTGAAATATCTCGTCACGAATAGGGTTACCGTTATATTTAACAGCATTCAACCACCAAAGTAAATCTTGATGAATATGTGAAGGTATATTCATAAAACTTTCATAATCATTATGTGATTTTAATAAGGCTAGATATTTGAACCTTTCTAACTCTTTGGTATACAGCCAGCCGTACTGAATAGCTGGACAAGCTGATACTAGTAGACCCACTAAGCGAGCTAGACATCTAACCTTGCAACGTTTGAGGAGCATAAAGTGCTTTATCTCGTTTATTATGTGCAATTCCTTTTTGTCAGTTAACTTAATAACATATAGCTCTGTATCTATAATGAAACCTAAATATTTACAACTTGTTTTAGGGCACAATGAACTTTTTTCACTATTAATTATAAATCCCAAGGCCTCTAATAATAGTTTCGTCATCTGAACGTTCTCTAAACATTGTTCATAAGTCCTTCCAATACAGCATATGTCATCTAAATAAATAGTTGACAAATATCCTAGACTTCGTAATGTTGCCATTACGGGCTTAAGAAGCTTCGTAAAAACAAATGGAGCTGTACACAAACCAAAAGGAAGCACGTTGAACTCGTAAAGATTATTCTTTAAACCCTGAATGGAAGATATTTGAAAACGCAAAAATTTTCGGTCATTCTTATTAATTGGTATTAAAAAGTACGCATCTTTTAAGTCGAGCGTAGCCATATAGTATTTTTTTGATATTAATTTGATCGTGGTGCGAAGATCCTCTAATTTGAAATGATTTGTATCTATAAATTTATTCAAGGACTTAAGATTAAGGATAAATCGCTTTCTTCCATCGGGTTTGGGTACAAGAAAGGTGCTTGAAACATATTGACCATAGGATGATTGGCAGGGCGAAATTGTGCCTGCTTTTAACATATCTATAATAATCTCGCCATAATCTTTCACATCGGACTTACTTATGGCTTGAGGCAATGGTATGTCACTCTGAACAACACATGTATTAAAAGGTAATTTATAACCTTCGATCCAAGATAAGAGTACCTTATTCTTGGTGATAAGACGCCATCTATCAATAAAATATGATAAACGTCCTGCATGACTCACCGGTTCTATCGGCGGGGCGGTGCTTGGGTCTGTGATCGCTTGTAAGGTGCGCGCGGCTGCGTCTGCGGCGGTGGAGCGCGGCGCTGCTGGCGCTGATACTCCGGGCGATTGTTCGGGGCAGTCATAATAGGTCGTCTCGCCGCAGCTCCTGTCTGTCTGCCCGAGGACGGGAGTGGGCGTTTCGCATTTAAATGTTGTGCCTGCTTTGTTCGTTTAGAAGGTCCGGGTGTAACGGTTGCAGTTTTCATTTCTGCGCCGGTTTTGTTTATTGCTTTTGCAGCTTTAATCACGTCACCTAATTGGTTGCCAAAGAGGTGGCTATCTATTTGAGTTGTGTATAGGTGATCCTTTATTTCTTTTTTGATTGAAGAACAAACAAAACTCCTTCGGATCATCGATTCGGTGTGTTGCAAGTCACAGGCTAGTTTTCCCGCGTCTGTTAGTGACTTAATTAGTTTAATATTGGTACTATCATTAGATAAAACCTGTGAAAGAGCATCGCCTACACAAGCGATTATTAAAGCAATTTGCTTTTGTTTATTCTCAATCGCTTTATCTTTCTTGTTAAAGACGTCTGACAAGGCTGCCTTTACTTCTTGATTAAGTATAGGAGCGTCAATATTTTTACAATTTTCTGGAATGGCATGTTTCTCGAAAATATCTTTTTTAAGATCCTTAGCAAGGCCACTTGTGGCTGTATGCTCCCACCTTATAGCTAGGTTGGAGTTCAGAGCTGGGCCAAATTTTTTATCTTTTGTAGGAGCTTCTCCTAATATTTCTAAAATATCACCTGGAAGAATGTCTTCGTCTTCCTTATTTTCGGCAATCTGCGCATCCGCAAAGGCAGTTTCCATAAAGACAGGCTCAGATGACATATTTACTGAAGCCGCAGCATTTGGTTGTTCCAACGATATGTTAACTACGTGGCTGACCGGAGCCACTCTCTCCCTGGGAAGATCTGTATTTTCAATGCATTCGATGGGTTGTTGGGGTAATTCGAAAGATGATGAGCGTCTTTCGCAAACAATACTTCGAATTGGTTCGTCTGAAAAACATTATAATGTGTTCAGACACATCCGCTTAGGGTAAATATCAGAATTTACCCTAAGCGGAGACAACATGTATAGACAACAACGACACAACATATGTGTAAACTTAGATAATTAAAAATAATAATTTTGTAAGGACGCATTCCATTGTAATGCTCACAAACTGTTCGCAACATTCTAGTTATCAATATTAGCGGACACATTCCATTAAAATGGTCACAGCTCAACAAATTGTATAACTATAGTAGGCATACAGCGTTGAAAATGACAAGTTAAATACATGTATCTTTCAAACGCCTTAGTATTTTTCAGTAAAATACTGTATTTTTCAATATCAATCTTTGGTTGAATCTTTCATATTATACGTATATTACATGCATTTTACACAATATAAAACAAAGTCGTGTCAGGTATATTGTGACATAGTAGTTTATCTACACTCATGCCGATGTGTGAGTGTTAGCTACCTACTATAAATACGCGTAATATTGTAGGTATATTTGAACTGATAGACCAATTTTCTACAAACAAAATTTCGAAAGAAACAAAATGAATCTTTCGCAATTTTCAACGTTAATACATGTAATGATATCATGACGGAAGCATTCAACTTTGTTGCTCACAATCATTTGCATAGCACAGGTATCAATCCCTATGGATTGAACACGGCTAAGATACTGTCAATTGGCGGATACATTCCATTTAAATGTTCACGACCAATAATAAAATATAAAGTGGGTAGTAACAGAATTATTGACCAAATAATAATTCCATAATAATTCCACTGTGATTCGTTATTTATTTTATGATCTACTTACCGATTTCTATTAACGAATCCTGCGAAGATGAGCATTGTCGGTATAATCGCCTTTTTCTTAACTTTTTCTCGATCTTCCGTATTTTTTGATTAACGTAATCTTCAATATATTCATCACTATGTCGTTTTTTCGGCATCGTGGAAGTAAAACGTTATGTTTTGTTTACACTATGTAACCACTTTACACAAAAAAACACTTAAAGAAGGGATCTAAATATTAATATATTTAAGAGGAATGAGAATGCGTGGCGGATAGCGTGAGCACTAAAACGCGAATGAGTTCCCGAGAGAGGGCGCTACTAGTGGCTCGTTAATTTGTTCTTTGTTTATATTGTTATTTCAAATTTAGTGGTTGGATGGCAGCACCTGCGCGGTACTACATAGTTACCATGATCTCGAGGACAGAGCCGAGTGTAATTCAATAATAGAGTAATACTTTTGAACTCAGTTACCTATCATCCTTCAATAATCATCAGAAATCATCGGTCTTAAATAACATATTGAATTCAGAAACAAACGATATAGCTACAAAACAATAGGCTTATAACAATACATAAGTGTGAATGATACATTAAGGGCTGTGAGGGATTTCGCGAAAGACATTAGCAGATTAGTAGATAATATACACAATGCAAACTTGCAGAGAAGGCACGAGGCCACACCACTAAGGAGGCGATATTATTTAGGGGATTACGGCTTAACGCAATTGTGGTGACTTTATAAACTACCCTCATAAATGTCATATTACTCAACAAAGTGGCGTTTCAACAAGTCTTACAGGTCACAAGGATTACATAGTTTTACCTTCCAACTAAACATCTAAGGTGTAATAATTTGGCTCCAACAGCCTGAATAAAAAGGAGTTTACATGGTTTAAGTGTAGTAAAAAGATGCTTTGCAAAGTTATGTGTGTATTTATCGCAGGTTTATAAGTGCCTGGTTAATGGCAATAGGCTCGCCACTTATTACATTGGGACCTAAACATAAACTGGCGAAATGTGGGTGCTAGCACCTCTGCCTACTCCTTCGGGGATATAGGCGTGAGTTTATGTTATGTTATATTAAAAAGTTCACATTAGCGCCAGTGCCAATGCAGTTTTAATAAATGTGGTAAATGTTTATGCACATAGGTATGTAAATCAGAGTTGTATATAAATATTATTTATTTATATTGGTATACTCACCCATGTGTGCTCCTCCAAGTGTAAGCAGTATTACATGCGAATGCAAATAATTTGAATTAGTTACGATTCCCTCCGTTCTCGATTCCCACCATGCATTTTTATTTGACAATAGAGTGATAAAATGCAGAAAAGAAGTGAGTTAACGCCTACATTTCACCAAATTATTTTGGCTCCAATGTTATATTGGGCGACTTAACTCTTCATGGTAAAAATATTTTATATTGTATAAATAATGCCCACGCGATGGCGTCGTACAAGGAGACTATGGTATAGGGCTGTTTAACATCAGACAGATATATACAGCTCAGACTCAGGCACAGATACAAGGCTTGAGTCAACAATAGTGCCCGGAAGACGACAATAGGCTCACCCCCTATAACGTGGGACCGAATTCAATGATTGGTGAAATGTGGGTGTAAATTCACCTCTGCCTAACCCTCCGGGGATAAAGGCGTGATTATATATATATGTTTATTTAATAGTACGCTAATTAAGTCATCTGCGTGATGACGGAAACAGAATGCAAGTATCACTACCTCATCTCACTGGAAGGGTATCGTCGACAAACCGAAAAATATGCCAACGATATCACTGCGAGAGAAAGAATACTCGACATAAAACCCTGTATCATCCCGTCTGGCTAACGTGGAAACAGTAGGCCAAGGCCTCCCAAGAATGAGAGAGGCCTATGTCCAGCAGATGACGGCGATATTCTAATTAATTGAATTAATTCATCCACCTAAGCTAGATACGTTATGATTATAACATTACGTGTCGGTCGAACCTGCTACAAATCGATCGGATGGACATCTGACGTCGTAGTCATTACTTAGACTGAATTATGCTGCAACTATCTGCAACATCGCATTGTGTTCGGAATAGACTACGTGTATAATACATGATTGTCATAAACTGTCTACTCTGGCAGAGTATTACACCTATATGCTAATTGAACTATTACCAAAAACAGCAAATAATTACTAGTATAAAGGCAGCAGACTATTAGTAGTATAAAGGCATGTATTATACAGAAAGAATTACCAGCTCGCGTGCTTCCTTCTTCCTACAGTCCTGGGTCATTCAAGCGGGACGTGAAAAAGCATATGATGAGGCCGTCAAGCTGAGTGTCACCATATTAACATGGTATATGTAAGTAATGGTGACCCTATTTTTGAGACTTTGTTTTTAGTCTACCATCAGGTGGTTTTTCCACCCAATTGAGCAGTCCGACTGGGGAAGTACCTCCGCCCTACAGAAAACCGCGGCTATAATAACTTCTTGTTGTGTTCCCAGCGGTGAGTAGGGTAGCCAGAGCTCACTGGAGAATTTGTGCTGTCACTGAGAAGAAAGGCTTGTCCTGCTTTGTCTTCTACACTGACGGCACAGAAACTCTATATATTTACAGGGTTGGCAGCGCGACTGTGACTCCACTGGTGTTACAAACGTCCATAGGCCACGGTAACCACTTTCCATCAGGTGGGGCGTGTGCTTGTCTGCCAACTTAGTGGTATAAATAAAAAAAGGCGAGACGAAGTCAAATTGAAGTATCCTATATAAAAAAAATATAATTAACACAAAATCGAATGTATTCAACGATTTCGATACGAGTTTGTACTGCGATTAGCTCGACAAGTCACCACTCTGTGAAGTTCAACTCTACACTTCTGTGCAATACCTTCATTCTGTTCTTTGATAACTTTGATATTGGCATACTACATAGATACCTATATAACTATGGGTTTAAATATATGAAAAAACATACGTAGAAAATTATATGGTACAGTCAGCGTCAAAACGAACTTGACGACAAAGTTCCAAAATGATCTTAAAATCTTGGTGTTAACTTTTTTATTCATTTAAATTGTATTATTGTCTGGACTAAAAGTGTGTATATCAAAACAATCAGTCAAAGGGGAAAATGACGACTTTAAGATCATTTTGAGTACTTTGTTTATCAATTTCAACCTGATGCTGACTGTACCTACATAAAAACAATCAGATCAATTCAAATAGACATATTCATGCAATCATTAATGTACACTGAGTGAGAATCGATCGCACAATTGCGAATAAATGTAACAGATAGAACACTTTTCAAACAGCAAGAGATAAAATCCATAAAAGCTTAAATAAACAAGTTATAAAGAACATAGGAGGCACCAGGGACTCGAAGAGTAATGGCTCCTTTGTGAGCTATATTTAATTCTAACAATGCGTGTAGCAGAAACACCCAAGTGCAACAAAATTGATTCTAATTGACACAAGATCCCCTCAGCGTACATATAACTTGACAGCTTAATCGTTTTGTAACAACCGCCTTGTTAATAAATAGATGGATAAGGATGGATAATTGAATTTTATTTTTAGAGTTAGTTGATATTTTATAAGGAATGAAAATTGGGAGAACAATAATGTCAACAGGAATTAATGCGATCATGGTATTGGTACATACATACCTTTGGTTTGCCTGCCGTTTCGACCAGGTAACCACGGCTGGTGTAAGGTATTGGTACATACATACCTTTGGTTTGCCTGCCGTTTCGACCAGGTAACCACGGCTGGTGTAAGGTATTGGTACATACATACCTTTGGTTTGCCTGCCGTTTCGACCAGGTAACCACGGCTGGTGTAAGGTATTGGTACATACATACCTTTGGTTTGCCTGCCGTTTCGACCAGGTAACCACGGCTGGTGTAAGGTATTGGTACATACATACCTTTGGTTTGCCTGCCGTTTCGACCAGGTAACCACGGCTGGTGTAAGGTATTGGTACATACATACCTTTGGTTTGCCTGCCGTTTCGACCAGGTAACCACGGCTGGTGTAAGGTATTGGTACATACATACCTTTGGTTTGCCTGCCGTTTCGACCAGGTAACCACGGCTGGTGTAAGGTATTGGTACATACATACCTTTGGTTTGCCTGCCGTTTCGACCAGGTAACCACGGCTGGTGTAAGGTATTGGTACATACATACCTTTGGTTTGCCTGCCGTTTCGACCAGGTAACCACGGCTGGTGTAAGGTATTGGTACATACATACCTTTGGTTTGCCTGCCGTTTCGACCAGGTAACCACGGCTGGTGTAAGGTATTGGTACATACATACCTTTGGTTTGCCTGCCGTTTCGACCAGGTAACCACGGCTGGTGTAAGGTATTGGTACATACATACCTTTGGTTTGCCTGCCGTTTCGACCAGGTAACCACGGCTGGTGTAAGGTATTGGTACATACATACCTTTGGTTTGCCTGCCGTTTCGACCAGGTAACCACGGCTGGTGTAAGCTGGAAAAAAGGTCAGGCAAACGAAAGATTAGCAATATAATTATGTCAGAAATAGCAGTTGTTAGTGTTCTTTTTATAAATACTGGTAATATTATATCTTTTATAATATAATATTGTATATTATATTATAAGTTTATATATTATATTACCATAGCACACACCAATGACTTTTCGATGCTTTTCGAAGTTATTTGTGTATTTATCGCAGTTTTATAAGTGCCCGGTTAATGGCAATAGGCTTGCCACCTATTATATTGGGACCTAAACATAAACAGGCGAAATGTAGGTACTAGCACCTCTGCCTACCCCTTCGGGGATATAGTCGTGAGTTTATGTTATGTTATGTTTATTATATCTATGGGATCCCGACAAGACCATTAGGACCCAAACCAACATCACCTTGCTGGTTGACGGTATTCAAATATTAGATAATATTACATTTAAATAGATACTGTGTGAAACGATTAAAATTACCCATTAAAAAGACTTTTTCGACTCCCTAAAAAGTTGAACAAACTCAAGACCCGATGATAAGTGGTTAACTGGAAGCCGCTGTTTTTTTTGCGATAGCAAAGGTAATAATTAAGCCAGTATTTTAGCAGGTAGCACGGAATTAATTCAGTACTGTATGTTTTTGCTCTTGTAGAGTACGGACTGGAGTTTTTAATTATAGTTGTTATTGAGTTCAAGTATGTGTACAAACTGTGCTAAAATATTATTCTACAACATTCTACACAACGCAATCCAGATCCATGGTAAGCATAACTTAACTAGCTTGTGTTATGGAATCTAGAATGCGGATAAACATACTTAAATACTTTTTTTGTAAATAAATACATATTATACATAGAAACACCCAGACCAATGCAAATACATATTCATTCATACAAATATTTGCACTGAGCGGGGATAGAACCCGCGCCCCCTGCGTAGCGGTTGTGTTCACTACCGCCACGCCACAGAGGCTGTCGATATTATTGCTGTATTTGCATGTATTCCGAAATAAAACCAAACTGAAAATGTTCTCACTAGTTCATATTTACGTCTCGATCAAATCTTCAACTACAAAAATTGGGCAAGTTGCTTGTACAATGAGAATTTGGAAATTTCATGTCTAATTTATTGTGTCATACACATGAAATTTATTTTATTTCATTTATTATTTCATGGAAAATGGTAATTGCGTTGACTGAAACTTTTTGGTTTGTTTTATATCCCGCTCATTGTAAATATAGATTTGCGTTTGTCTGGGCACTTCCAGGTACTACACACAGGCACAAGGGCATCTGCCTACCTTATGTTGATGGTGAATACGATCTGCAAAAACGATGAGCTCATTCAAAACTAAATACCAATTGCATCTGCTAGCTGCACAGAAGCGGGGTTATACTCATCCTGGGAGTACTTACTGGAATTAAAACCACAATTTGAAACCGAGGTGACGTTCGGTAAACCTTGGTCGTTGCACTGGTCGCACACCCTGTGCTTGTTTGCATAAAGTCCCTGTAGGACTAGGAAACCTAGCACCTAGTTGATATTATTACAAATTACACCTGTGACGAACATCCTTTTGCTTTAGTCACGGAGCTCGAGAAACCCAAAACAATCTACTTAATTCCTTATCTCTGAGTACTGTTAACCCAATCTGTAACACAACCCATTAACTGCCCAGGAGGCTCCACAGTAATATTGCCTTCAGAAGCGTCAGATCCAGTCAGTCTTGGTTCACAATAAATTTGATGTAGAATTTACGATACGCCATATTAATCCTTTATCGCAACATCGGCCGGCCCGGGGGAAATAACAAGCGGATGAATTTCACCGGTAGGTACATAATTAAAACGACAAATGTGCGCCAATTATTGGAGCTGGCCGGTGCCCTAACTTGGCTATCTCATTTAGAAAGTTCACCCAATTATTGGATTTTTGATTGCGTGTTGAATTTCATATTGGGGAGGGAGTTCTTTTTTTGCGAAAATTTAATGGTAAAAGCAATAGATTATTTTTCTTTTTCAGGTCTTATCCCGCTTTTATGGGAGGTTAACTATTTTAGCTGATATTCTGCACCGTGCGCGGGTGACATCGAAGCCCTGCACGTGTTGTTTTGTACAGGAAAGGGTGGGACGTTTCATCTGTATATAAATTTTTCTATTAAAAACTTTCTAATTTGGAAATATGAAAGTAATAATATTTAAGAGCTATTAGCAAATACTAATTTAAACGGGTAAGTCAGTATAGATCCCAGAAATGTTCAGTTCATACATGTTGATACAGGTAAGGGTACGCTACGAATCAGCAGGCTGCTGTAAGTACCTTAGTATCAGTAAGTAACCAGTACCTTAGTAATCAGTATAACTTTTGCCAAATTAGAACTTACTGCCCACGGGCGAAAACCGTGGGAACTTGCTCACTTATATCAAAATACAAAACTTAAAACTCATTAAGTTAGATAACGGTTGCCATAACACTCAAATAACTTACATAACATAACATAAACTCACGACTATATCCCCGAAGGGGTAGGCAGAGATGTTAGCACAGTGGTGAGCCTATTGCCATTAAACGGGCACTTTTAAACTTGCGATAAATAATACACACATAACAAAAAAAAGCATCGAAAAGTCATTGGTATGTGCCATGGTAAAACCTGGGATCGAACCCGAGACCTCGTCTCAGCAGTTAATTACCCATACCACTAAATATCTGACCTTGAAAATTTTCCTGTTCTCAATTTCTCTGAGTAGTCTTCTTAGAAGAAGTATATACTAAAAACAGAGTCTACGGATAATCTAGTCTCTAGATAAGTGGCAATTATTTGGCCGGCGTATTGTAGAACAGAATGACCAATGTATGGTATTTGATGTTTATGCCATGCGTTGAAGACTGCCGTAATTCGTCATTCTATTCAACAATACGCTGGCCAACAAATTGCCACTCGT
Source organism: Eilema griseolum (assembly GCA_963662185.1). Taxonomy (NCBI): domain Eukaryota; kingdom Metazoa; phylum Arthropoda; class Insecta; order Lepidoptera; family Erebidae; genus Eilema; species Eilema griseolum. Next base: position 31,930,853 of record OY759230.1, read on the forward strand.
GTAGGCGGGCTGGAATAGGTGATGATGTCACAGTTAAAAACATCAAATAATTTCACTTATTCTGATATGTCTTATGTCCTGACTGTCCCCATGGGAAAAATGCAACATACCTGTTCGCGCTCGTGAAAAACTTCTTCACTATAATTATAACAGATAAATGCAGAATTAGTTTAATACCAGTCACTCCATGAAAAATATCTAAGGTCATCGCTTCGCAGTTAGACTGGACAGCCGACCACAATTGGATTGAAAAAAGACTCGGACGGTAATAAAAGCATCATCGCTAAAGTATAAAATTGTAGCTGTTCCAAGAAAAACCTAGTTAGTAGGTTTCAAACATTTGAAATCAATATTTTCTTATTCAATTTTGAAGCACATATGAGACCACTTCCGAGCGCAGAGCGGGCGAAGCGGAAGCTGAGGCGAGAGCTGCGCGGCGGTGAGTTCATATAACAAAGAATTCGTATTGCATTCCTTCTATATGAGTCCGCCTTCAATAAAATGGATGACCCATTTGATGTATATAAATATCTAGCAATGGCCCGTGACTTTGCTAGTAATTACTATTTAGCGAAATAAAAAATGTTATCTTGTGTTTTATACCAAGTAATATCAAAATCGGTTTGCGATCTAGATATGACACAGTAAGTAACCTATGACAAACAGAGTTATTTTCGCATTTATTAAATTAATGTAGATCTAACTTCTTATTTCTATAATATTGTATGGCGATCCCAAGATGTCTTAAGTTCTCATACGATACGTTAAATTCAATAGTGATAAATTCTAGTAGAAAATTCAGTCTTGCCCGCTCTAAAATGTTGTTCAAACAAAGCTAGCAGCTCCCATTCACGTGCGAGCACACGCCACATTATTTCGCCAGTTATTTTCCTCCCACGAGCACAAACCAGCAGCACTTTCCACTTGTTTTACTTCGATCCCCGAGATACACATAATAAACCACTCGCAGTCAGCACACAACTGAACCGCACAGTGGGTACACAGTGACTGTTTGCACAAAACAATCTTGAAAACCAATATTCTTGTATAAATGGAGGCTGTCATTTACAATTTTGTTTTCATGTATGCACTCGTATGCCCAATAGATGCGAGAGTAGAATAGCGCGATGGTAACTTTAAGTTGTTGGAGAAAGAAAATTTAATTGATCTGTATGAAGATTAAATAAGTTATAAAAAATATCATGCGAATAACGGTAATTCACTAAGAGGTTCAGAGTTTTCGACATGGTGCCCGCGGCTACATTCTATCATTTCTCCGCTCGCCAGAGGCAGGAAATTCACTCACACGTTGTGTTAGGTAAGAAAAAAATTCATTCCCCACACGCTAAGGCTTTTAAATAATCTTCCTGCTGTGGCTTTTCCAAGCTACAATTTGGAATTCTTCAAAAAAGACATTAGAAGGCTCACAATTTTGCTGCCGATACTGTAAGCAGCAAAATTGTGACGCCCTTGGTGTTGTACACATTCACAGACCATGGTAACCGCTTCCCATTAGATGGACCATGTGTTTGTATGTCACCTAAGTGGAAAAAACGTCGGCTTTTTCCTACTAAGAAAAAAGAAGTTTAGCCTGCAACTAAAGCTACTTAAGTAACATTAAAAATTGTCCACATCCATCATTTCTACAAACGTGCGCACGTACAGGAAATATTACTTCGGCCATATGTCACAGTAGGCAATCCTTTCATACGTCCGGCCTATAACTGCTCGCCGACAAAACTACTCCAGGACAAACGAGCTAACTTTCCCACAATTTATTCCAACAGTCTGACGTCACAATATTCGCTGTTGTTAGCCCATTGGCTTTTGTATCCAACTTTACCGCTGGAGACGAATATCTATGAGTACCTTTAGTACCTACACCTTTTTATGCCGTACAGGATACGATCTTTCAACATCAAAGCGTAATATTCATACGTTATTACAAAGCTATAATACTTGTGCGGTGAAATGAGGTAGATTTAGCAATATTCTTATTATTTTGAGACGGGATGATCCGCTTCTTTGATGTGAAGTCATCCTGTGACGCGCCAAACCGGGCGGTTGTATTCTATACTTGTAAATTTCGAGCTCGAGGTCCCACGTCCAACTTAGCTTTTCAAAGAACAACTGCCATCTGACCTCCCTCCCTCCCAACGCCAGAAGTAATTGTCTTGGAACCCATTAACGAGAGGAAAACGAACAGTTTGCTGAAACATTTCGACGATTCGCAAATTTACTAATGATACTCACCAGAACGCTTGGTAGAAAGATGGCTAAAACAACAGAACAGATAATAGTACTAGCGTTATTCTGTTATGTAACATCAGCACATTTATAGAAATGCATCTTTACTCTTGCTGATACAAGCACAACCTGTCGAACTGAGGACCGCCGACAGTAACCGAACGCGGCGGGCGATCGCGGCGATTGGGGCGATCCATCACGCCAGCGGGCGATATCGAGACAGTGCACATGACAAACGATCGTCGTATCTCGGCCGAGACGCTCGCCTAGCTACTGTTACAAATGTGCTTGCTCTGGATTGCTGCTCGACACCTTCTCTCCAACATAACATATTATGTCATAGATACCTGTACAGCTTTAAGTAGTTATAGATTGTTTGTGAGACAATTTCTCTGCAATGCAGTCTCGAATTCCGAATTCACAATTGCATCAATCAATGGGCTTATAGCAGTTTATTGCTGGATTCCCAATATGGTTCCTTCAGTTACTTTTTTATTCTACCTATTACGGTTCACTTAATCTAGTTGGGTTATATCTTCAGTCGTCTCTTGGACTCATTGACTTAACAGCATTCGTGGACATATATGTTTATCGCATTACCAGGGTTGTTGCAGAGAAACCGAAGTGGAAAAGTAGAAGCTAAAAAGAAGAACAAAGAACACTAAGATGGTGATGATACTAGAAACGATAACTCTCTTACTTCTTTTTACTCTTAACCCTTTTCCCTGAGTTTTCGCATCTGTGCCCAAATTGTAGATGTGGTGTTGCAGGCTACAGCAACCGCTTTCTAAAATGACTGCTTGTTTTCGAACGTAAGTATCATAAACTCATTTCTGCATTGTGAGTTAGAAAGAGTTCCAAGTAATTAAAATCAATTCACACTTAAAATTATTGCATTTTAAAAATCAGCATAGTAAAAAAGGCTTTTACACATGTTGTTCAGTACACAGGACAGGCTTTTCCCCAATCAAAACTCGTTACACCTCGTTCGCGTTCAATTCACGTAATCTGTAATTCTGTATTTGAATATCGAACCTATCACGTACCATCGCCAATTAACGAGTAGAGCCCGGGATGGGTGCTGGGAGCGGGGACCGGGAGCGGGGGCGTACCGTGAAGTGAGCTTTTTAACGAGTGGCCATGTGTAGCGGGAATTATCATGACGTCGTACGAGGACACGTTAGGGTCGATTGTTGTAAATTTTTTTTTTATTTATATCTTTAACGATTGAAGAATTTTAAGGTGTGTTTCTGTTTCAAATTAAAAAAAATTAAGCCTATTATATATCCTCAGCGGAATAAACTCGTGTTGGTGTATCAGGCAAGTAAAATTAGTATGTTGGCTTTTCCGAGAAGCTGTTTGACTTTCCAACTCTGAAAGGAAAGCATGTTTTGCAGGTGCACTGATTAGGCGGTATGGTTGACTTGGACCCCAAAAAGGCCAAAAAATATAATTATGTGAATAGGTAGATATTATGCTCGATATAATCTCTATGTCAAGTAGTTAAACAGAACATTTGTATTCCAACAAATATTAATTAATTATTATTTCAAATATACATACATACATATAATCACGCCTTTATCCCCGGAGGGTTAGGCAGAGGTAAATTAACACCCACATTTCACCAAACATTGAATTCGGTCCCACGTAATAGGGGGTGAGCCTATTGCCGTTTTCCGGGCACTATTGTTGACTCAAATATTCTTCTGTGAATCTCGTTGTTACTTGTAGATTGCAAAAAAAAATCCAAATCTATTCTGAACAGTTAGATTTTTCGTTTTAATAAAAGTAAAACAGAGTTTGGTTTTAAATAACCAATTTTTTTTCAGCCACTTTTGCCGATTGTTTTTTAAATACCAGACAAGCTTCGCTTTTCGGAACCTTTATTTTCCAAGTAATTTTATCTCAGTATTTTAAGTCGGATAGCCAGCGTCATCTTCACTCAAACTAAGCATAGCTTGAAATAAAATAAACCTACTTTTTTGCAAACAAAGAAATATCATCTTGTAAATATCGTGAACATAGAAACATCCCGATTAAAGCGAGTAGACATATTCTTAAATATAAGTTTAATAATTACACTGAGCGGTAATCAAATCCGTGACATCACACAAATGTAGCTTAACAGTTTTAATATTTCTGAGATATGTTTGCCCGCTGTTCTATTTCCTATTTAAACATAAGAGGGATTATTTTTCAAGTATAACAATGAAGTCACACGTACACATCTGCATCAGCAGTACATGAACCCAGCTCGTTATCAGGCATGGCACGTCCTCGAGCGACTGTGTACTCGCTAACTGTTTCGCTCGCTGAAGTCAAATCGGAAGCGAATCAATTTGCCCTTTGTGAGTTTCCTCTCTCCTGTCCCGGCTCCAGAACCTTCCCGCATTATTCGCTCCACACCCTGCTGCTTTCTGATGCTAATGTTGGACTTAAAAGAGTTCTCTCGCGGTCCAGCCTGTCATTAGAGTGACGTCACGTATCTAAAATCTACTAATAAAGACTGTGCGCTGTAATGCTGCGTACAGAGAATTAAAAAAGTAAAATATTCACAGTAATATAGAAATGAAGCCTAAATTTTCAAAGCTACAATTCTTTATAAAGTCTTTACAGCTTTAAATATAATTAAAGAATCATTAATCTTTACGTTCACAGTTGTTATTTTGGGTCATTCATCAACTCGCTAACGTCAAAATCGGTACCGCGCGCGAGACTTTTCGATTTTAAATTATTTTTTATCGTCAACCTAACGTGACCTATTTGTGTACAGTCAGTTACACAAACGTTGTAATAAATTTAATATAGATACTTTGAGTGTATAATGGGTTCACTAATACCGCCGAGGCCCGAAGCAACCCCCCTGTAGAATAATGGACTAGGATGGTGCAAGCTTGCCTCTTGGGGATGGACGGTCAGATAGCTGTCACTCACATGAAAACCAAAATGAGTCAAATCAAGAGAAGGAGTACGGTCAAGAGAAGCATTAAGTCATTAATCCATTGATAGAAGTGCTTAGCACTCTCAAAAAATGGCATAGCATATAAGTCATAAATATTTGTTAATATATATATTATAGAGAAAGAGAATAAAAATAACCGGGAAGTAAGATGCCAATCGTTCTTTGCGAGATCGGAAATAAATTCATTGTAAGTACATAAATGCCTTATCGATATCCCTTAGAAGATCAATCCACCATTTTATCATCAAAGTCTTATAGTGAAATTACTTACCTTTCATGTCAGAGGATCACTTTAAGCTCAATGGACCATCAGTAATACCTTAGAACTGTAATTACAAACCACAAAACAAAGGCCGTAAAAGTAACATTTAACTCTAGTGTTTTATATACACTCCAGTGTTGCCACAATAGTACTCCTAATATTCATTTTACCGCCCCACTTAAAACATAAGGTTAGAGCTGAAATCAAGTATTTTGACATTAAAAGGTCGAACATCGCGTTGGATGTGGGCCAAAATCAGCAGCAGAAATAAAAAGTATCACTTACAGTTCAGTTGCGCTCTTGCTGCAGCCACTATATCAACTGGAAGTAGCAGTCTTAACTTGAAAGTGCACGGAGATTCATGTTTTTTATGTACTCCCGCCAGCAGATAGAAGTTATGTATAGGCTTTTACGTATGACTGAGAACGATATCTGCGAATTCACGTATTTTTCTCAGTCTTACGTAGAAGCATATTTCGTCGGTAAGAACTAATCGACGTAAATAATCATAATTATGGTATTTTAATTATCATTGTCACTCACATTAGCATTAAAGTTATCGGGATATTTACCTGTTGTATTGTTCTGAGTTTCCGATATATCGGCGCTGTTGCAAGCACCATGATCATGGAGAAACTGAACACGGAGGAACTGAAAACTCATAACAATACAACATGGTAAATATCCCGATAACTTTAATACTGAAATCATAGCAATGACTATCAATAACTATACTGAGCGGAAATGGAATTCTCAACCTATGACATATCAAACGCTTTATTATTAACAGCACGTCACTCAGAACATAAACATAAGTAAACATGCTGAAACTGAAGATTAGAAAACGGCGCTGCGTTCTAGAAACATCGCTAACATAATATCGCGTCAGACAAGAGCGTATTGTGTGGAGGAAACCACACGGCACAGTTACATTCACGCGGAAGGCTGCAGGTGCGTGCCGCCCCCTGTCTCCGCCTGTGTTATTACGATGATTACGCACAGAACGTGCGTTGTTAAGATTTCTCCTGTCGTAACTATAATATACTACACACACGGCGAACAGTTGTGTCGGTGTAACAGTGCGGAAATTCTCTGTATATTGTTAAAATTTGTTTCCATACTTTTTGTTTGACTTTCTTATGTACAGATTTGTTCAGTGTTTATTAAGATTAATGTTTAGGAGAAATGTTTTGCACCTTTTCGGCACAGAAAGGCGCTTTTGTTACGTGAAAACTCGCTGGAATAAAAGTGATTCAAATTTCGCAAACCACCTTTGCAAGATTTTTTAACATAATTCGGAACAAATACTCTTCGGAACGACTAGTGGTGTAGGGAAGAGAAGAAAATCAGCGTTTTCGTTGTCGACCAGGAAGAAGAAAAATATAGACCTCATATGACACAAAAAAAGTACAACCTGAACCGTAGGCCAACAAAATTATGAATTTTCAACAAGTATTTTCGTATTTTATTTTATCATTGGTCAGTTTTCTTTTGCATACTTATACGGCATAAAATATGGTACAACCTGGTACAATAGATTGCTAACTATTTGTTGTTTGCAAAGGGTCCAAGGTACAAATATTTATTTGTAAGGGTCCAAAAACACATTATTTCAACACGATGGGTATCTTACGACCCTCACTGTTTCCGTCGTTTTTGCAAAAGGTAGGTGTCAGATCGTTTTAGTAGCATATTGCGGAGCTCTTGTAGTATGTAGATATAGAATTAGATGTACTTGATGGCAGGGTTTCCTCTTGGTGAAGGAGGTTAGATAGCAGATGCATCCATGAACTTTTCTTAAAATTATATTATTATACCACTTAAGAGGCAAACAAGCACACGGCCCATATGATGCGAAGTGAATACCGTGGCCTATGGACGTATGTAACATCAGGGGCGTTACACTAGCGCTGCCGACCCTAAAGAAACCTTCAGATAGAAGAACTCCATATTGTAGGTGTTTGTGAAAACCGCAGCAAGGAGTTCATTCCACAGTATGAGCGTGTGTGGGATGAAGTTTCTTTCATACCGCACAGTGCGCACCGTCTCAGGTCACAATGTCTGATGACTGATGACTGAGGAATAGGAGTGCACACCTCGTGCTTCAAAGAGTAACTGTGGATATAACACTGGGATTGGCGCTCAGATGAAGAAGAGGAAATGTAATATATTGAAAATAGAATCTTTCAGCTGCCATCATAAGTTACAATATTTCCTTTAGTTAACTATCAACTTATAACTAATAATGAATCTCCTGCCTTAGTGTATGTTCCTAAATTAGATCGATGGAACAATTGCACGATAGCAGTACGTGGGCGGGTAAAAAAGTAAACGAGAATAGCTACTCGAGCGACAAATTATATCGTCTAACAGAATTTGAGAAGACAGCGATATGGAAGACGCGTGCCATCGTAAATAACGGAAAAACTTAAAGTCTTATCACGATATACTTACTCCTAGTACTTACGTACATTTTAGAGGAGTTATAACTTTATTTTAATTATCATTTTTTGTACCAAAAGAAAAACTGGCTTCCACAGTGCTTAACAATGGCTTTCATCTGTGGTTATTATACTTAAAAAAATAATCTCTATTACTGGGAATAAAATATTTGAAGAGTTCCTCAAGTATCTAGGATCCCATCATACTCAAAAGTGGAAAAGGAACATATCGAGGTTGTTATGAATTTAAAAATAATAGTGAAGTCTATTTATACTGTTGATTTATGGCACTTGGTGACATTTGTTGTTACACATATAGGTCTAATAAATATTAATAATAATGTGGAAAAGTACAAATGAGTTCTTCATATGTGCTAGTGAAGTATTTCAAACCTGATTTCTTATACGTTTGTCAAACACGTATCAACTTATTAAATATTAAAGACTCATTGTTTGTGAGCGTACAGTATTTTACTATATTAGGTAAATTGACAGTGATTTGACCAAGAGAAACCGGAGGTAACGACTCATATAACTTTAACATTCAGTACAGTTTCGCACAAATGAATTGGTCGATAGATTAAAATAAGCCATCCCAGTCCAAAAAATCAATCACAGTAATCCTACGGATCGTGCAATTCTTTTCAAAGCAAAAAGTAGATCGTAATATCAATGAGATATCCACTAGAGTATCGCAAAGGAGTGAAACAAAGGCTTGTGTCTGCAGCGTCTCAAGTAATTGATGTTATCTGCAAATATCGATGTTTTTACACGAGGAGCGGCCCTGCCGGGGACGGTGACGGGGCTGCCTTTGTCGCGGGTCCTGCGCCATTGTTGCCTTGCGACACCAGATTTGCATTGATTGCGAACATTTCAAAGATGGACGCTTTTAATGGAAATCTATTGAATGGTAATAGTGGTTTGCTGGTGCTATTGTATGCAGCTATTCAATATATTTAATGTTATACATCTTGAGGCGTTCTTTGAAGATAAAATTAGCTCATGATCGCAACGGTAAACGCTATAATCCTGTTGTGGAGTGTGGTGTAGTGGAGACAAAGGAAAGATAGCCAGAATGCAACGTAAATAAAATACGTATATTGTATCGTTAAGGTAACAGTAGTAAATGCGTGGCTAATCTTTCCTTGATAGTAGGTGTGTACTAGGTACTGGTTGTACTAATAGTCTCTAAATTTCATTACTCGTATTGTATATAAACAGTACCTATTGTTACGAAATAAATGATGACGCGCGTTGCCGGTTCGGTCTGTGTCGCAGCATCAGCAATGCATGTACAGTCAAGGCATCATACATGTGATGTACAGTCGTGTTTCAGATCAAATTAAAGAAAAACATTAAACAATACCTAAAAGTAGAGATGAGAGAAACAAACAAACAACTGAAACGTTTGTTCAAAACAAATGACACTGTCAATGCATAACGCATAGTAATTTTATTGCAACAATTGACAAATGGGTGAAAATGGGGACAATAAAAGTGACACGAGTTCGATACCCGCCCGCATATTGATACGGATGATATAGCGGCCGGGCGGGTCGCAAGCCGAGCGCTGATTTCACCCACATTACAGCACAGGGCGCACAGCCCAACACAAACAGCGTGAGTTTGTTTATTGAGGGCAGCCAGCCATTACGGGCTAAATAAAAGTATCAATTTCTCATTTCCATCATCCGGCGCGTTTTAAAAACACCATATTGATGACCCTTTTCTCGTTATATAACGATCATTGTTAAACGGCAGTTGGTCCCATAAAAGTTAATATGTCGGGGTTGATGAATGTATCCATGGCACTGAAATGCAAGCTTTGGATGTAATTAGAATACGCCCATGGAGATATAAAACGAACAAGTCAAATCGATTTATATTGGAAAAAGAGAAACGACCCAGACAGGACTTGGACCGGCGACCTGTCTCTTACAGGGGGAATGCTTTGACCACTGAGCTTAAGACTTACGTTTCCTATTTTTTCCTATATAACCATCAAATCGCTGCCCCAAATTGGTTCTGAGCATCACTTTTTCCTTTTAACTAATTGCTTTATAATCACATTAAAACGCACGTATTCTTTAGCTATTTTATACAACAGCTTGCAGTATATACATCTAAAACTTCTTCCAGTAGCTTAACTACTAGTAAACACTAAATCACGCCACGTTTAAACCATAATTTGGTTCTTAATGCCCAACAGCAGCGCTCACACCAACGTTCCTGTACATTCTACTGCACAATAACTCTTCAGGTTTACTCGCTCTCGAGTAATAACCGTGCAATAACAAGAGTGAGAACCTCCCGTTATGTGAAGGATAAGAACTTTCAATAACAACAATACAAGAGGTGTTTTAACTTGATGTAAGCGCCGCCGCCCGCCCCGTCTGTATTCGCCATTACGCTAAAAGATGCGGCTGTTAACGCTCATTGCCGTCATTAAGGCATTCGTAGATGATAATCACCAGGCTCGCTTACTTGTAGGCTATTGTCTGTGTTGTTCCAATCTTAACGGGCTAAGCTAACGGCTTTCAGACAATTTGCACCTTGTAGATAGACTAAATCTGTTTCTTTTATGTTGGACACCATTTCTTTTACTGATCGATAGATTTTGTAGTTTGTTTGTAAGTGAGTGTGAGTTTGAAGTTTTATTTCCAGTCTAGCAGAGTGGGCGTACAGTGAAATTGAATTTGCCCTTTCAGTGAGTGAAGCCAGTCACCAGAACAGCCGTGTCTTGAAATTATAAGCTTATATTACCCATAGTAAGATTCTAATTCAAATTCATTTATTTGCTAGAACATGGTGTATAGAGGTGTTATAATAACAAAGTGTAGTTCGCTCATATTCTGCCATGTGATGGCGTGCAAATTTAGTACATTTGTCAATTTCTTACATCTACATTAAATCTATAATCATTACCATTATGTATTTATTATTGTTATTACTTAACATCATTATTTATTTATGATCAAGTGTCATTCTATAAATTTGTCATTTAAATATTCATGTACGTCATAATAATTTTTATTTAATAACATTTCAAACAGTGTCCTTTCAAATAATCTTACAGGTAGTTCAGCAATATTGTTCGGCAAATGATTATATATTATTACACACATGCAATACAGCTAGTTGTTGTCTGCACACTGTCGTATACTACAAACACAAAACAACATATACTTGCATCGTATTTCCACAAATGTGGACAATAGAGCGCCACTTTACTGGGTTCACATACACCAGGACCTTGCCTCTCTTATATCTATTAACCTATTTATGCACTGTTTTTTATTCCTTTCACTACGCACTCAAGCTTTTCAAAGAAAGCTGTATACACTACAGCGTAATTGTTTGTATTGCGTATATCAAGATAGGTACGTTCATCATAAACCCCTGAATGCAGGCAGTTCAAATTGAATTTAATGTTCGATTAGCCTCATGAGCTTGTATACTCACGTTAGCTAATTACTTGAATGATTGAAAACTGGATATAGAATTCGTGTGCTAGAATATGTAACGATGACTTCCAACCTGATGATTTTTATGTAGGGAAGCATTTCTCTTCTTCAAATCATGTTTTAAATTCGCCACTGTCATGCAGGAGCACCTTTTTATCGATACATTTTCTTATATACTATCAATGCAAATGTCAACGACGAGATTGACAAGCACCTCTGACAGTCTGATGTAAGAAGTAGCTCCGCCCCACAGAATGTTCCCGGTGGTGAGTACGGTAGCCAGAGCTCACTGGAGAATTTGTGCTGTCAGTGGGATGACTAAAGGTTTGTCCTGCTTTGTCCTCTACACTGATAGCACAGAAACTCTGTGCTTACAGGGTCGGCAGCACGAGTGTGGCTTCTCTGGTGTTACACACGTCCATAGGCCACGGTAACCACTTTCCATCAGGTGGGCCGTGCGCTTGTCTGCCACCTTAGTGGCATAAAAAAACATAGGATTATAAACTTTAAGGCAAGCACCAGCCAAGCTAACGCCATTTGAGATTAGTTTTGCCTGTACTTCCCCATTGCAGTAGGCTAATTGATTCGCATTATTTTTCAATCAAATCTTATATTTGTTATTGAAAGGAAAAACCCTGGCTCCATCACTTATTAACACAACATTGACACTCCTAAAAGTCATAAATTATGAACTTGTCAGGCCATGATTAGGGAAAGACACTCACCAATCGATGCGTTATCGACGACATAATAATATATTAGGAGCCAATGACTGTCTATTTCATTTGTCAGTCGGTCATTAATTCAACGGAACCCAACCTCGACCTACATACCTAGTAGATACACAGAAGACAGTGCAATACTAATACATGCGGATGAAATTACCAGAATTGTAAAAATCAACTAGAGTAGGAAGGAAGTTATTGACAGATATTTGAGTAGCACTGGATGCATACTTTATTATGAGAAAGACAAAAGAAAGAATAGGAACATTTATTTAGTGCAAATTGGTCACACATACAAGAAATTACACAACACAATAGAGACATTGGAAGTACTGGAAGAATGTTCACACATTAATAATAAACATGCTTTCAAACTCCATACACAACAAGCGTGCAATCAGTGTGACTCACAAATGCACCAAATGGGTGTCCAGTTCAGCATGTGCCAGATAGAAACCTAGCGCTGGTTTTCAACTGGAACCCGATTGGGCAGTGACACACGGACACCAAACTGTAGAAGGCGTGTGTGAAACTGTGTACGTGTAAATGAAGGTGTCCAGAAGTCATGTACATATTATACAATAAATAGCGAATAAATAAATAAATAAATATTCCACGACATTCTACACAACGCTATCTAGACCCATGGTAAGCATAGCTTAACTAGCTTGTGTTATGGGATCTAGAATGCGGATAAACATACTTAGGTACTTTTGTTTTTTGTAAATACATACATATTATACATAGAAACACCCAGACCAATGCAAATATACATATTCATGCATACAAATATTTGCACTGAGCGGGAATCGAACCCGCGCCCCCTGCATAGCAGTCGAATGCTCTACCGCTACGCCAACAATGACAACGTACAAGTGATAATAATAATACTATACATATAAAAAGTACTCAGTCAATTGTCAATAATCATGGTTTAATGGTTTCTGTGAAAACATATAATGTGTGAAGAAAATGAAAAGATATGTAAAGAAAATTTTCGCAAGAGTTTCACTAGCGGTTAAGCCGTATCGGTATCTAGCTCGAATGGCTGGTTCCTGAGGAAGCACCACCTTTAACTGAATATTGACTTGAAGCACTGTACTACAATATGAATGAAATACAGCGCTATATATATTTCCTTCATCTTGTGAGTGCCCATCTTATCATTCCTCTACTTTTACGAACTTTAAATTAAAATTTACAATGCACGTCTTTAGATACCTAGAATATATTGTTCTATCCGAAAATTGACGCTGTCAATTAAAAATGTACATAGTCAAGTCCAAGTCCAAATTTGCCAACCGCTAACACTTCGTATTATCCCCACTTCATACGTTAAATCAGTTGTAAGCAGGTGTGCCGTAGTTGTGCAAACTCAGCCACGTCTCAAACACTCCCGCGCGAACTATTCACTTACATTTTTAACACACCCTTACCCTTCTATGGAATTCAAGAACGCCTTAACGTCACTAGAGGGGATAATGTGAGCGACATGGAGTAACGAGGTACCCACATGCGCCGAAACCTGCTCAAGGATTAATATTGGACTCTCAATTATTTTTAGATTCCGATATGAAACCGGTTTGGAACGTGGGTAATCGGATTTGTGCCGGGATTAGTGAGGCTGGCAATAAAAGGTTTACATTCTTAACTTAGATACTGAATTGTACTTTATCGAAAATATATTTTTAGTGGATATAGAGACTCATTTTAAACTCTCAGGGGATTGATATCAGTTAAGTTTTCCCTTAGTTCAGTAAGATCTGCTACCATGACCATAGTTTAAAGAAGACTTTTTTAATACTATGTCATGATCCACCAGTACAGCAAACTGCACTCTGTGGTTTACATTTACCATTAGTCTAGTCTAGTGGATCCTGTAATATTGGCAAAGAATCCATCATGTACTCCACCAGTAGACTAAACAGCGCTTTAGTCTCTCAACACCAAACTCATTACTTAGGATAATTTACTTACGAGATTAAATTTTATTATTTTTATCAAAGAAATTCTCTAAAGATTGCTTTGCTTACCTACTTCATCAATATTTTACTTGCCTAATTCATTATCATCATCAAATTACATATTTGTATTCAAATTCAAATTGGAACTATCTATAAATTATGTAATAGAAATCTCTAATACTAATAATGGTGAGAGTATCCTTATTACATTTGAGCTAATCTGTAGTTTGGTGTGTCACAAGGTCAAGTGTAAGGGGTCTTGTACGTTAAGGTCAGCAATGAGCGAGTAAGTATATCAGGCACACAATTTGCTTATTTTTATATTACTAAGGTAGCAAATGGCCAATTGCACTAAGCAGCTATCTGGATTTGCTACCTGTAGAGCTAATTTGGTCTCTCGGATAAAGTGTACAAAATACTATTTACTGTCATTTAAACTCGATCTTAGGTCAGTAGGATTGATTCAAAATACACTTATATTTTGCTGAGAAACATTATGTATTGAAAAGTTGTGTATCCTTGTGTGTGATATCCTTTACTATATCTTAGCGCAAGTGCAAGTAAGAGTTGATAAAGCTTTATTACTATAGAATGAATTGGTGTGGCAACGTATAAAACACGAACAAAATACAATCAGACTTACGGTAAAAATACGCTCTGTTGTAGTGACAGCCATCAACAATTAATTAAAGTAAATAAAAATTTAAAATGGCACAGTCTTTATTTTTAAATCGTTAAGGCAGCTGCGCGTATGACCCCAAGTATAACACTGAAATTGCGGAAAGTTGACATCTAACTTTCGGTATCCCAAGCGTGCGCTTCCTACAGCAGCAGCTTGTGACGACACAGGCTTATTACAGCACCCATTGCATTTATATTGCAACATAACCCAAAACTCATTACGTAAACGAAACTAAGTTCACAAACTATGTGTGCCCTACGTGTGGGGTGTCTACGTATCGTGCGGAGTGCGGACGCTGCGGTGGACAGCCGCGCCCACCGGACGTAGGAATTTCATTTCCTGCGTCTCTCCACCTGAGACGTGGACACTTTAATATTGCGACCACATGATGCGCTAAATGCAGAAAACTAACTGTTGGTTTTGATGTAAAAGAGATCGTGACTTGTGAGTGGTCTATTGCGAGAATATGACGAAGTGGATAGTGGCATATAAACATAGTATACTATACGATATAGACTAAGATGTATCTCTCTCCTATTAACTCTAGTTGCTAATAATACTGGGAATTAAAGTTCTGGTTTTCCAGCATGAATGCATTAACTCAACCACGGAAATATTAGTTTTCCACTAAGTATCGTCTTAAATTAACAGTATTCCAAATTATTATGGCTTTTCATATGCGTCTTTATCAGGTCGTTCTATATGGGGTGGTGTCTGGGAACTGGGAAATTACGATTATTTATTTGTTAAGTAGATAATTGCGATGGGAAAGAATCGCTTGTTGTTCTTATCGTGGTCTTTATTCCTGGGTTCGAGTGGAATCGAAGTGAGTAAAATATTTTTGACTGTCACCGACATTTAATTAATTTTGAGTGTTTTAATACGTCTCTTGCCTTTTACTTTAACCACATTACGATGACAACTTGAACTGAACTTACTGTATCACCTGCATAACGACCAACTCAGATATAGTCCGTGCATGCAAGGTATGAGGTACGGTGAAGCGCGGGGGGAGTGTCACCGCAGCTTGTAGCAGCTTATGTGAACGATTTCCATTTGTGAATCCACTTTTCCAACGTTGCTATCGAAACCAAATCCTAACATTGATTTATAATATTTTGAGTTCTTAGTTATTGGAAAAGTTCAGTAGAATGTGGTTGCAGAATCACTAGAATGATTGAATCGGACGTCCAGCAGATATTTGCCTGGTTGAGTCTGTTCGCGGATGGTGTCGCTGCGGCAATACTGCTTCTTACACCGACAGATACTTGCCTGTCCATCTATTTATTTTATACTCCTATTTAATTTATATTTAAGTATATTTAGCTGTGCTCAATTTTTAACAAAAATACTTTTACATGTTGCTAACAATATTTTATGTAATATTATAGACTGCAGGTATAATTAATTATCAACAACGTGATAGACCTTAAAAAACTGTCTATATAACCAGCCGTTATAATGTCTATTATAATGTACAATCAGCATCAAATTGATCTTGACGACTTGTACTCAAATAAAAATGATCATTTTGAGACCTTGTAGTCAAGATCGTTCTGGCGTTGACTGTACCTTAGTATTTTTTTTAATATTTTTTTCTTTTCTTTCTTACAAATATAGAATAACCAAAGCCTTGCGCATAATTGATTCAAAATATAATAAGTACTGATAATTTGATGTCGATGAAATCGGCTACTAAAAGAAGGCGTGTGCGTGTGATGTGATGTGAGAGCCACTGCGATGTACTTGTTTTCTACCGCAGTCCTGTAAAAGATCAAGTTTACAATTTGTAATAACTGTAAATGAGTGAAACCGCAACACATTGGCACCTTAAGTTTAAATGAGATGTCCCGCGAAGGTAACGGGCGAGGCGGCGGCGGCCTTATAATTGTATTCTCGCCCCAGTCGTAACGCTTGATTGAGGAAACTCTGTCTTTACACAAAAAATAGATGACGAAAGAAAATGTTCAAGTTTCTTGTTTCACGAGGAAAATGTCAGTTTTTGTCGACCCTGTGGATGTGCTCAATGATCCTTCATTATGAGAAAAAATCTTTGTAACATTGTTATTAAGTATTATAGCCATCAGCATAACATGTTGATTGTACGAACACCGGTATAGATTTAGGTAGCGTAGGGCTTTTACTTAATAGGTAGTCAATTAAAATAAATTGTTTGACTGAGCTTATTAAAATCAAATACAACAATGTACCACCGAATGACGTCACACTTTTTGTATTGTGATTGCGATGCTACCGCCAATAACTCAGCATGAGACTATGTATACTGTTGATTAATTACACTTGGTGAAATTTATTGTTACACATATTGAGAAGACACTTGTACTTTTTCCACAGTATTTATTATTGCACATGACAGGCCACTGTCATTGTAAACCTTTGAGGATGCCGTAAGGCGAAACCGGTCAGGTCCCATAGTAAATACTGTGGAAATAGTACAAGTGTGTGCTTAATACGTGTATATGTAACTCAGCATGAGATTTTATTTTCTTGAAAGTTTATGTAGAAGAAAAACAAAAAACCATAAAGAGCTGGAACTCGAGCAACTCAGGGCGCACATTAAAAAATTTAAGCTGACTTCAAAGCAACTTTTTCCAAAGCACGCGACCCACCTGATGGGAAGTGATTACCGTCGCCTATGGACGTGTGCGACACCAGGGGCGTTACTGAATAAACATTCTAATGCCCCTCTTGAAGAACCCCATATTGTAGGGAAAACCGCAGCAGGGAGTTCATTCCATGGCTTGTGTGTACGTGGTAAGTTTCTTTCGTACCGCACAGTGTTCCTACCGTAAAGTTATTTCAGGTACCTTGAATAAAGCACATAGTGTTGAATTAATTTGCGGTTACATTCCAAAGTCCCATGCTCGAAGTAAACTGGGCCACTAATGGGTAGCATTTGTAAATCATTAGTTTATGTACAGCTGGACATTTAGTGTTGCCATACATCTGTTATAAGCCCTTTTATTGGCAATTACGATAAGGACGAGTTATCTACTAACAACCACGCTAAACAATAAAGATTTATTTGCATGGACAGACGTAGAAACGTTTATCATAACAGCTAACTAAGTATATATTTAAGCATGAAGGGTAAGGTACGAGTGAATTTATGAAGCATTTACTTAGAAGCTATGATTAATTTTGGAAAACCTATAGACACTGATATATAGACAGATGAATCCTACGATGCGACGGCACCCCAAAAATGTGGGAAATGATTTATATCTATATGATAAATCAGAACACCAACATGGGTTCCAGGTAGCTTAGTCTGTCGGTATTAGGCTCACTATGGGTCCGAGTTCTGTCATCCTAGCATTATTCCCGAATGTATCCGATACTTAGGTATACTTCGGAGCCTTACCCATTTTGGTCGGCTTATACGTTCTTATAAGCATATCGGCCTGACCTCCGTCTGACTCTGATGGGTCAAATATAAAAACCGTCACGTCCAATAAAAACCATTACCATAACTTCACTAAACATAACGACATAGTGGCACTAAAGTGTATCACGTAATGCCTCTCTACCTTCACCGTATGCAAGCATGACCGGTCTGGGTCGGCTTGAGATGTCGTGCGGTGTCGGTACACCGAGTGTACACAGTACACTCGGTGTACCGACACAGGAGTGGCCCCAGCAGCGATCCCTGCGGTAGGGATCGCTGCTGGGGCCACTCCTGTGGAACATCTGATACGACTGAGTGCATCGCGGTGAGCTTGTAATGCAAACGACCTATGCAGGTCTCTTGTATCTACTTAATTATTATTTGTGAATTAATAACCGTAGGTCTAGACTAGGTCAATACTAATAATAATTATGAAGGCCCTGAATCACAGATACCGAAAGCGGAGTTGTCTTTTTATCAGATCTAAATAAAAATGACTTAGGTAGTAACGTGTAAGTGTTAAGTACGGTATTATTGAAACTCATTCGACTTTTAAAACTTCCCGGGACTGTGACTTGATACCTACGTGTAATACGAACCCGGAACGTAACCGTAATGTCGACATGCCGAAGACGCGCGACGCTCGACGGAGCAAAGTAAAGAGCGTCGGCAAGTCTACAAAAAGTGATTATTGGAAATAACTTGAAACTGTAATAAGAACAAAGATTTTCTATCCAGTGCCCTCTCCTGAATATGAAAGTAGCGACTAAACTATTTCGTAAGTGAATTCTCTGAAATATTTGAGAAAGTTTTCTTAGTAAAGTAGAATTTTTGACCTGAAGGAAATAGGTATGATATTGATGGATGTTTTTTTTTATTTGTTTTTTTCATTATGTCGCAACTGAATGGCAAGCTACCTCATAACAATTTGTGTTGAGACCGATAAATACGAGTACATAAACTTAAGTCTTAATTTCAATTTATTCGTTAACTGAGATACATTACGAACGGGCCGGTCGGAAGCACTTGAAACTTGAAACTGGTGGGTTCGTATTTACGTGAAGTGTGTTAAGGTAAAGACAGAAGAAGCCGAATGATGGGTCATAACTGCCTAACGCGGTTTGAGTAAATTTTGATGTTTAGTGCTTTTCGATTTTTGATGACGATAAAATATACAAGGGTGTACATAAAGGGTATCGCTCACAAAAATTTTACTTTGTGATACAAATGAATATTTTTCCTTTGAAAGACCTCCATTTTTATTTTAGCAATTGGAATACAATTTTAGTACATCATCGTTTGAGCCTTTATACAACCCACTAGGGATGTTGATGTCTATATTTTCTAAAAACCTGAAGGGAGTAGTTCGTCTCTTTAAATATATATCGTTGAATAGTTGATTAAGTCAGGAATCGTTGGAAATCCATTAATGAAAGCCTTGAAACGTCATAGTCTCTACAGACTTTTATATCAAGAACTAACATTGACGTAAAAAAGTATTTCAATACCGGACGATATAAGTTCCAGATAGATACATACATCCATAAGTCTACCTCGGAGAACTTAAGTTATTTGTGTTAAATTTATGTCCACTTGGTTCTTGATCGGATACTGTGCACCGTGTTTGGGTGACATCTAAGCCCTACACGTGTTGTCCTGTGTAGGGAAGGCGATGAGACTATAGATTATGAGGCTTTGCATGTTAATTTTTACTAGCATAAGTATGATATTATGACCCAAAATTATTAAATAGTAAATTCAATTCCGTCATTCCGCTCGTATGCAGAGATTCCGCTGTTCAGAAAAGACAACTGATGTGTTTTTGTAGGTTACGGGTACCTAGGTACCACATGCCGTCTACAATACTTCATGTGGTGTTCGCAAATTCCAAAATGTCTAGATATATTGTACAAAATTTATGTATTAAACAGATTATAAACTTAATTTCGCACATTTGGCTATGATTGAGCACTGAGCACATATTGAGACGAGGTGAAATGCACCTAACGTGAATTTACACTCAGTCGATGTGTATGTTAATATCATTTTTATTTAACTGTAAGTATATATTATTGTCTTGGCTCCTACTTGTCTGTTTACACACAGACGCACAGTTCAAGAAGACTCAATTACATTTTTCTCATTATATTTGTCTGTTTATTCAAACTTGTGAGAATCAACCGCAAAAGATCTGCCTCAAGCTATTGTTCTTGTTTGTCATTCACAAACGTGATATTGCTATATTTAAATATTTTAGATGTATTTTATCTTCTCGCAATAACGTGTCTTTGTCTGCCACCTATGTAGTGTAAAAAAACGTGCTACATTAGATGAAGGTGCAGAATTGTGTGACGTAACACGATATATCTTATTGAACAATCTGGACGATGAATGAGTTAACAAGTTAACGTGCGACATCGTGCGTTGTGAAGGGCAGACGTTCGTCCAAACGACAACGACCCTTATCCCTAGCAGTAATATAAACCTATTGAAGAACTGTTTTTCTATACTTTGAATTACTTAGGTACATATTGGAATTTTTCAGTCGCTTACAATACTTTAAGTATTCACAAATCCTATAAGGAAGCAATTAGGTTCTCATAGAAGGCTTTTACAACGCACAACAAAGTTTTAAGTGACGTCCCACTTTTTACTTTTTCCTTAAAAAGTTAACGAGGCCTTTAAAACCCAAATGGAGTTCGGTGTTTTTGACAAAAAGATTTCCTCCCGAGCGGCGAGTACACTTAAATCTGTGGATATAAACGCCCAGTACCGCGTACGTGGACATTAGCCACGTACGCCGGCGCTGCCAACACAAAAAATGCAAAACTATTCGTGGCCTGTCATCGCGTTATCCAATTTATTGTGGAATCACCACGGGCCCCGTTATTTTACTTTGACTTTTAGAATTTTTAATTTTGTTTGCGCGGGGCATCCCAATCGCAGTTTATATTTCGTTTTCTGCGCAGTATTTTTATTTGTTAAAATACGTCCAAGGAAATCCGAGGTGCGAAATCAGGGATTCGAAAGAAATGCTCCACAGAATAGAATTTTCTATCCCTGCAATATTCGAATACATTCAATATCCATTGGCTGGTCAGCCTCACTTTTCAGGTGCTGTATAGGTCGGAGAGACGCAGTGATGCGTGCGCGATGCGCCAAGAAATGAAGGGGATTGGATAACCGATAGTTTGCTTGTGAAGCCATTGAGAGGCGGCGTTGCGTGTCGAGAGAGCGCATGCCGCATGCCGCAGGCGTCTTCAATAGCTGTCAAGCTACGTGCAACGGCCGACTGAAACACAATTCTTTACTGTGTTATGTAAAGAACAATATCTTGATAGCAGTTTGTGTTGTCCTCGTGGCCTGAAGAGATGTAACAGCGCTCGTTTTTAATAATAATAATAATAAATATTCTTTATTGTACACCAAAATACACAAATGAACATGGATTTTATACATAATAATGTACAATGGGCGGTCTTATTGCAAACAACAATCTCTTCCAGGCAACCTTTGGATGGACAGGAGTGTATAGAAATAAAAGTGGGTTTATGGTGTAAAAATTTCAGTGATTCTGTTTTTTTTATAGATAGATATTTTAATACAATAAGAATAATAGTTAAACAGAGAAAATCTGTATTTAAACTATCATGGTCACTCACATCAGTATCAAAATAAACGGGATATTTACCATGTTTTGTTGTTTTGAGTTTCCAATATTTCGGCGCTGTTGCAAGCACCATGATCACGGAGGAACTGGAGTAGTGGTAACAATAAAACATGGTAAATATCCCGTTTATTTTGATACTAAAGAGAAAATTAATACACAGCTCCTGAGATACCTTGAAGGAAACGATCTACTGAGCGACCGACAGTACGGCTTTCGCCACCGTCGCTCAACCGGTGACCTTCTTGTGTATCTCACAAACCGGTGGTCGCAAGCCATCGAGAGTTGGGGTGAGGCACTAGCGGTCAGCCTCGATATAGCGAAGGCCTTCGATCGGGTCTGGGGAAAGGTCTTCTTGCGAAGTTGCCGTACTATGGACTCCCCGAGGGACTTTGTGAATGGATCGCCAGCTTTTTGTCCAACAGAAGCATCCAAGCCGTCGTCGACGGCAGCTGCTCGGACCGCATGAACATAAACGCTGGTGTCCCACAAGGCTCCGTGTTGTCTCCGACGCTGTTTCTGCTGCATATCAATGACATGCTGTCTGATGGCTCCATTCATTGTTATGCGGACGACAGTACCGGGGACACGTGTTACACGGGCCGTGCAAATATCCCTCAGTCCGAGGTGGAGAAGAGTCGCGAACAACTTGTGTCTAAAATCGAGACTACTCTCTCTGGAGTATCCGATTGGGGACGACTAAACCTAGTCCAATTCAACCCCACTAAGACACAAGTATGTGTATTCACCGCTAAGAAAATCCCATTCGTTGTGGCGCCGCAATTCCTGGGCACACCGCTTACCATCTCCTCGAGTATCGGGATCCTTGGTGTCGATATCTCCAGCGACGTCCAATACCGTAGTCATTTGCAGGACAAGGTTAAGTTGGCATCAAGAAAACTCGGAGTGCTCAACAGGGCGAAGCAGTACTTCACTGCGGGGCAGCAACTCCTTCTTTATAAAGCACAGGTCCGGCCTCACATGGAGTACTGCTGTCACCTTTTTGCTGGAGCACCTGCATACCAGCTTGACCCCTTCACCTCATTGCAAAGACGGGCATTGAGGCTGGTTGAAAATCCCATACTCGCAGGTAGAGTGGAACCTCTTAGCCTTAGGAGGGATTTTGCCTCACTGTGTGTGTTCTACCGCCTATACAATGATTTGTGCTCAGATGAATTGTTTGACATGATGCCCGTAGCTACATTCTATCATCGCACCT
This sequence comes from Eilema griseolum, assembly GCA_963662185.1. NCBI lineage: Eukaryota > Metazoa > Arthropoda > Insecta > Lepidoptera > Erebidae > Eilema > Eilema griseolum. The sequence goes on from OY759230.1 coordinate 31,953,898, forward strand.
CTCGCCATAGGCAGGGAATTCATCCCCACACATTGCGACCTGAGCCGGTGCGCACTGTGCGGTATGAAAGAAACTTCATCCCACGCACACTCAAGCTGTGGAATGACCTCCCTGCTGCGGTTTTCCCAAGCGCCTACAATATGGGGTTCTTCAAGAGGGGCATCAGAAGGTTTCTTCATGGTCGGAAGCACGAGTGTGACACCCCTGGTGTTGCATACGTCCATAGGCCACGGTAACCGCTTCCCATCAGGTGGGCCGTATGCTTGTCTGCCAACTTAGTGGTATAAAAAAAAAAATATATGTGAATTGGATACACAAAACCAAAACAAAACTTGGGGACAACAAGAAAAAAAATCCCTGTGAACCCTGCCTGTTTTTAATTTAAGTACTTATCGTAGGTACAATTTCTGAGAACTTATATATAGCTTAAAATTGTACCTAGTATAAATAAAACAAATTAAAAGTTTTCACTTTACAAAAACATTAGATATCTCATGACCATGCTTAAAAATCGGCAAACAAAAAAGACTCAGCCATGCTAAGGTTTTTACCGTCTACTATACTAGATAGTGTAGAAACGATCACTTTTCATTGTTAGGCACAAGTTCTATGTTTTCGTTCCCATGTAATAGGCTCATTATTTCTTTCTGTATTGCTTCTGAGAATTCTATAATAAGAAGTTTAAGTTCACACAAAAAGGAATATACTTGCGCCGGGATGAAGCCAGTTTGGACCACTGCTACCGAAATGATATCAAACAAATTGTCGATAGCAGTATGCCCGCTTCGTCCTACTAGGTAATCTGTCCATATAAGCGACATCTCTAAAGGAGTAAGTAAGAGTAAGCTAACCGGCACTCGCCAAACGGTCCGGCACGGCTACATCCGGCGGTCTGTTTAGAGCGCTTTACTCAGACATTCGGTGGAATAGTACACCTAGAGTTATGATTACTTCAGATGTCATGCCTTTAGTTATTACATGTGATTTATAGTTATACGTCAGTACCGTTCACGTGTCTTTGAAGATCAGAGCGTCAAAGATCCTTAGATATATAGACTAGGGGAGATAGGCCGTATTGAAAATACTAGATATGTGAATACCAAAATTGATCATATCTTGATGCGCGGAGGTGTTCCACTGCATTAACGGTTAACTTTCATCTTTAAGTAACTATCGGGAACTCAATACTTACACTGGAAATTTGGCTTACTTACCTGCTTAATGAGATTACTGATAATTTCGACTAGTAAATAGTATAAATCGGTATTTTTTTTTTTTATTATACATACTTACGTAAGCTATTAAGGTGAAACTGCGCCAGAGCGACACTGCAGCGGAGAGGCGCGTTGTGTAAGCGGAGCGGTGCGAACGATAACCGTACTGTACTGCAGCGGCGCGGCGCTACAGTGAGCGGCAGTATTTTTTTATTTCATTTCTTGGTTACCTGATGGTACATGATGGACGAAATAAGCGATGAAGTGAAGAACTAGAAAGGCAGAAAGTACAGTTGACATGGGTGCAAGATATTCCAAATTCTCGATGTAAAGAGGAAAAATATCACACTCTTAATCCAAAACTCATTTATTGAGGACCCTGCACGATTTCCTACTTACTTTCGGATGACAAAAAAGAAGTTTTATGAATTGTGACACAATACAATCTTTACTTTCTAAGTTGTAGGTCTTTCCCCCGCCGCGTGATATTTCACACTAGCGTCTCGTATGTCTTAGTACCGCTATAGTACGTTTTACTTCATAAGAAACAGGAGCAAGAATACTTTTCTTGACGCACCGCTCCGCTGACACGTCGCGCCTCTCCGCTTCAGTGTAGTGTCGTGTAGTGCGGTTTCACCTTTAAGCACAAAAAATTATGCCCTGCATCAGTACAAGGAGTGTGATAATTTGCATTCTGATTTAATAATTACGTCAGCAATTTGTACTCCAAAACTAAATGATATTCAAATGAGCTCACGTATTATGATATTGTTTTGGTGATATTATAGCACTCGTTTATACAGAAATATTAATTTTACTCCCATTTTAATGCAATACATTCATCGCAATGCCAATTTCAATATTCATCTTGGGGTGAGGCTATGGACAAGCACGGGGAGTCACTGGCCATTAGTCTTGACATCGCCAAAGCTTTCGATAGAGTCTGGCACAAGTCGCTTCTTTCCAAGCTACCTGCCTTTGGTCTGCATCCTAGGTTGGGTTAGCTCCTGGGTTGCTAGCTTCCTGCAGGGGCGCCGTATTCGCGTCCTTTGTGACGAACGAGCTTCGGAGTTTCTGCAGGTAAATGCTGGCGTGCCTCAGGGGTCCGTCTTATCACCCACTCTCTTTCTTCTGCATATCAACGACATGCAGTCCACCGGCAATGTTCATTGTTATGCAGACGATTGCACCTTACATGGGAGATATCATGAACATCCTGCGGCCAAGCAGTCAGATATCGCAGAGAAAAGGCAGCTTCTTGTCACTGAGCTTGACGGGATCCTGAATCACATTTCTCAATGGGGCTCAGAGAACCTGGTTGAGTTCAATGCCAAGAAGACGCAGGCATGTGTGTTTACAGCAAAAGTATCTTCTTTCCTTCCCCTCCCCACTCTTCAGAGCACGCCACTGCCACAGCAGAACAATCTCAAAATCCTAGGTATGGATGTTCGCTGCAACCTGAATAACAAAAATTACATCGAAAGTATCATCAAAACAGCCTCACGAAAACTCGGAATCCTGAACAGAGTGAGACGGTTTTTCAGCAGGTTTCCGGAGCAGCGGTGTCTTCTATACAAGACACAAATTCGCTCCTGTGTGGAATACTGCTCGCATCTCTGGGATGGTTCAGCAAAGTACTTACTAGATGCTCTCGACAGGTTGCAGCGACGTGCGGTCCGCATCATTGGGAATCCCGAGGTCACGAACACCCTAGAACCTTTACAGATGCGTAGAGATGTTGCGTCCATGGCTGTATTTTACCGTCTGTACCCTGGTGAGAGTTCTGATGAGCTCTTCCAATTAATCCCACCCTCCCCTTTCCTACACAGGACAACACGTGCAGGTCTTACCTTACCCGCACACGGTGCAGAACATCCGATCAAGAACTTCCCTCTTCCTACAGTCCCGGGTCCTTTAAGCGGGGCGTGTAAAACCCTCTTTTCTGAGACTTTGCCTTCAGCTTACCATCAGGCAAGGCGAAGTCTAATTGACGTGTTCTACATATATGAAAAAAAAAATTCGTAATTAACCTAATAACTTCAAATATACAGGTAAGCAGAGGCATACGTAGTAGTTACTATTATCTATTCAGTGGCAGAGGTGCGTTCATCAGCTTTTTGATCGAAAAACCTACATAATATAGGGTAGTATCATCTATTTAAGTACCTGGCACAGACTTCATACCTACCGTCACTTTTTTTAAGAAAAACAACTAAAGGAACTTGTAGGGCAGTCGTGGCAAGAAAAGAAGTGTAGCTTCTGTTCTGTATCGCCATCAGAAATGATTACACTAAAAATATGAATAAATAACACATCGTCAATAAGGGTGAATGTAGACTAGCTTTACAAGGCGTAATGTAACATACGCAGCGAGCATATCATTACGCTATGTGCTATAATCTGTCGGTAGATAAACACGGATTCTGCGGTCGCGCCTCGTTACTCGCTTACTTCCCCATACTGACTGTACGAATTCTCGCTTTGTAAAATTACGTTCCGTAACACCGCCCGTTACTTAAATTAACATTCAAACAAATAAAACAGCGAACATTAATGTTATCAAAGACATTTAATACATTGTTTGTTATAAAAGCTGCGAGAAACATTTTAGTGGTAACATTTGCGGTGGAAATGCCCCGGGGGAGTGACCACACATCAACTGAAACTATTTCAAACGAGTCATATACAAAAAAGTTCGTCTCGGAACAACATTAGGCGCTGAACAAAGACCGTGTCGGCCCCTGGGACGAATTGGCCCGCGATATACCACTCCCGTATGACGGAACATATCTCATAGTAGATGGAGACAAATCAAAGATATGTGTATGTGCTCCAATAAACGCTTTGTGGAAAGAAATTATAGCTTTTATTGGCCCATTGTGGGCGTTGAGCGTTTTTGTGAAGGCCTTAGCTGATGTAAGGGGATGTGCTCAATTGTCGAGAGTTTCTCACACCTATACTATTGGAAATCTATTTTTGAAGCTTGAACTATTAAACTTCGATTAAAGATACTACTTACACACAATCTGTATTAGGTACTTATTGAAATCTAGAACATTAATTGAGCTGAGTAAAAACTTCTAGAACCTTTTTCTACTCAATCTGTTCACCGATTTTCTTTTTTGTGCATTAGCTACTGATGAGTTTTTACTTTTCAGGTGAAATTAGATACTGTTTGGTACGCTACAGCGCACGCTCATGCACACACACGCATGCACATAAACAAACACACACACAATTTGGTACATTCTGAATATAAAAATGGAATAGTCCAATCCCATTCTAATTATTTCCCTTTTCGGATGAGAATCCATTGCGGACTCTATAGGTCTCGTCAATACTCGGATAAGATTAGTGTCTGTGAGATCGGACTTACGTTGGCGACAGAGGAGTAATTAGGTACATGTTGTAGCCCGAGCTTACGAGGCATAGACAAAGCCTCCGGCTATAGCAACATGTTACTGGGTGGTTGCTGAGCGGAGCTTAGCCGTTAGAAGGTTATTACAAACCTTTTGTGGCAAACCTTTCACGACTAGAGAGCGGTTTTTTAATACTGATCGCTAGATAGATAGATAGATAGATAATTCTTTATAGTACACCAACAGATTTACAGTAGGACAAGTAGGTAGCATGTATACAGTTGAATGTACAATGGGCGGCCTTATCGCTGAAGCGATTTCTTCCAGGCTATTTCTCTGGAAATAATCTCCTGGGTATTTTATTTTGACATGATTACAAAATTTATACCATACATACACATAAACATACTTTGATTGTTTCTGTTAGTTCCGTTCTGATCCCGGTAGATGGCTCCAGTATCATCCTAAGACGTATCTATTGGAAAGTTTGTGGTTTCCAGGATGTATCCAGGTATAGTTACCGACATATTCCTTGGGTAGCATGGGTAACATGGGGTACTACGGTGGCAGAGGAACAAAAACCCAATTCCTACGCGCCAAGGTCTCGTTTCTTTCGCGATTTGTTGTCAAGATATATATCGGCAACTGTAGCTCTGTTGGTCAGAGTACTCTAGATGTAGGTAGAATTTTTAGGTTTAAATTTATAGTAAAAGCATACTATTTGCTCCAAAATTTCATTAATCAGTTCTATAATAAAGCGGCCATTCATTAAAAAATACATAGCACATAAATAAACAGCAGGCCATTAAGTTTAAAACAATAGCATTTTAACAGCACGTTATCGGTCGGCTCTGTACCTGGGTGGTGCCATTTCTTAGAACGTATCTCACTGAATTGTAGTTAGGTTTTTTTTACGTGCGGAAAATCCTCACGGATACCCTCCCACCGGAGCCGGTGGAAGAGGTTATGTCGCACTCGAACCGACCAAAACGCACGCCGCCTTTGGTTGCCGAAGGTGAGGATGACAGGCATATCCCTCACATCCCGGCCGACCCAGGGCCATCTCTCACGATCTGGCCCTCTTCTCGGAAATTGTAGTTAGGTTACAGTTGGAAACGACCTACTCGTTTCTAACTGCTACCTAACTACGCCATGTACGCCATGCGATTGACATTGACTGACATGTTTTAGTATTTATCTCCTGGCTCAATTTCTCTCCAACAACTGCAACCTCGGCGTGAAGTAGATTATCTGGCGCACGTACTCTACGATATTCTCAGCTTTACATAGTATAACCGTGAGGTGCACACCGGTATCTGAGGCGTCGTGACTCGTTTTGTTTAGATGTAGGTACCTAACATAGTATAATGTCACTTGTTCCACAAAGAAAACAAAACCGTAGCACAACCAATGATATATTATAAATTATAGATAAACGTATCTTCGACAAGAGCCCGCACTCTAAAATGGCGACAAAAAAAGATGACGTTCGTCCGCATTTTATGCACCAATCATAGACGCGACAGTGCGCTATGCAAAAAGCCGACTTTATAATTATATAACGGGTCGGGACGTTTCGCGATTAAATTATGAAACGTTTCGGATGCGTTGCACGACTTGACGGGTGCTGGAATTGTGAATTCACACCGCCGTGTTTAACAATAAATTCGTAATAATAGTAATATTATTCATGTAAATAGTAATATAATTCATATAAATTAATAGTGTTGACGTATTGTTAGTAAGTAGCTATAGTTTTTATAGGGTTGCGTCATGTCGACCGTTGTTTAAAAAACTCAATCTGTTACCGTTGCCATCGTTATATATTTATAAGATATGTCTGTTTGTGTGGCAACATAGTGATCTATTTAAAGTAGCAAAAAGTGTAAACTCACGTAGCCGGAGAGATCCCTATAGGCTTGTGCTGGGTGATATCCCGAAGTCCACCAAATATAGTAAGAGTTGCCTTGCTATGTGTGTACTAATTTACAATAAAATACCATTGTATCTTAAGGGACTAAGCACTAAAATATTTAAAAGGGAATTGTATAGGTGGCTGAATGAACATAGCTTCTATAGCATTGACGAATTTCTTAATCAAAGGTAATAGGGAATAAATATTTGTGCGCTAGTACACCACTGGCAAAACATGCATGCTCAGTTTTGTAAACCTTTTATAACATTTATGTACACCATGTTTTATGCAAATAAAATTTGAATTTGAATTTGAATTTGAATTTTTGAAAGTCGCCATGTCGCTGCATGTCGTATCTATTAATACAATATGTCATTGAGCCCACTAAATAAGAAACTTGTCCGGACTGGCATATGCACTGTGCTATTACATAACACGAGTAGCATTAAACTTTTCAGAAATGTAATTATGCCGTAGGAAATTTCAGTGGGACTTAACTGAAGAAAGAGTAAAACTGCTAATTAGCCGCGGCCCTGCCTGCGCCGGCGAGGCTCTTTCTAGGTCGGCGCTTTTATCTCACCACGAAATTTCGTTGCATTTTCTATTCATGAATTGATAATGCTGTGTCATTCACATTTTGTGATGACTGTAAATATACACAAACATGTTTTATTTTTACCTAGATCAGTAGAGTAGAGAGTGTCATTATTGAAATCGTTTCCTGGGTTAGAAAAAACTGATTTTTGTAACACCCAAACGAGTAGGTACCCAATACTGTTATTGGTTGGGAAATTTCCCAACGTGTCACAGGTTTTACTGGATGCAACTCGGCTTTCGATTATAAGCTCTACAGAGTAACAACTATTACTGTAATGGGGACTAGAAATAGAACGTAGGCTCCTCATTTAATTAACTGATGCCATTCTTCTGTCTCCTGTATCCGCTATGACTAATAACATTATGAAGATGTAAACTTCATGAATAATCTTGTTTAGACAATATGAATATCCACCATTGATTACAATGTGATAAATAATACTAACGGTAAGAAAAAAGTCTCAACACAGAACTGACTTTCGGCCTTGAGTACTTTTGCTACTCCATTACAAAATGACATCAGACCCATACAGTGTTCCGAGGAGAAACCTTGAAACCGAAAACCGATTTTATTCCAAGCAGGCTTTCACAAATGTTCCTCAACAAACAAACAAACAAACCGCTGAAACTTTGTACTTATTATATTATAGCTGCGAACATATTATCTAAATGTTTACTTTGCTCCTCTGGTTACTTAGAAAGATGTGCGGAGTCAATATTTGTTGATAATGGACCTTCCCTTAGGCTCTCAAAAGTACCTTCTCTATTAAGATAAACAAACAACACAACAACAAACAACAAGCATGACTTTATATACACTGATATGTATCGTGGGTACGCCTTTACATACATCGCGAAACTTCTGAACGAGTGGACCGGTCATGTTTTACTACACTAGGAGTTTAGTGTGTCAAGACTTAGTAGAAGTAAATGATAGCGGAGCTGTTGCAAGGGAATCGAGTCATGAACCTTTGAAATGAGTCATGGCGTCAGAATGGGTGGAGACTATGCCCCAGCCCTCTCTGTCGTCACTCTTTCGTTCTGTGCTACGACCTTACGATCGGTTATGATTTTTTGTGAAAATATATAAGATAAAAACAGTATTAACCGGTTACAATAACAATATGTGCGGTAGTAGGATGTAAAAATTGTTCAGGAAAACATCAAAATTACAATGACTGTAGCGGATTCTTGAGGGCAATAGAAATGAAGAAAGTGTAGACTGATTGGAACGACTATATTTTGCGAATTAGAATTACATGGATTTGCGTGGCAGCGCATCCTGACGTCCGATTGGTGCAAAATCACGTCATGACCAATCACAGCGCGTGCTTTCTTGTAGCATGATATGTATGCATATGCAGCTGGTGCCTCAACACCGACTTATTGTTCTGATATATTTTTAATGCAATATTTAATTTATAGAGCCAACTATGGCGGACAGATGTATTAAACTTTTTCTTAGACAAGGTTACGTCCGTCTACTCTCCGCTAGATGGTTTACCTAATCATATTCTCTCCTCCGTGGTCAAGACTCAAGATCAAGGCATTCATTCACAGCAGACCATTGATATACAGGTATACAGTATATACGTTATGCGAATTTGTCTACAGGAATGTCTTTTTTTGTCGTTGAGCATTCAGAACAGAAGGTTAGTTTGGATTTCTTTTTCATGCGATAGCGCAGGATTACATCAGACAACTGCTAGTATACCTACTATAGATTTTATAACCCTTGTATTTGAGGATTATACCCATATGGATAAATAAAAAATATCCAATGTTCTGACAGGAATGATCAATAATAGAACGTGACATTGAATATATTTTCAGGTCCAAAGTACCTGTTTAATCATAAATATGTAGATGAAACTCTAGTACGAGTATATATTTATATTATTTGTTGATAATATTCAGGCATATTTCTTTCATCTTCGCCAGGTGTACTTTTTATTCGCGTAGAAGGAATATTGGTAGTAATAAATCCGTGAGTGTTGGACAGCTGAATGCTGCAATGAATGCCCAATGCTGCAAGGAAGCAAGGCGAACGCAATAGCTAAAATATATTGTTGTTGGTTACAACATAAATTATGTATTATTTATTGAATAAAACTTGTCCTTTCTTTTTCAAGTCGCGTGCTCCTCTAGACAAGTGACAATACCTTTGTAGAATAAAACAGAAAAGATTGGTATAGGATTGACATAAACGTCAAAATATGAGTCAAGTCTTCAATTCATCATTCTATTTTACAATACGGCCACTGGTCCATAGGAAGCTATGTAGATAGTTATATGGATAATACTTTATCTATATATTTAAGAAAATTTAAAAAACACACAATTAATAACGTAAATCAAAACTGTTAACAGGTTTTAAGGTATTTCGTCAAAAAACTGGGGTCTAAACGACGAAACATAAATTTTTGAAAATTCCCCGTGTACCAACTAAATAATATCCAACTACTAAACTTGTCTAATATGAATTCTTGCTCCATGGAAAGAAAATATTTATGGGGAGGGGAGAAAAAAATGGGGAAAGTATAAGTGGTTGACTATATTGGCACCAATACAATTACCGACACGTTTTATTATAAACTACATATTTTAAATACTGTATAAGTATATCTTTATAGAAAATTACCAACACATGTAGGTAACTTTCATAGTCTGCCAAAGGAAGTGACAAATAGCTGCCACTGTTTCGTCCATTTAGTTAATTTCTCGCTGGCTGTTGGCTTTAATTTATTCACTAACATTAGCAGCGTTCACGCCGCGACAAGTTAGCCGCGTGTTGTCGCGACAAGACAGCACCGACCGGTTTGAACTACATACATTTAAGCAGTTGCCGTGAGCGCGATATATTAGCGACTGTGACACCTTCACAGTTTCCCCAGTTGATTTATTTTCTTCATTGTTTTGTTAAATCCGGTGCACTATTATGTCATGACGTGGCAGCTCATGTTATTGCAACGTGTATTTTGTACAAAGAATAAATATTTCTTGATAAGACAGGACATAATTATGAATGTATACTTCCAGACAGAAAGACAAAGTATTCTAACATACAAAGTAACTTACTTTTCGATAATTCCAATTACCACATATTATACGTTTTACTTGGAATTCATTCATTTTCATTTCATTTATTTATTTGCTTGTAATGTAGTACAACAAAAGATTTAAATAAATAATATAATCAAGCACATTTCACCATAATATTTTCATGCAAACACAGATAGGTATACAAAGCAATATCTTCTTAACAACTAACAATATTGCAGTCACAATAATAGCGCAGCAGCTAAACCGCATTTCTGCAGTGGTACGAATGACATGCACGTTTCTTTAAAAATCTTCCAATATATAAAAAAACTCGTCCCCCAACAATTTATGTAACGCAACAATATTTATAATCTGAAATTCATTACTTTTTCAAATAATTTGGTAAAACACATCGGGCAGCAGGCGCGGGGCGGCCACATGTTACGTCATGCGTTATTTATAACCTCGTGATATAATTTACAATCATAAAATTCCAAATTTATCTTCCTATGTGAGGGTGCCTGCGGCGGCGTCCTGCGATACACGGGAATGTATCTGTGTTGCCTGAAGCTACAAATTTCACATTTTTATACTCTAACCGCATAATTATTTTCATTCTCTACTTGGTCAGATCTCAAGCGCATATACTTTGGCAATGACTGGTCATCTAACCTAAAGTACAAGAGCAGTAACTACACAAATATCTCGTATACTTTGTAATGACCAAATTGACACGCTTTCTCCAAAATATAAAACGCCAATACGCATATGGCGCTTAATACATTAATAACTAATATGTAATAAATAATTGTAAGTGAGGCAAAACAACTTAACCGTGTTAGTATAAAGGCACTAAGTACAGTTTCGCTATGAATGTATAATACCTCGCTCTCGGTAAGCTGCGGTCCAAAAGCCGCTTACTCCGGTCTAGGCGACCTGCCTCGCAGCTTAATAATTAAACGGTCAGAGCGAAAGCGAATGTTGTGACAATAGGTCTTGGTAGTTAATCTGCTGTAACCTTGTAACCTACTGGCTTTTATTACCTTCAAACTTGTTGTTAGCTTGGATAGATGAGAAGCGCTTTCTAAAATAGTGAAGCCATCAAACTAATTATTACCTACTCGATTCTGAATTCACTTTTGTTAGATAGATGATAATTTCCGAACGTATTGTTACTTTTTTTTAAATGTCTATGGGAGATGTCAGATTCGGGCGGGCTCAGAGAGCTGTCAGTTGGGCAAAATTTTAATAACTAAAGAACTGTTGTGGATTGATTTCTTTAAATACTTATTGTTGATAACTGTGAATAAATACTGTGGAATATAAACATCGTGTTTTTTTAGATTGATCTTATACTTTGGACCATAGAATAGCTGTAACATACATACACGAATACATATAATCACGCCTTTATCCCCGAAGAGTTAGGCAGAAGTAAATTAACACCCACATTTCACCAATCAATGTTTTCGGCCCCACATAATAGGGAGTGTTTGACTATTGTTGTCTCGAGCCTTGTATCTGTGCCTGAGTCTAAGCTGTATATCTCTGTCTGATGTTATACAGCCCTATCCCTTAGTCGACTTGTACTACACCGCATGGGAAGAGATGGGGGTTTCCAAATTCTATTCTGCCGGGAACCATTTTAGCAGGAACAGTTAGAACAAAAAGAGAACCTGGTACTTTTTTCCTTTCTGCCTAGCCTCCCTTCTCAAAACCAAAGGTAACGGAATCTTAGTTAGACTCTCCCTATTCTTCCCGCGACGTGTCAAGTAGGGCACTGTTATTACATACATATATACGTACATACATATAATCACGCCTTAATCCCAGGAGGGTTAGTCAGAGGTGAATTAACACCCACTGTGATTAACTTGTCGTTAATTGTAAACTGTTTGTTGTTTCAGGTAAGCCAGTTGCCTCTTACGACGGTTCAAGAAACCATCACTACATATTCTAACTGACTGACTCTTTTGTAAGTTACATTTTATTTTAGCTAAAGGTATTTAGGTTAACCTGAACTAAGAGATAAACCAGACTTATACCAGTTTTAGGATTATCAGACGCTTAAAATGAACGATTTTATTAGATAGCAGTTAAGTGTTGCATACGTCCATAGGCCACGGTAACCACTTTCCATCAGGTGGGCCGTGTGCTTGTCTGCCACCTATGTGGTATAAAAAAAGTAGTGCCTTATAATGTATGTACCGGACTTTGGAATTACCACAGGCAACAACCGTAACAGCACAGAACCCCAATTCTACTAATTGTAAATCATTGCAAAAAAAATTATTTGATTTTAGACTTTATTTCCATGATTTTTTTTTTATACCACTTAGTTGGTAGACAAATTCTAAAATTATATGGTATCTTGAAAATGAATAAAAAATTTAAAGAACTTTTGGTCATATAATTTTGGACTAGAAGACTATAACAACAAATTATAAAATTTAATAGCATTTTTGCAGCGTCTGTAGTATGACAATGGTTGATAATGTGTAGAACCGGGGTCCTAGATGTAGGTACTTTAGTACACTATTATATGTATTCAAACGTCATTCTAGGAATAGGTAGTAAACTCAAGCAGGTTCACGAGGAGGAGCTTCAAAAGTATTTGATGTTATCGGTCTGTTCTCAATGTCATAGTCATACTACTCTCAAAAATGTTTGTTTTTTATAGTAACGTATACTAGCATAATAAAAAATCCACTTTTACTACAAAATACGAACGTATCAGTGGAGGGTTACCAGCGTAAATACTTTATATTAGGCTATGATATTTATTTATGATATATATTCTTGTTGTGTGAATAATTAATTTGTACGCAGCGTACAAATTTACTAATCCTTCTTGTACATCTCTAAACACCAGACGAGGTTCTAACATAGGCTTTTAAGAAAAGAAAGAAATTATTTATTTATGCATAAACCTACAAGATACATATAACAGAATAATAAGAAAATAAAAAAAAAACAGAATACCAAAATATAAACTTAATTGCTAGCCCGAAACATCAGTAATCATGAACAGGCATATACCAACTATAATAAAAGCTTTTCTCTCAGGGTTTGGAGGTTTTACGGCAGGCGGCTCTCAGAAGAGCAATATAATATAAGAGCAAAATAGATATCAATCAGAAACAACAAGTGGACCTCGAGCTATTAAATGAAAACTTTAGGTGCAAGAAGGAACGCCTTATGAGAACGGTAAATGATAAAAGTCGTGTGATGTACAACCATGAAACATCATATAAATTTCATATAATTTACGTATTGTGAACAAAATAAATGCAAGTAAAAAAGGTTCCGACGCAAGGCCCCGTTTACTATACATTGACAGTAAAACAATTGCAGTTGCACTGGAAAACCTACATACAACACTACAGATGTAGAAATACAGCAAGAAAGTCCATTGAGCAAGTCGCTACAGATACATTGTGTCTTACTCTATTACTACACTTCAACGCTTCCGAACATTTCCCGCGATGTATCACACGTCTGAATAAGTTCTCGGAGTGTTTGTACAACTATTCTCTTTGTTTTTGTAGCACTATGGGACGCGGTATATTTATTGCTGTAGTTTGGATTCTTTGTGTTAATGTAATGAATGTGAGTCGCTTTTAGACTCCTGGGGAAGTAAGCGCGCTCTTACATACATTCACATCTTGTCATATTATTTACCTACATATAAAAAGAGGCCGTAGTTAAATTAAAAGCGTACTTTGTATTGATATGGAATGTGATTTGCAACGTGCGGCACAAAACATTTCAGCACAATGATCTTTCGAATAAAAACTGCTAAGGAGTATAATGACTTGCCCAAAACCTAGAAGGCATCAATCATAAAATCTAGAGAAATTAATATGTTTCTTCAAGCGTGTTTAAGAGTTCAAGCAATGTAAATGAACAAAAGGTGTACACCAGAACTGTAGCAAGTGGAAAAACGTAGTTGCTGCTTACCGCAATACGTTATCACTCTCTCTTCTCTCCCACTCTCTGTGTTAATCGAAATATAGTATTATTATAGGTACTGATGAATGGTCAATATGTTCGTTGACCATTAGTATCTAACATTAAAGATGTTTTCTGTAGAGGGGAGAAATATGGACAAAAGCAGAGATTGGGAAGGAAGAAGACATATACGGCACTCTCATATATCATAAGAACGCTCGAACTTGCCACCATAGTCTTACAACTTCAATAGATGTATTATTCATAGCTTAGCCAAATAAATTTCCCTCGCTCCACAATTTTGTCACGTACTGTCTTGCCCTCCTTTTCCTACATAAAATGGATGCTCCACTACATTAACGGTGGGGACATAAATAATGGCACTATTTTCTCCAACACTCAAGTACTTGACGCCATTCCTTCACGGCTGGTGTGCTGGGCGAAGCTTCTACGAGTAGCTTGCCTATCCGACACCATTTATTTGTAAAATAGTCATTACAAGTCTGCTCCTAAGTTTATATTGCTAGATTTTGTTTTACTCACTAAATTTTTTTTTAATACTTAGGTTGCAGACAAGCACATGGTTACCGTGACCTATGAATATGTGCAACACCAGGAGAGTTACTAGATTACATTACACAAGCTAGTTAAGCTTTACTAACCATGGGTTTAGACAACATCGTGTAGAATTTTGTAGAATATTTATTTATTTATTGCAGAATATTTAATGGCGAGACTTTCCTAAGACTTTGCCTTCAATTACCATTAGACGAGGAGAAGTCTAAATGACGTGTTCTATTTTTAAAAAAACATTACAATTACTAGTTGTGAGTAGTCACTCTGGAGTGGCTAAGCTGTATTATGATGGAGTCATATGTTATGACTGGGGTTCTATTTTTCTAACCATGATAACACATTGTGACCTACATTATTAAACAAACA
This sequence comes from Eilema griseolum, assembly GCA_963662185.1. Taxonomy (NCBI): domain Eukaryota; kingdom Metazoa; phylum Arthropoda; class Insecta; order Lepidoptera; family Erebidae; genus Eilema; species Eilema griseolum. The sequence goes on from OY759230.1 coordinate 31,968,918, forward strand.
AAAAAATTAAAAATCAGTACATCGCCACACCTACTAATATAATATCCGCAACAGTGATTTAAAAAATTATAATAAGAACATAACCATGTTCATAATAAACATAAAGTGGATTAAACGTTGATAAATTATTTTTAAATGTTGTCATAAACCTAATTAATTACACAAAGCACTGAACAATGTGCCTATAATGTCCAAAATGTCCGCGCATCTAACGCGGCGTTGGACCTAACGACCCCATACGGCACACGCAAAAGGCGAATTTGTCATAGGAAAGGGACACGTATTACTGTTATGACATTAGCGAGCCTGGCACTAAAGATAGGACACACGTAAAAAAACACGGACAAAGAAAAGGATAAAATGTTTTTATTTCTAAAAAAAGTGCGTGTTACTTTACACCATACGATAGAACTTTTATTAAAGAGATCTGTATGATGAATGCTTACAATATTCAATTTAAGTTCGTGAGATAAAGTGGGCAAAATGAACAGAATAAAAACATTTAATCATTAGGTACTGACTTTTTTGCTGATTGCAATGTCATTTGTTGCTCCATTATTCTTATAAGTAGACAGGTAACCAACCTAACAACGGACTATAATTACCAAACTCGGGGTGTTTTACAAAAACGAGAAGAAAAACAAAGAAACTATTATTTAACTCAGTGTTATTCAGAGTATCTGTCAGGTAAGGTAATATTGAATAGCGGTCTCGACCTTCGCAACCGTACCTACTCGGTGAACACAGGTCTTCGATTGAACTAGCAGTACGTAGATGTAATATAACACTGCCTAATCCATTGGGAATACATGGGTGTAACGTATAGCCAATGGAACACTATACAACAAGGCGACCTCAGTCCCAAGGAGTAATGATCGCCCGTCCCTTAGAAGGCTCTGAAAGTGATCGATCCTTTGAAACAGAGGCCTTTGGAGTTTAACATTTCAAACATATTTTAGCTATATTTTGTTGTCGTGTAAATTATTGAGAGAAGCTGAAAATTATTTACCATTACGGACAGAACTTAGAAAACAAAATGTTAAGTAAATATCAGATAAATGAAGAAAAAATCTTACTTAAAAAGTCTCTTCTTTTTAACCTTAACAGTTTCAAAAAGGTTCATTGTCAAACGCCGTTCTGGAGATACTTTTTCTGGCAGCGAGACAGTTAATTACATTACATTTTAGTAACAATTTCATCGCCAATAGATGTCTAAAATAAAAAATAAAATGTAATAAAATCAGCCTTCACGATCATTATCTCCCTCGCATGGTTCAGGTTGCCAAATTATCTCTCTCGCATGGTTCAGGTCGCCAGTGCCGGGGCTCAGTTAGGCGACTGCTGTTGATTTATTTGATTGTTGGGTTCCTTGGCCACTACCACCACTTGTTTCGATACTGATACATTATATATCACTAAAATCAGTAACATACGAAGTAGTTTAACATATATACAATTATAACATACATATAATCACGACTTTGTCCCCGGAGGGTAAGGCAGAGGTGAATTAACACCCACATTTCATTAATCATTCAATTCCGTCCCACGTAATAGAGGGTCAGCCTATTGCCGTCTTTCGGGCACTATTGTTGACTCAAGCCATGCATCTGAGGCTGAGTCTAGGCTGTATATATCTGTCTGATGTTAAACAGCCATATGCCTTAATCGACTTGTACGACACCGCATGGGATGAGATGGGGTGGTCCAAATTCTACTCTTCCGGGAACCACGCGGCTAAAGTAGAAGTAGTTTAAAAGTTTCAAATTAACAGTAGTAAGTTTACAAATACTGTCAAACGACAAATGCCAATGCTAGGCAGCACAGCGCTGTTCACCAAGTCTTATATCTACAAACAAGCTTTTGTCATTCGCGCGTATGAACAATCACACCTCGCGCATATATCACTTATTGTACTTACGTGCGTTGTGTACTTCACGAGCTTGTGTTACGAGTACTTTACAAGTGAGGCGGTGTCGAGATACCTACGGATTTAGTGTTAACAAAACCAGTTGTACTTCTCATTTCAAGAATTCCAGACAAGCGTATTGTGATTTTTATAAACCTAAAGGAGATAGTATAATTTTTGATCTCTTATTATATACACAACAGCTATCCCATCTCTTGCCAGAAGTGTTATGTTTTATTCATTTAACAATAAAGCCACTGAAAAGATGCCAATATGACGGCAATATGCTCGGTTGATAATACCTGGAACTAATACTCCTCTGTCTACTTTTTTCGTATATTATTTATGTATTTATGAACGTCACAAAAGGATAGCTATTAGTGTTAACGAAATACTAGGAAATTCAAAGGGAGTATATTGAAAGAGGAACATACAAAAATTGTGGAAATGCAACTTTCAAAATGAAGGTGCATCCTTATACTAGTACTGACACAGAATAAATAACCACTTATTCGTAAAAAGTACAGATTAAAATTACTGCCTTAGGTGATAGAGCTATTTGTTTTCTCTTCCAGAATAAGCATGGCTCTGCTGGGAAAGTACCTTGTAACGTCAAGTTTCAAAAACAGTAAATAAATATACCTATTATATTTTTACATACATACATATGTAAGTATGTATTTATATACATATATATACAACCACATATTAATCCCCGAAGGGTTAGGCAGAATTGAATCAACACCCACATTTCACCAATCATTGTTTTCCGTCCCACGTAATAAGAAGCCTATTGCCGTCTTCCGGGCACTATTGTTGACTCGTGCCATGTATCTGAGCTGTATATCTGTCTGATGTTAAACAGCCCTATCACTTAATCGCTTTATACGACACCACATGAGAGAGATGGGGTGGCTCAAATTCTACTCTACCGGGAACCATCTTTTGAAGGTTTTTGAAACTAATAGAGGCTTTATCTCCCTTCTTTTCCAATGCCGTTAGTTACTAACTTCTTCATTTTAGCAGCGAGATAATCAAAACCACAATTTTATAAGCAAACAAAATATATAACACTGTCAGAGTACACGATTTTTATTCTTTTTTTTTTTTTGCTCCCATAAGTACTAAATCATAGCATTCGCCTCATAAAGGACAAAGGTCAGGGACTATGAGGAAAAGCTTCTTCCTTTGTTGTCGCGGGTGACTTTAGCGAAAGGATGAAAAATAACACAATAGTTGCCGCGGATTGAGAAATATCGTGAGACGTGCCCTCGTCAGACACGCGGCCGCTGCGGCCGGGCAGGGCCTCGAGTCTGTTAAAGCAAAACTACTGTTATGCCACGGACACTGCTAAAAAATCCATTTGATTTTAGACTTCAAATCAATGAACTTAAAGTACAAAATTAAAAGGCTTTTTGTAGAGTGAATGTAAAATTATAATGAAACTTTTTGTATTTAATTTTGGATTTAAGCATATAGAAATAAAATCTATAATTTAATGCCATTTTTTGCAGTGTCTGTGGACGGCATCACTAATCGTTAAACATTTATATACATACATACACGTACACTTGTAGTTGTAGGTATATAGGTACCTACTGAGTAAGCATTCACTTCGACATTTTGTTCTGTAAGCCAATCACTAATAGGTACAGCCAATGACGAAATAGCTTTACAAATTCTCATGACATAACATAAACTCACGCCTATATCCCCAAAGGGGTAGGCAGAGGTGCTAGCACCCACATTTCGCCAGTTCGTATAGGTCCCAATGTAATAGGTGGCGAGCCTATTGCCATTAACCGGGCACGTATAAACCTGCGATAAATACAAACATAACTTCGAAAAGAATCGAAAAGTCATTGGTGTGTACCATGGTAAACCTGGGATCGAACCCGAGACCTCGTCTCAGCTGTCCATTACCCATACCACTAGGCTACCGCGGTATTCTAATTTATTGATAACTACGGCCTCTAAATCGCTCTTAAATAAGTAACAAAATATTAAATGTATAAACTGATAATATCATAAAACTACTTGTAAATCAGTTATGATACAATGTATACCAATTAAAAAAGATTTGTGAATATTTTAATGGTAATCAACCTGTGTCGTAATACTTTGACCTCAAACCAAAATACTTAGTACCTTGAAGGTTGTAGTCGAGCGGGTTTCTCCCGAGGGAGTGAAGCACTACCGAGAAAGACAGCGCATGTACCCGCGCCCTCCCGGGCACTTTCAACGACGCCCCCGGGAACATGCATGTGAGCCGTTTTTAGATTGTATAACCACTACAACATGAAGTTTCATCGAAACATAATTCTCTGTTTGCGAGCACTGAAAAGGTTTAATTTTGCACAAAGTTTTAATGTTACCAGATTCAAGTGTTTATAAATGCATTGTTAATATGAAAAAAGAAAATCGTTTTAATATTTTAAATGACATCTGTGGCGTAACTGTAATACGTTTGACTGCTGACTCAGAGGTCCCAAGTTCCACTCTCACTCAGTGCAGATGAGTGGGCATATTTTCACTGACCTGCTTGTTTCTATGTGTAATACCTGCGTATTCATTTCCAAAATATATATTTGGATTTTTTTCAAGAATATTGACAACCGAAATTACCAATATTTCTGCTGAGCTGAGCTGAATTACTTATGTTAGATGTATGTTCCCGTCGACAGTATTATAGCGAGGTTATGAACCCGCGATCTCTTGATCGTAAGATCGATTCCTTAATCTTTATACTGCAATTGCGGTAGTAAACTTAGTTTAAATAGAATTGACGTCAAAAAGATGAAATTGCGTTGCACTATTTGGAGAAATAAGAATTGAAATTGAAGCTGTAAGCTATTCACATTCTAGAGCTCAATTACAAGCTCTGCTTAGGTTGGGATATAATGGCGCTAGGTAATAATATCCTAGACTATTTATATATTTGTAAAGTACCACTTTTGAAGCTTTTGACTGAAGGTCGCCATGTCAGTCAATAGTAGTGCTACTGATTACCGTCAGTATTTGTAAATGTTACATCTTATCATTCCCGGCAGTGTAGAACTTGGACAACCCATCACTTCCCATACGATGTCGTACAAGGCGACTAAGGAATAGGGCTGTTTAACATCAGACAGATATATACAGCCCAGACTCAGCCTCAAATGCATGGCTTGAGTCAACAATAGTGCCCAGAAGACGACAATAGGCTCACCCGCTATTGCGTGGAACCGAATTCATTGATTGGTGAAATGCGGGTGTTAATTCACCTCGGCCTAACCCTCCGGGGACAATGGCGTGATTATATGAATGTAAATGTTATCATAGGAATATTACATTTAAGATTTACTAGGTCACCCGGATTAGTCTACGAACCGATCACACGTAGAGAAGACAACTATTAGAGCGAGCTATGCTTCGAGTACAATTTGAACTTAAATAATACTCAGCTCCTAACATAGTAGTAAGGAGGTCTAGGCTCAAGCTGGCTGAGCCGTCACGCGCTCCATGAATGGCTGCACGTTCCATCGAGCGTGTGTGGCAGTAGTGGCGGTACTGTGGTATACTCGTACCTGAGCGCGGCGGCCGAGTGACAGATACTCGTAATATTTCAGCAGAGTAAATTAGTTTTTGTGTCTTGTTTACCAGCAGAACCGTTGCACGTTGGGTCGGACCAGGGTCGTTTCTCTCAATTACTATTATCATTTGCGGAGCTATGCTGTAATTATATTAAAGAAATATATTCTTGCAGTAAAGAGGAGCATAAAAGTGTAAATGAAATACAGTACTCTCTTTTAGTGTTGACTTTAAGTAGTTAAGTATGTGACGTTTCATCTAGTCATAATTTTATCCAATTCAGCTCTCCCTTCTCTCGCTGCCGAGCGTCATTCCGGTTCCATCTCAACATATTTCATTATTCGGTTTGTTTATGCTATTACGGAAGCGACTCTACAGTACTGCAAAATTTCATAGCATTTATAGCAATGCTTTATTTCGGAACTCCATGAACTTGATCGCCAGCTGTCATAAAGTTAAAAGAAAATCGCTTGTCCAGGTTTGGTGGTCAATTAAGTATAGAAGTAGACAGCTACAAGGACAGCTACAAGACGAGAGAAGACCTAAGAGAAGATGACTTTTTTTTACCACTTAATTGGCAGACAAGCGCACGGCCCACCTGATGGAAAGTGGTTACCGTGGCCTATGGACGTGTATAACATCAGAGAAGCCACACTCGCGCTGCCGACCCTGTAAGCACATAGTTTCTGTGCCGTCAGTGTAGAGGACAAAGAAGGACAAGCCTTTAGTCATCCCACTGACAGCACAAATTCTCCAGTGAGCTCTGGCTACCCTACTCACCGCTGGGAACACAACACGAAGTTATTGGAACCGCGGTAATCTGTAGGGCGGAGGTATCTCCCCAGTCGGACTGCTCAATTGAGTAGAAATACCGCCGTGTCCTACCTCCTACCTGACTGTGTGAAAGATGCTATGTTCAGAACACCACACTTGTAGCGCTAACCCGCAGATGATGACACAAACTAACAATAGGCACTAAAAACGCCTGTTGAGTTTCACTTGATTATCAAATGTAATCTTGTAGAGCTTTCCACATTGAAGTCAAGAGCTTTAATTACTCCTCTAATTACTTAACTTGACAATGGCGTAAAATAATAATTACACGGGAAATAATACAATTGCTATAAATGTAATTACGCAAGTTCATCACTGTCACGTCTGTCCACCGAACAATTCTCCGGCTAGTTTAATTTTGAGCAAAGGTCCTAATTCAAATTCAGTGCTTGTGTGCTGTGCATTTCTAGCAATGGAACACTTTTTCACCAGACCAGTCACAAACCAAATTATTCTTAAATGCGGTTGTCTTAATTCTAAAATGATACTCTCTACCACAGGTCTTTTAAATACTTCTTAGCACTAACTACTGCATTTTATACGACATTTTTTAGTAGTTAGTATCGCCAGATCTATCATTTTACCTACTAGCCGCTTTAGTAGGGATTCCGGGTATCTAAAGTCTTATTAAAGTGTTTTTTTTTTACATAGGACACGTCAATTAGACTTCGCCTCGTCTAATGGTAATCTGAAGGCAAAGTCGCAGAAAAGAGAGACACCATTACTTACATGTACCATGTTATAATGGTTACTCTCAGCTTGACAGCCTCATCATATGCTTTTTCACGCCCCGCTTAAAGAACCTGGGACTGTAGGAAGAAGTAAAAAAGTAAGCTGGTAATGAATTCCAGGCCCTAATGGTGCTACAAAGGAAAGAGTCACCGAACCCCTTGGTTTTTGATCGGATATTCTGCACCGTGTGACTTTTACCCTGCATGTGTTGTCCTGTGTAGGAAAGAGGAGGGTAGGACAAATTGGAAGAGCTCATCAGAACATTGATCATGGTACAGGCGGAAAAATACTGCCAAGGATGCAACAAGACGCTAGGGTGTACATCTTGTATGATCACTTCTTTGTTTTACCTACAAAAACTCTATGCTGCAATATGACCAGCAATCTCTAACATCTTTCAATATCTCCATAAGTTGCACACATAACATTCCCCATGGATAACACTACCCACACAATATGTAACCTTTCATCACCGGTTTGAACACCCACACTCCCGAATTCTAGAATTTATTTTATTATTAGGTACGACTGTGTACCTCCGCGTAATTTTATAACAAAAGCTTTTATATCCAAGGAACAAACGAAGTTCGACGTTATTGGGTTTGTAACGTATTTATGGGGATGTAAAAAGGTTAGGACGGAAGTTCGATCGGATTTCAGGTACTCGGAAAAGTATCGAGAGTAGAGATAAAAGTGTTTAATCACCACCGCCGTCCGCTATCAGCGAAGTTATTAAAATAGCCGAGTTTGTTCGTGAATTATCGTCACCACTCTTAACCCGATTGTGGTGGACCAAAAAGGAGGCTTATGTGTTTGACCAGTCCTTACGGTGCCCTGTTAACGGATAAACTGATTTTAGTGAATGATAGGTATGTCGGCTATGTCAATATTATGATACAGTTAAAGAGTATAATATTTAGAGTGTTATATATAATGTTTATAATAATTCTCTGCCTCTCTGAGTCTGCTCTGGGAATCGAAAACTTTTGACTAAGAAGTGTGAGGAAAATTTTAATTAAATTATTATCAAAAATATTCTGCTATATTGCTTTTTCTCAATAAAATACTATCCACCCTATTTTATATTCTTCAATCAGAAATGTTCGTGTCTTAAAAATATTTGTCGCATTTTTTCCAAAAATTTAGTTGGAGCTTGTTGTACCAGTTATACACTAGCGACTTATTTAGTTGCGAGCAGTGTTGCATGTATTGTTTAACGCTATCTTTTACTTCATAAACTGCCACATCAGGAATATACGGCGACGGGAGGGTTAAAAGTGTAGCTCTTTAGAGTGGAGCCTGCAACTGACAGGTAATCGCAACTCACTTGAAACTTTAAAGCAGTATTTTATGCTCGAAATGTGTCATATCTTTCAAGCGAGTTGCCTTCAAGAGATAATTCTGTACTTTAATTTTACTATAACTTATATATTATAATACTCACTTATTGTCTTTAGTGTGGTGCCTGTAGTGCCTGTTGTTAAGTGTGTTCTAATTTTTCGTGCACCAAATTTAACCTCTATATAATCCTTACATAATGATTATATTTCTAAAGCCATAATAGAATTGAAGAGTATGTTCATTAAAATGCGTGATTACAAAAAATCTTTTAGAATTTGATAGCTCAGTTCTCGTTTAAAGTTGTGGCTCGAAGTCAGGAAAAGTAATACGATTAGATTGAATGTGGAAGTGGCAAAACAGATAATACACCGCTACCTATCCTGATTTTCACTGAATCATAGCATGACTGTGTCTGATCAGCATGTATATTAAGAAGAGAAGATAATGTAAGATGAGCAGGTGTATAAAAGTTTTTGTTTTCGAATATTATTCATTTTAGTAAAAATTTAATGAGTGTTTTTATCATGACTGTTCCAATATGAGAGAAATTCAAAGGATAAAATATTTGATGTAAAAATATGAGTAAATGTTATTATTCTGTGCTACCTTTATAGTTCGATAAAATGTCCTAACACACGCAGACAAAGGTTCCGCTATGGGTTCCATAACTGTACACATGTGACTCGAGTTAGCACATACTCGTATATTTTACGACGCACATCCCATGCATACCCCATAAATCGACGATATTCATAACAATAACACGATAGGCGGAAGTTGCCTTCGCCCAAACCGAATTTTCTCCTCAAGAATAACAAACTACATTCTTGTTCGCTACGAAGTATTATGTGCTACTAGGAGACCAACAGAAAAATAGAAGCTTACAATATATTTTATATTATTAAGGTGGTTACGGTAAAAAGAGATGGGAATCTCATGATAAGCGGTTACCGTGATCTATGAAAATATTAATCTCCTTTGTGTAAAATACTCAAAATGATCTTAATACCTGCTAATGATGTTAATACTAAATTGTTTTATTGATTTAAATAGTATTATCATAACATAACATAAACTCACGACCATATCCCCGAAGGGGTAGGCAGAGGTGCTAGCACCCACATTTTGCCAGTTTATGTTTAAGTCCCAATGTAATAGGTGGCGGGCCTATTGCCATTAACCGGGCACTTATAAACCTGCGATAAATACACACATAACTTCGAAAAGCATCGAAAAGTCATTGGTATGTGCCATGGTAAATCCTAGGATCGAACCCGAAACCTCGTCTCAGCAGTCCATTACCCATACCACTAGGCTACTTTTTTTTTAGTATTATCGTATGAACTAAAAGCGTATAATAAATGTCAAAACGATCAGTCAACAGGAAAGAGGGTGATACCAAGTTATTAAGAAAAATTTTGCAATGAAATAAAATGAAATGAAATGAAATGAAATGAAATGAAATGAAATGAAATGAAATGAAATGAAATGAAATGAAATGAAATGAAATGAAATGAAATGAAATGAAATGAAATGAAATGAAATGAAATTTGAAATGAAAATTTATTCGTAAGAGACACGGTGAAGATAAAGGTTGGGTACTATCATACGAGTGACGATCGATGTGATACCGACTGTATTGTTACTAAGTAACGATCAGTGTTCACGTTGAAATAGTTCATTACCTAATGCTAGTTATAGGGCTGTTTAACATCGGACAGATATATACAGCCCAGACTCAGCCTCAGATGCATGGCTCGAGTCAACAATGGTGCCCGAAATACGGCAATAGGCTCACCCCCTATTATGTGGGACCGAATACAAATATTGGTGAAATGTGGGTGATAATTCACTTCTGCCTAACCCTCCAGGAATAAAGGCGTGATTACATGTATGTATGTAATTTTCATTATCATTACTTCATTTACATCAGTTTCTGAAGAATTATTTTTGTACATCTCTAGTGGGAGACAAGCACATAGGTACATCAACTGATAGAAAGTGGTTACCATGGCCAAGAAGCGTGTGCAACATCAGGGTAGTCACACACTCAATGGGCCGACCCTAGAAGAACAGAGAGCTTCTTTGCCATCAGTGAAAAAGTCAAAGCAGGACAAGTCTTAAGTCTTCCCATTGACAGCACAAAAACTCTTCAGTGAGCTTTGGCTACCCGACTCACTGGCGGAAGCAAAACACGAAGTTATTATGGCCGTGATATTCTGCATGATGTGGGTTCTTTCCCAGTCGGACTGCTCAATTAAGACGATAACACCGTCGTGTCCAATCTCATTAATTTCTGGTTTCCAAATTTGTTGTTGTAAAATTAATACTTTGTTTAGATGAAATCGTCGTAATCTTCCAGAACAGTGTCAAACTATGTAAATGTCTACGTAGAGCTATCCTCTGAAGCAAATTCGTGACAGTACGGCAAAAAGCGATACATGGTCGCGGCATGCGAGCCCATAATTAAGCGATAACTAACCGCCGCGCCCGGCGCCGCCCGCCGCCCGCGCCCATTTGTCACGAGCGCACAAAAACGCCGCACGGTAATCGCTCCACTCGATCACAAACGAAGGAATTCTTCATTAACGCTCAAATATTTAGCCCTCGTTACAGGCGAGCGTCGACCGCCGCTCGCCTTGACATGCCGACCCTTCTATGTTTCTTTGTTACAAATGTTAACACTTTAACATCTCGCCTTTTTATGCACTTTCGCTTCCTTATATTAAACTCCGCCCCTGACCGCGTCGGTCACCGCTGGCGAAGCACTCCAGTAACGACCCCATAAACGCGAGCCCCCAGATGTCACGGCAGTAATCCCCGAAAAATTCGGCACCGACTCGCCGCGACCCCGGCCGCGTTATAATGAAAGGAAAGTCACTTTTAATGCGACCTGTCAACTGCGCAGATATTAAAACTGCACCTAACTTCCCGGAGCCCTGAAGAATTTAGACGAGACAACGTAAAGCTGTTTTGCAAAAATTTGCATACGTAACTGCCCTCGCGGACGTGAGCACACTATGTAACGGGAACTACCGGGGTAATCCCACGATACTTATAGCTGTGATCGTCTATTTACCTATTCTTTAAACCCCGACCCAATATCTATCATTCATTACTTTAATAATCCTGACACTAAAGTTTAAGTCGTTATTCTAACTTAGATTTTATCTATTCGGAATAGTGTGATGATAAGACTGTGGATTTATATTTTATTCTAATGAGATATAAATTAGATTCAATATAGGTCTTTGATAGTTTGAACTTTGTGGCATCTTTTCAGCTGTATATTTTATATAGGCCTTTAATGTCGAAGATATCATATATGATTTGTGATATGTGATCCGGATCAATTAAATATCTCAAGCCCCGAAGAGCGAGAATATGAATCTCAAGCCCCGAAGAGCGAGATTATGATCAATTCCGAAGAACTGATAGCGTTGATCAAAAGATCAAGGCTCTCCTCCACTTCGTCACAGTTAATTTAATTCAGTTTGTAAAACCTCCACTAAACTCCACTGTATACTGTAATCCTTCAGTTTCGGCTTCTGGTTCCAGTATAAAATGTAGTAGCCCTTTAACGCCTCACGAATCTCATGAACGATGCCAAAACAATTAGAATAATGATTGAATGTGATATAATATTATTTCAACAATGGAAAAAGATATTATGCCTTCACGGCTGTAATGGCTGTCATTACTAACGAATACATAATTAATTTAATAAGTTTTGGCAGGTTTATGGACCGCTACACTTTACAAACTGCTCTGATTGGTAATAAAATGGTATCTTCAATCAGAGTTGCTCTAATACTGTATCAAAATGATCCAGGAGCCACAGAATTGAATCCTAACAGTTGGTGATAAATGTATGACTTTACTATTTAGGCCTCAGTATGGTATAAATGATGAGATCTAGTATAATATATGAATTACTAATGTAATTCTAATAGGACATAAATAGTTCACTTTAGCACGTATGCTGTTAAATATGATCTCACTAAATGAAGCCTTTCGCATTAATAATTCAATTGCAAATTCTTTCCAGCTACATTCAAATGTGGAAATAACAAACCCCAACTCAATCTCTATACAAGTTGTGTATTATACCTAACCAAGATATAATTTACGAAAACCATGTGTAATGTTCCCAACAGTTATTATATCAACACAAAGATAACGTAACAGATTCACTTCAAACTTAAGGTACAGTGCACACCTATAATTCTTATAGAATTCCTACAATCTATGTCTGTAGCAACAGAAAAACTAACTAGACCTAGCTAGGAGCCCTAGTGTATACCTTAGGTCTATTAAGACTTACCAACTTAATAGGTGAGTTAGAAGTTATGTGTATGTGTGTGTTGTGAATTGTGTAAATCAACATTGTGAACTAGCTAAGGTAATGGGAAGTGATTTCGTTTAGACTCTCCTACAACGAAACCACGGAAACCTAGGTGACCAGGATAAGGTATTGAGACGCTTTCGAAGGCCAGTCTCAGCCCCGAAATTTAAAGCAATCTTTACCTACAAGAACTTATCAACACTACGTCTCAAGGATGTTTGGTAGTTGTGTGTATTGGAATAGGTATATAAATAATTAGGAACCTTCTGAAATAATTCAGAAAGCGCGTTGTTCCGACACAGTTTCCGCACACCGAACTTTTGCCACTTTCTCACAAATTACACTGGCGTAATACGGCTAGAATAATTTAATGAAACCGTTGCATGGTCTGTGCGCTTCTACTAATCGAACCAAACTCTGTCCCCCGCAAATCAGCCGATTTCCTTTTATACCAGTGTGAACTCCGCGCGGGAGCGGGGACGCTTGCGTCCTTTTTTTATCATAGGATTTTTTACAATGTCAACAAAGGGATTCAGTGCAAGTTAATTTTAAGCTCATGTTTACATTCAGATATAACATGCCTTCATGCAATATAATCAATTATGATTATATTCTACAGAATATCAATCATGCAAAACAATAGTATATAAAATACAGTAAATCAAATATACAGTAACTAAATAGTAAACCAATAATAAACCAATAGTAAACCAGCTGGTCATGCACGTATGTATCAACATACTGTATTTGCGCTTTCGCCGTGAAGAGGAGCTCTTATTTATTTTTTTATAGAATTCTATTGTGATGTAATTTTGTAATGCTTTGTGCCAATTATAAGATTAATCCGAAGATTAATCATTCCATGGAGTCAAACTCGCATGAACCTACAAATATGTGTGGCGTAACAAGACGTCTTAATTATAATCAAAATCCACCATCTTTATCATGATACTATTCCATATCAATTATGATTATATTCTCAATATATTGTTATATGTAATATTGCACTCGTTCACGTAAATAATATTAGCATCATAACAGTCTTTTGCATACATGTGTTTAAAAATAGAATATCCCAAGAATTCGATTTAGCCATCGTTCCCATAGCGTTCAAGTGGACGCTCTACCAAAAAAAAAAAAAAATGCCATGGTTTCGTGTTGTGTATTTATGCTTCAAATATGAGTTTTAAAATGATAAAATAATCTATATTCTAAATATACGATTATGTTCCATTTCAGTCACCTCCTCAGACTTTGAAATACTTAAGCTGTTTCGTTTAGAAGCAGTCTTCTTTCGAAGATCTGTCTATAGGGTAAAACTCTAAATATATCAAACTTATCTTCATTGACCCCTTTTTTATATAATACCTTGGTAAATTGATAGTGTTATAATTACCCTTTATTTTATTGTATTTGTTTTCCACGAGAGTATCATAATTATTTGTAACCTAGTTAGCCTTAAACATTCACAACATCCCCATGACTTGACGATTGAAACCATATTCTGTTCTATTGTTCGATTGTCATTACCTGTCTCGGTATTTTAAAATAGTTCAACTTGAATGTGTCTACAACTAAGCTTAAGTAAATTAAAGTCTACATTAACCCTGTGTCAAAAATCCTGTCTAACTAACGCCTCCTATCCTAAACTTATCTAATGGCAATATCAAATATCTATTTGAACGCTCTACATAATCTAATGGATAACTCTCTGTTAATGTATTAATGAATGTATTAAGTCGTTTAGTAAGTATATGTCACCTCCTCTTGTCCAGCTAGTCTTATTGGATTTTCTGTCTCATTAGATAATAATTATAAACATTGAAATTCCTATTAACAATTCCACTTTAACAATTTGATTTTATCCAATTTTAATTCGAACTTTGTTAACCATTTAACTTCAAGATATATTTGTGACGTTAGAGCAACCCGGTCTACTTAGTTTTTTTGAACTGATATTATTAGTAGATTGTGAAGTATTATTTTCGCTACTTGTACTCTGAGTTTCGGTCGTAGGTTTGAATTCAATAGGTTTCACGCCTCCTCGCATATTATAGTAAGTTCTACCACGTGTTTCACCTCGACCACGCCTATTATAACCCCTATAAGACTGACCTCGGTTATGATAATCTCTATTGTTACTAGTTGGATTATCTCTAATGGTATTTACACGTACTGAACTATGTTTTGTATTTACATGAATACCCCGCGGTCTTTCATGTATTTTAGCAGTTGTACTCTGCGATTGCAAGCTACCGGATTTTTCTTTGTTTATGTTACGTTCTAAATGCCGTAAAAACTCTACCGCCTCCTTGACTGTCATCTGCTGTTGTCGGCTAAAGTACGCCACCTGCACGTAGTCTGGCAATTTTCTAAATATAGTATTAACCTTTTCCGCATCCGTAAATGGTAATGATAAGTAATGCATAAACTTTATCTAACTGTTCACAAAAATATTTCTCCATACTACCAGCCTGTCTATTATATTGAGAAGTTATGAACCTATTTTTCACTACTTCTTGTTCGGATGAACTCTAAAATACATTTTTGAAATTTATTTCAAAATCACTGAAAGTTTTCCAATAATCTCTATAAATATTCATACGAGATTTAGCTTCCCCAGTTAAAGACTCTATTGCAAATAAAAGTGCCCTTTCATCAGTAAAGATTCTGTCCTATTAAATAGTTTTTTAAATCCCTTAGAAAAGTCATTGGATTATACGTCTTATTGCCATTGAACGTAGGTAACTTCTGTTTTGCCTGAACTACAATCGTTTCACGCGCCATCTCACTAACAGTACTAATTTCTGTCCCACTAGCAATTGGTGTTACCGTTGAATCTGAACTCCTACCGCTATCGCGATCGTTTTCTAATCTCGTCAACCTATTCAAAATCTCCGAAAGTAACTGATTTGTTTACTTCGCGCTATCTGTGTCCTGATTCTTGCTACCTGACTTACGCATACGGCGTTTGTTATTTTTTTCCAGACATCTTAAAACTTCAAATAACAAGCTAATAAATCTAAACTAACAACCTTCTACTTAAATGTTACTTATTACTGTGTGTCAATGGATCAAAATATGTAAGTGTTAAATAACTTATGCTTATCGTAATCTATTTGTCAAGTATTCACAAAATCTTTATCACCTAAATGTCTACTCAACCAATTGGTTATTTTAAACCCGATAGTAACGACCTATTTCTCAAGTGTTATAATGAACGACTATTTGAGTGTGTTGGGTTACTTTGTTATTATTTTCAATGTTTACGTAATATGAAGTGTCACACTAAAGTTTTTGAATATGAGATTTCTGTGTTTATGTTATCTGGCATTCGAAGTATTGACCCTTCTTTTTTTGTTTAACTTGGCAAGTTTGTGAAACGCGCAACAATTTTTTTCTGTTAACAGCTATCGTCTAACTCAACACGTGTACCTATCTCGTAACTTGCGTAAGCTAAAAAAATATTAACTTTTGGAACTGCAGTTTGTATGCAACTATAATGGATGACCCTTATTAAACAATATATTCCAAGTTTTATGACCTGACTTTAACAAAATTTGTGAATGAACAAATGATTTTTATAACAGTAGTGTCGGCTTCAAAATAATGAATGAACTTGTTGTTTACTAACAGTTTTGGAGTTCAAAAATTTGTCTATTCTATCTACGTTGTGTATATTTTAGGTAAAATGTAATGAATTGAAATTTTAATGAATAACTTATAACTGAATATGTATAAGGTTCTGAGAGTAATATCGCCTGATTCTTTCCGGTGTATTAAGAATTTTTAATACATTAAACAGAATTCTGGTCACGCGGCGCCAAATCTGTAACGGGAACTACCGGGGTAATCCCACGATACTTATAGCTGTGATCGTCTATTTACCTATTCTTTAAACCCCGACCCAATATCTATCATTCATTACTTTAATAATCCTGACACTAAAGTTTAAGTCGTTATTCTAACTTAGATTTTATCTATTCGGAATAGTGTGATGATAAGACTGTGGATTTATATTTTATTCTAATGAGATATAAATTAGATTCAATATAGGTCTTTGATAGTTTGAACTTTGTGGCATCTTTTCAGCTGTATATTTTATATAGGCCTTTAATGTCGAAGATATCATATATGATTTGTGATATGTGATCCGGATCAATTAAATATCTCAAGCCCCGAAGAGCGAGAATATGAATCTCAAGCCCCGAAGAGCGAGATTATGATCAATTCCGAAGAACTGATAGCGTTGATCAAAAGATCAAGGCTCTCCTCCACTTCGTCACAGTTAATTTAATTCAGTTTGTAAAACCTCCACTAAACTCCACTGTATACTGTAATCCTTCAGTTTCGGCTTCTGGTTCCAGTATAAAATGTAGTAGCCCTTTAACGCCTCACGAATCTCATGAACGATGCCAAAACAATTAGAATAATGATTGAATGTGATATAATATTATTTCAACAATGGAAAAAGATATTATGCCTTCACGGCTGTAATGGCTGTCATTACTAACGAATACATAATTAATTTAATAAGTTTTGGCAGGTTTATGGACCGCTACACTTTACAAACTGCTCTGATTGGTAATAAAATGGTATCTTCAATCAGAGTTGCTCTAATACTGTATCAAAATGATCCAGGAGCCACAGAATTGAATCCTAACAGTTGGTGATAAATGTATGACTTTACTATTTAGGCCTCAGTATGGTATAAATGATGAGATCTAGTATAATATATGAATTACTAATGTAATTCTAATAGGACATAAATAGTTCACTTTAGCACGTATGCTGTTAAATATGATCTCACTAAATGAAGCCTTTCGCATTAATAATTCAATTGCAAATTCTTTCCAGCTACATTCAAATGTGGAAATAACAAACCCCAACTCAATCTCTATACAAGTTGTGTATTATACCTAACCAAGATATAATTTACGAAAACCATGTGTAATGTTCCCAACAGTTATTATATCAACACAAAGATAACGTAACAGATTCACTTCAAACTTAAGGTACAGTGCACACCTATAATTCTTATAGAATTCCTACAATCTATGTCTGTAGCAACAGAAAAACTAACTAGACCTAGCTAGGAGCCCTAGTGTATACCTTAGGTCTATTAAGACTTACCAACTTAATAGGTGAGTTAGAAGTTATGTGTATGTGTGTGTTGTGAATTGTGTAAATCAACATTGTGAACTAGCTAAGGTAATGGGAAGTGATTTCGTTTAGACTCTCCTACAACGAAACCACGGAAACCTAGGTGACCAGGATAAGGTATTGAGACGCTTTCGAAGGCCAGTCTCAGCCCCGAAATTTAAAGCAATCTTTACCTACAAGAACTTATCAACACTACGTCTCAAGGATGTTTGGTAGTTGTGTGTATTGGAATAGGTATATAAATAATTAGGAACCTTCTGAAATAATTCAGAAAGCGCGTTGTTCCGACACAGTTTCCGCACACCGAACTTTTGCCACTTTCTCACAAATTACACTGGCGTAATACGGCTAGAATAATTTAATGAAACCGTTGCATGGTCTGTGCGCTTCTACTAATCGAACCAAACTCTGTCCCCCGCAAATCAGCCGATTTCCTTTTATACCAGTGTGAACTCCGCGCGGGAGCGGGGACGCTTGCGTCCTTTTTTTATCATAGGATTTTTTACAATGTCAACAAAGGGATTCAGTGCAAGTTAATTTTAAGCTCATGTTTACATTCAGATATAACATGCCTTCATGCAATATAATCAATTATGATTATATTCTACAGAATATCAATCATGCAAAACAATAGTATATAAAATACAGTAAATCAAATATACAGTAACTAAATAGTAAACCAATAATAAACCAATAGTAAACCAGCTGGTCATGCACGTATGTATCAACATACTGTATTTGCGCTTTCGCCGTGAAGAGGAGCTCTTATTTATTTTTTTATAGAATTCTATTGTGATGTAATTTTGTAATGCTTTGTGCCAATTATAAGATTAATCCGAAGATTAATCATTCCATGGAGTCAAACTCGCATGAACCTACAAATATGTGTGGCGTAACAAGACGTCTTAATTATAATCAAAATCCACCATCTTTATCATGATACTATTCCATATCAATTATGATTATATTCTCAATATATTGTTATATGTAATATTGCACTCGTTCACGTAAATAATATTAGCATCATAACAGTCTTTTGCATACATGTGTTTAAAAATAGAATATCCCAAGAATTCGATTTAGCCATCGTTCCCATAGCGTTCAAGTGGACGCTCTACCAAAAAAAAAAAAAAATGCCATGGTTTCGTGTTGTGTATTTATGCTTCAAATATGAGTTTTAAAATGATAAAATAATCTATATTCTAAATATACGATTATGTTCCATTTCAACTACCGTCGAATTTTCGTGTTGTAAGCTTTGATGTATGTGACGTACATTGTACGGACCTAAAACCGAAACATCTGGCATTCTCCATCTCTACTGAACTTCCTCTAAATTAAACAATGTACGGAATCAGTGAAACACAGCAAAGATTTATAAATTGCTCGCGACTCGTAAAAACATGGCAATCAGCTCGAGGTCCCAAATTTATCGAGAGCGATTGGACATGAAATTGAATAGATTACGGCACGAGCGCAGACGCACTGGGGACGTGACGTAAAGAAAAATGTTAACAGAGTTTGGTGCTAAAAAGATTAAAATGGATTGTAAATTATTGAGTAAATTTTGTGTAAACAAAGCGAGTGATTGCGTCGCCGGCTGCGTGGGCCGGCGCGCGGCGAGCGGCCGGAGACATAAAACAAGTTAAAAAGTTTTCTTTTTCCACGACGTAAACATCATAAGCAGGCCGCGGGTTTCTCATTGTCGCCGCCGAAATAAGAGAGAGCGATGTGCCCCTCCCCGGCACCTCTCCTCCCCTGCCCCGCAGAGATCTTTGTCGCTTTTTCATTACGACAGCCGCAAGTAGAGGGTGGATTAAATACTTTGACGCGGGTCCTTGTGCGGATCCTTCTACAGTCGCTCCTGATATTTTTGCTCTTATATCTGTGTTAAAATGTGTACATAAGAGTTATTCTCAATTACTTAGCGCCGGCTCTGACGTGCTACATGTATGATATTATGATCATTTTAACACATTGTTCTTTCAGGAATGCTGTTAACTGACTGTGTGAACGTCTGAGCCAGTGTCCCAAGATCTGTAAAAGGCGGGCGACGATCGATATCCATACCTCAGTGATTAATCCGTCGGAAAGGCCGGCGCCATTACCTGCCTCCTCTCTCAACCTTACAGATCATCTCATAATTTAATCAAAATTGGCCCTTTGCGCGCCCCAGTCTAATTCCAACCCTTTCATAACAACGATAGAGATTATATTCATCCAAAGTTGCTTCACGATTGAGTGATTGTATAATCCTTCCGAATACCTTACCTTAGACACAAACAGATACGACGAATTAAAATGTCTCGAGCGATTATAGCCCTTACCTGTCTGTGACTTTTGGCTGATAATCCTTTGAAGGTCAGATAAAACGGTATGACTTGACCATCTATTAGTTTTAATTTATATGATTGATGATGGCGGCAAATGTAAGTGAAATGTTATTTCTCAATAACTATTTGCAGCGAGGCGTCTCGCCGCCGCCAACTGAATAGAATTTCTCACAAATTTCTGTCCGCTTGAAAAGAAGTTTCATTTGAGAAATGGTTACTTACGCTTTCTTAAAGTTCACTAAGTCTGCCAAGCGAACTTACGCTCTTGGAAGACTTTAAATTTTAATAAAAAGTGTGAATACTTGTGCAATATGAGTTATAAGACCTTTGAGTGATGTTACATAAGGACGCTATCCTAATAACTGACACCGACCAAAGTGTTTATACGTGGTTGTTTACCCACATACTGTTGAAAGTAATATATATTGGTAATATGCAAACGTTGTCGTTTTGTAAAGGACCCTAGGAAGCGAGGCGAGACAGGGGATGGAGAACGAGGCCAGTAGTTAGGACCTAAGTATCTAGTTTAGCTACGAGTAACACCGTAATTATATCTTCGGTAGAGTAATAAAGTCAATGTAATAAAACGTGGACAACACTTATGCATATATTTAAGATCTAAAGCTGAAAGTGCCCACCGACATAGAGCGTTGGTCACACCACACAACTGTGTGTAGAATCAAAGTTAAGTGCGTGTAGCACTCGTAGCAATTGTAGCACTCGTAGCATTCGTAGCAATTACACATTAAGTAGAGTCTGAATTTGTAGCAACCCTATCAGCAGCACGTACTAACAAATCTCTCAGTCGCTACTCATTTCGTATTTTATTATTCATTGCTTCTTAAAATTAAACTAGAATTTCAAAATATGCAAACGCAAACGAATCGTTTTATTTACATTCGTGTACCATTTCAAATATTCATAGCGTTTCAGTCGGTTAAGTTTTACAAAACAATTTGTCGAGGCATATATCTTGCGGGGAGTTGGCGCGGTCCCCATTCACTTACCTATATCAGGCACGTGAGCGCATGACTTAGTCGGTATGATATCGCGGCCAATTAATCTTGTTGACGCACGCTCACAAAAAGGCTCTGTGACCTTCGCCGCGACGTAAACAGATAACTTATCTAAGCCGCCTTTGGCCAAATTTGAGATAAATTACATGTAGCGGCGAGATCACCGAGCGTGCGGAGTCGGGCCCGGCCACGGGCGAGCCGGGGCGACTGAATATGGGTAAAAAATATAGATATCCTTTCATATGCGAGTAAAAAACTGACTGGCGTGATATAGCCCTGTGCCGTAATCTATTACAACATACTGACAGTGCATCAACCAACGTAAAACGCGTTCATTTATATGTGTGTTTTTATATATTTCAAATACTATTAATGTTATTTAAAAAAACTAAATTTAGCAGGCAAATGGTTAAAAGTTTGGTCTTATTATAAATTCATATCTGGTGATAAGATTATTATTTGTTTGAAGCAAAAAGCAAAGCTTTTTAGTGCTGTTACAATAGGAGTCCCGCGCACAGTCAAAGGGTTAAGTACAGTTTAAAAGAAAAAAGAATAAATGGTGAAAATGTTGCATTACGTGAATGTGTAACAATGGCGCCGGCGAGGGTCGGCCGGGCTGCGTAATTTCAACGTAAATATTGTAGCCTTTTTAGGGAAATTACGGCCATTTTAAATATATAACGAGGTGTATTATACAGGTAGGGCTGTTTGAATGTGAATAGCACCTTTCAAATTGAATATTCCAACTTTTGTTTTCTTGCCTTCACAATGGCTCTCGGCACCTGAAGCAGTGAAGTCGGCGAGATTTTTGTTATTCAGTGATCTAGGTCAGTGCAGTAAAGCTAAAACCTCGCAAAAACTTGAAGGTATCGCTAGAGGAACTTGGCACCGACTTGGAATATACACAACGATGACTCTGGGATTTATGGTTTCTAAAAAATTATCTCACCACTTATTTCAAATTTACACTTTGGCACAGAACAGATAATATGACTTTGGTGACTTCAATATAAAACTTAGTTTCTTCGTTAGTATGAATCCAGTATATTTTATTAATTTTTATTTACTTAATATTACAATAGTTAATAGATCATAGAGTGCAGTTCAAAATAATTAATATACAAATTACAGGACAAAAATATTTAAGCAGGTTCTTCACATTCAGCATTGCGTGTGCATGTATTATGGCTTCCATAACTATGTTTATTTTGAATTTAGAATATCATATAATATTTATTTATTTAGTTATATCTATTACATAAACAATCCATTCGATGAACACTAAAAATAACCACAAAATTTTGTTGGCCCTCTCCGTCGATTGTGATAGGTTCATAACTTCTAGACGTGACTTGGTGCGCGATGTTTTCGTACACAATCGTCATGTAAGACGCGGTGCGGCTGTTGTACGAGAGACGATTATTTGGACGATGAAACGAAATTGTACCACTTGCCTCGTGTTCAAGATGCGTAGCTTTTATACAACGCTTCTTAAATGATTCGATGATTTCTATTAAATACGAGTACTGCGGAATTATTTCGTGGCATTTTATTGGGAGCCTACTAAGATTATCGACTAACTGGTATCCATTCTGTCAAATCAAAGTCTTCACAACAATATTTTATCTTAATTCCTATATACTGAAATTTAATCTTGAGATTTTTTTAATAAGAATATTAGCAACCAGCATTACTAATATGTCTCACCCATCCAACTAAGCTAAATTGCTTGTGCTAGGACTGGGTTCACTTCAGTAGTGCGGCCACAATTCAAACCTGGGACTTCTAAATCGTAAGACTGACTCCTTAACCACTAAGCTATCGACGCTTTTTGTTGACAAGTTGAGTCAACCTGTGACCACGGCCGGTATAACCTGGTCGACACGTCAGGCAAACCAAAGGGATATATGTACATATACCATGATCACGTTGATTCCCGTCAACATGATTGTACATCATGGGACTCGATAGATTAAAATTTATTAGAATTTCTGTATGAATACCACTTAGGTGGTAGACAAGCGCACGGCCCACCTGATGGAGAGTGGTTACCGTGGCCTATGGACGTGTGTAACACCAGAGGAGCCACACTCCCGCTGTCGACCCTGTAAGCGCAGAGTTTCTGTGTCGTCAGTATAGAGGACAAAGCAGGACAAGCCATTAGTCATCCCACTGACAGTACAAATTCTCCAGTGAGCTCTGGCTACCCTACTCACCGCTGGGAACACAATACGAAGTTATTATAATCGCGGTATTCTGTAGGGCGGAGATACTTCCCCAGTCGGACTGCTCAATTGGGCGGAAATACCGCCGTGTCCTACCTCCTATAAGTTTATTACACTGCTGTAGATAAGTGACAGCGTTTTACTAATGGATACATTTTAGTATTGTCTCGATTACAAAAGTACCAAACCTGAAACAGACACGAAAGTAACACTAAAAAATATATCAGAATCAAAGGAAGATATATGTAATGTTGTCTCATGGCGAAGTCTCGCCTTATCATTAATCCCGGGCGCGGGGCCAAGGCGAGTGCGAGGCGGGTGCGTCCGGCAGCCTCTGTCCCTGACTAATGGCGCCCGCGCACCATAAATAATTACCGCCGTGATCGAGCACGGAAATTACGTGTGTAGCTGTAGCCTACACGCTATCTGCGTAACGAGCGTACAAATGCGTGCAATATTGTATGCGGACAATAAGCGTGATGTTACGACCTATATTTACATTTATTTTCCCCGTGTCAAAGTACATTGTTTTGTTGTTTATATGGCTTTAAACACACATCCAGGCCTATATCAAAAAATCGGTCAAGTACAAATTACCAATGGCACAACGTGTCCACGTGAGACATCTTCAAATTTTTTGTGTCTTTAAAATGTAGATTCAAATTTTGCAGCGACTTCAACAATAGTCTCATACGATTTTTTATCTTTTGCCCCTACTCTAACGTTATATCCCCGTGTAATTTTATTAGTAAGGGCATCAATATAAAAATCAGTTATTTGTTTTTAGACCTTATTGGTACTCGATTTTATCTTTTTATACACTACTAAGCCACTAAACTAGCACACAGTAAACAAAATCTACAACATTCTACACAGCGCTATCTAGACCCATGGTAAGCATAGCTTAACTAGCCTGTGTAATGGAATCTAGAATACGGATAAATACAGATACGTTTTTTTTATAAATACATACATATTATACATAGAAACACCCAGACCAATGCAAATATACATATTCGTGCATACAAATATTTGCACTGGGCGGGAATCGAACCCGCGCCTCCTGCGTAATAGTCAAACGTTCTACCGCCACGCCACAGAGGCTGTCAAAGTGTCTTCAATACCTGATGTATCGGTGAGGTACCAAGTCGCAACCTTCCCCCCAGAGGTTGTCATAAAACTGAGTTCATTTCCCCATTCAGCACTGATAGCATCTTCGCTTTGCGTTTTATGTCCTATAACGAGGTTGACATTACTTGGTGATAGTACGCTGCTGGCTCTATATTTATAACCAGCCTATTTGTATTTTACCTACCGTAGACATCCGAAAAATTCATACAAGACTACTTTTTTGAAAGCAAGCTAATGTACCATTCCCTTACCATTTCTTCAATTCTTTTTCCAGGATAAACCATGATTATAGTTGCGGTACGTTATGATGGCTGTATTGACACGACTGGTTTAGCTCGTTTTCTCTTTTTTTGGTGCGCTTGATATTGGACAACGAACTGTTAGACGTTACTTAAGAAAAATATGGCGAGACTAGCACAAAAAAAACATCACACACCAAAAAAGAGAAAATGAACAAAATCAGTCATGTAAAAACGGTCATCGAAGCGTGCCGCAACTATAGATAATTGTTACCTCATTGTTGCCAACACCGAAGGATACCCGGGCACCGTTGGTTACTAAGATTACATATTATATGCATAATGCAATCACAGAATTTATTCGTGTACAAATTGGATACAGAATAAAACTTAATACATTGTTCAATTAAAATCATACAATTGCATTGTCTATAAATGAAATAAAATTAATATTTGTACTTCATTGGGGTGAATGTCCAGGTCAATGGCTTTAAATAAATGGTATTTGCCTTCCAGGGTCAGACTACATACCCGTACATAGTAATAAGTTAATCTGAATCAAAGATGTTAAAAACATTTTAGCCTTGAAGGACAATGAAGGTACCGAATAAGCTTAATTTGAAAGGTCTACAGTAATAATTCTTCAAAAAAAATCTATAAATCCCAAGAATGATAATACATAGTAAACCTGCCACCTTCGTAAACTATAAAATATCTGGTACAAGAATACATTTGGGATTATCTAACGTTATTCGAGGGTTCGCGAAGAAAGGGAAATGTTTCATAAGTCTAAAGCAAATCGCACCTCATCTGTACTTCACTTCATATCTCACAAAAAGGATACGTCATATAGAGGGTGCTCCACCCTAGCCGATGACACGCAGTATTGATAGCCCTAGGTCACGTGCTCACCGAACTAACAATATGCAGCTCACTTTTTGCAATACGCAGAAGGGATAGGTGAAAGCGTATTATACATTGGCATTTTACCTCTTCTGTATTTTTTTGGGCATAATCGAAAGATGGTAATTAAATTGATGATGTATTAGTTAGTAACGTGCAATAGTGACATCTACGAAGAAATATTGTAATAGGTAAAGTGCATTAGTAACCAGACAAATAAAACGCCTTTTGACTGCACACTCCACGCGATCTATCAATCAATCAATCATACAGAAGTCATCCATATCAGGCAACGCGATGTCCGTACAGTGCTGCAATCACTCGATGTCCGGAAAGCCAGTGGTCCGGATGGTATTCCAGCGGTAGTTTTGCAAAAATGTGCAGCGGAGTTGTCGCCAATGCTCACGCGCCTGTACCGGCTGTCCTACAGTTCGGATACAGTGCCTTTGCCTTGGAAAGAGGCGAATGTTCAGCCGATTCCCAAGAAGGGGGATCGCTCGGAGCCAGCCAACTATCGACCCATAGCCGTCACCTCAGTGCTGTGCAAAGTGTTCGAGCACATAATTAACAAACAGCTCATGCGGCACCTAGAGGATCACTCCTTAATTAATGACCGGCAATATGGCTTCAGGCCGAAACGGTCAACGGGTGATCTTCTAGCATACGTTACCCATCTTTGGGGTGAGGCTATGGACAAGCACGGCGAGTCACTGGCAATTAGTCTTGACATCGCCAAAGCTTTCGATAGAGTCTGGCACAAATCGCTTCTTTCCAAGCTACCTGCCTTTGGTCTGCCTTCTAGGCTGTGCAACTGGGTTGCTAGCTTCCTGCAGGGGCGCCGTATTCGCGTCCTTTGTGACGGACGAGCTTTGGAGTTTCTGCAGGTAAATGCTGGCGTACCCCAGGGGTCCGTCTTATCACCCACTCTCTTTCTTCTGCATATCAACGACATGCTGTCTACCGGCAATGTTCATTGTTATGCAGACGACAGCACTTTACATGGGAGTTATCATGGACATCCTGCGGCCAAGCAGTCAGATATCGCAGACGCAAAAAAGCAGCTTCTTGTCACTGAGCTTGACGGGATCCTGAATCACATTTCTCAATGGGGCTCTGAGAACCTGGTTGAGTTCAATGCCAAGAAGACGCAGGCATGTACGTTTACAGCAAAAGTATCTTCTTTCCTTCCCCTCCCCACTCTTCAGAGCACGCCACTGCCACTGCAGGACAATCTCAATATCCTAGGTATGGATGTTCGCTGCAGCCTGAATAACAAAAATGACATCGAAAGTATCATCAAAACAGCCTCACTAAAACTCGGAGTCCTGAACAGAGTGAGACGATTTTTCAAACTGGAGCAGCGGTGTCTTCTATACAAGACACAAATTCGCTCCTGTGTGGAATACTGCTCGCATGTCTGGGATGGTTCAGCAAAGTACTTACTAGATGCTCTCGACAGGTTGCAGCGACGTGCGGTCCGCATCATTGGGAATCCCGAGGTCACGAACACCCTAGAACCTTTACAGATGCGTAGAGATGTTGCGTCCATGGCTGTATTTTACCGTCTGTACCATGGGGAGTGTTCTGATGAGCTCTTCCAATTAGTCCCACCCTCCCCTTTCCTACACAGGACAACACGTGTAGGTCTTAGATGTCATCCGCACACAATGCAGAACATCCGATCAAGAACCAAGCGGTTCGGAGACTCTTTCCTCTGTCGCACCATTAAGGCCTGGAATTCATTATCAGCTCACGTGTTTCCTTCTTCCTACAGTCCCGGGTCCTTTAAGCGGGGCGTGAAAAAGCATATGATGAGGCCGTCAAGCTGAGTGTCACCATTGTCACACGGTATGTGTAAGTAATGGTGACCCTCTTTTCAGGGACTTTGCCTTCAGCTTACCATCAGGCAAGGCGAAGTCTAATTGACGTGTCCTATATATATAAAAAAAAAGATAATCACCTTTGACAGATGCACCCCGCACATTGGCTCAATTATGGTCTGGTTCTTATAAATCTTTCACCAGTCAAGAATTTGCAACTCAAGTAAGAATTACCCACAAACAGTTTGCAATCCTAAAACCAGCCCTAAAGGTGTACAAGACGGTAACAGTAAAATATTACACACAATATGTTTCATTGAATATCGAAAACCTATTTATTTAAGTTACAGGATCTTGTAACAGTTTGTCGGGTACGCCGTTTTTGTTTACAGCTGTACTGGTTATTTGTTCGACTACTGTAAGCCGTGAAGTATGTAAAAGGACGTAAGTGACTTTATGGTAATGGTATTTTTACGTGGAAGCAGGTAATATATAAGGAAAAAATGGGGCAGTTATAATAGTAAACAATGTTTTATCGACTATTTCTTATTGCGAGAGGAAATTTATGAGTACTTATAGTAGTCTCGTAGTTTAGTACTAACGCACTAGTTGTACTGCCTCGAGTTATACATAAATATCTTGGGCATTCTTGTATTTTTAGACAAAGTTCGTGAAAACGACATTTTCGTTTCATGAGATATAACCACTTGTCTGGTTTTATGAATGTGTGTAGTTATACCGTTAGACTTTATGAAGTTTCTACTAAAATTTGACTGCATTGGAGAACTCGTTTCGTGAGAGATAATTACTTGTCTGTTTATGAATGTGTGTAGTTATACCGTTAGACTTTATGAAGTTTCTACTAAAATTTGACTGCATTGGAGAACTCACACAATTAGGCCGGTCTCGATAGGTCCCGAGTTTGAACCCTGGCCATTACACTATCAACGTGAACCCACTCCTAACACTCCACTCCTAATTTAGCTTAGCTGGAGGGGTTAGAGGGAATATTAGTAATTTCGGTTCTAATATTCTTTAAAAAATATATAAACATTTCTCAGCACATTATTAATTCTGTTTGACGTTCGTATATATATATACGAACGTCAAACAGTAATAGTAAAGTAGTAAACTATAATAGTTTTATGAAAATAATACTAACACGTGAAGCAATTTGAACGGTTGTTATTATAACTATTGAAATTTCTATTATATTTAAAACTTCGGATTTTAGAAATAGTAATACAGTTAATTTAACTAAAAGACATAGACAGAAACTTGCTTGGGAAAAGGTGCAATAACATAATCGCCTGATAGAATTTCAACCAACTAAGTTCTACCAATCAAAAACTAAATCAATCTTGCAAAAATCGCGCACACTTATCACAACCACTGCTCCTAACAAAGAGGGAACAGCAGAGATTTCTATCAGTGAGAGCGAGCGCCGTCCGCTGCAGCCCCGGGGCTGCTCCATTACTCATGATGTTTTTGTCGTCAGCAGGGCGCGCTGTGTGCGCACACTGCGCCTGTTCGCGACGGGCGGGAGCTCGCTACTTAGCGTCTAGAATAACTTATGTCACACTTCTTTAGCATCTTTTAACAAGGGTATAATGTGATAAGTGACATGACAAACCTTTTCCTGTGGATTTCCTCGAACACCCACTCCGACTGAGGCGGGGGAGGGGAGTTGTATGAGGAACAGAGTAAAAGTGCTTTATTTCATAAAATTTTATTTATACACTTTGATCTCAGGGTTTTTTTTTATTTCATTTACCATGTTTGTTGGAGAGATTTGATCCTTATACTATCGATCGATGAATATAAATACAGGATGTATTTTTCTGACTTTAGTCTTTTAGAAATTCATTATGAAAAAAATTCAGTATAGAAAATCTTTGAATGCAGTTTTATTTCTTTTAAAAAATAAAGGAATGTCTCTTTTAAGTAAAATGAGCCAACTTAAGGATTTAATGTAGTTGCCGAATCCGCCTAATTTTCTACCCTGTATACTTACATCACACTTTTATGTAAGGTTTCGAGAGATTTGGTGTGAAAGCAAAACCTAGACTGTAGAGAAACCAACAACATCTTATTTTTCGGTCTTTCAATTACGCTTTTGAACAATTTACATCGAATGCGGCGCGTCTGAGGCCGTCCCAAAATTTGTTAAGTGCACAGAAAAAACTCGAGTTCTGAAGTAATCTGCTAAAACAAGAAATGAATTTACCATTTGTATAAGAACTGTAACACTTTCGCTATATTTTACCTAACGACTGCTTGAGTTCAGCGTTCCATTTCAACTTTCCAAGTAACAAACAATAACAGAAAACTCAAATCTTTGCCGCCGTGGGGTTGACGTGACTTATAATAAACGACAGAAGCGAATTTCACTCCTAAAAAGATTCAATTTAATATTGTTTTTCCAGAAACAATAGGTATTCTCGTGAACCATCTGAAGGTCTTGAGTATATACATATATACACAACTTCAGAAATATATTATTAATAAAAATTAAGTTAAGTACTAAAGTAAACAAATATGGAAGAATTTCTGAAATAAACATTATATTATTATTATATGCAAATAACCATTGTTATTAAAAATCATTTTTCTTTTTTTTTTATAACTCAGCTCTAGGCTCTTATCAGGTAGAACTACTTGTATAATATTAATCGCAGCGTGTACGTCAAACGCGAGTGACACCTGTCAAACGTCAAGTAACATTCCTCTACCACAATAAGCTTCGCGTTATTACTTGTACGTTGTGAAAACAAATAGTGGCGGGCTCGGGATATCAACCCCTACAACCTCGCGTCTCCTAACTCGACTTGTTCAAATGACATTAATATTAGACGCACACTGGGACTAAATAAATAACACTGAAGAAGCCTCAAATAAAGGCGATATTGCAATCTAGTAAGCACTTAATCAAGATAGAAAGAGTAGCCTCCAGCACTGGTTTATTTGAACATATTTCTTTGATAACCCCTACACTGCTATTAAGTTTAAGTAAATGATTTTAGTAGAATGTTCTAACCGACTTTCAAAACGGAGGAGGTTCTCAAATCGATTGGTACGTCAAAAAACTACAGAATACCGCGGCCATAATAACCTCGTGTTGTGTTTCCGGCGGTGAGTAGGGTAGCCAGAGCTTACTGGAGAGTTTTTGTGCTGTCAGTGGAAAGACCAAAGGCTTTGTGCTTTGTGTTCTACACTGACGGCACAGAAACACTCTATGCTTAAAGGGTAGGCAACGCGAGTGTGGCTCTTCTGGTGTTGCACATGTCCATAGGCGGTAACCACTTTGCATCAGGTGGGCCGTGTGCTTTTATGCCACCTAAGTGGGATAAAAAAATCTAACACGAGAGTTTGATACACTATTACCAACCTTTCTGTGGATTCTTAATAGCTGTAAAATAGTATTTTTCAACTGAAACTGAGAACTACCTACTATATAGTAAAACATATAGCTTTCAGCAGAAAAAATGAAAGTAAGAATAGAAATAAACTCGTATCCCGCGCGTTTGACAAACGTTCTCATCCATCGTAAAGCCTCCCCAGCGAAGGTTTGTCCTCTCCGCCAGATATGTGAAAAAAAACATGGTTGTTTTGAACGTACTTGTCAAAGTATAAGAAAGAGTCCCAGGGGGCGACAGCGGCACGACAGCGGCGCGGCGTGAGTGACGTCACAACATCGATACTTCGCAAGTAGCCCGGGCCGGCGCGCCGCGCGAACTCTCTATATTGGGTACAAAGTTTGTAAACGCGTTTTGTTAGCGGTTGTTAATACTTGCGAAGTGTGTTCTCGTGTTTTTCACGTAATAGACTTATTTATACATAGTATCATGTAATGCTATACATTTTGCCTAATTGGTGTAAAGTTTTGCGTCGATGGTGCAGGGGTAGTGAGTGCAATTGCTGCGAAAGCGATCACCGGTTCGAGGGCTTAGTAATATTGTTTTTTTATGACATGAAATGTCTTCACAGTAGCTCAGTAAAACGAATCCTGTAAGTGTTTGTTAGACTGTGATAGTAGTTTGAAGATTGCAAAAACCGGGTGACGTTTAACAAAAACAAGCAACAAGCACACGGCCGACCTGATGGAAAGTGGTTACCGTGGCCTACGTGTGTAGCACCAGAGGAGTCACACTCGGGCTGCCGCACAGTGTAGAAGACAAAGCAGAGCAAGCCTTTAGCAATTCTTCCTTCATACCGTTAGTGGTTAAAGTGCTTTAATGCAGATATTGTTTTATGAACTAAAAAGTTCAAATGAAAATTAGGACTGCGTTTTAGAGCATCTAAGGTCCACAAGGCCCACAGCAGTAGCCTAGTCGGTCTATAGGTTGACACATCCCACTGAGATATGTGATTTATTCCAGCAATTTGGCTGTAATGGCTTGATGCTATCATTATGTGCCACATAAATTGACCCTGGACTAGATAGTCATTCACTTAAAATTCACCTACGGCTGTCTGTTGTTGAAAACTAAACTCTTTAATGGTAAAGCCACCTTTTTACATTTGATACGAGAGTGCTAATGGTGAAATTCCTTTTATTTTTGCTATTTTAATAAATTACTAGCTGACCCGCTCCAGCTTCGCTCGTGACATTTTGAAATCTCTTCTCACCTATTTGAGCCCATATGTCTTTGGTTTCAAAAAAATACAAGAGAATCTGCCGGATTTGTTGACATTTATGATGACGCTCAATTAAGTAGTAGCGTGATGATATACTCGGATATATAGCCTAACTAACCTTCGTCGATAAACGGACTATTCAACATAAATATATTTTTTCAATTCGAGCCACTAGTTCCTCAGATTAGCGCTTTCAAAAATTAAACAAACTTTTCAGCTTTATACATCATATCGGTATAGAAAATGAATAATATTAAGTCTAGTACGAGACTTGAACTTGAAAAAGATTCAATGACCATGGTGCAAAAACAAGCCAGTCGGGTGTCGGAGGTGCCGAACTGATCTCTGTTCGCCACGAGCGCGGGCCTGATGGTGACGAGTGGAGCCGCCTGTCACCCTAGCAGAAGCATACTGCGGCGGCGGCCCTGGATGCGCACCTCTCCATACCCGGGGACAATATGTGGACTCCGTAGTCTCTATGCCCGAAGTTGTCTCAGAGGAGACGGTCCTGAGGCGACCGGAGTGCGAGAGACATGTCTCAGATACTCTCACCGCCAGCATCCTACGGCCCCCATAATCGGTGTGCGTTTTAGTCGGTTCAAGTCCGACATAAGCTTCCCCACCGGCTCCGGTGGTAGAGATATCCGTGGGGATTTTGCTCACAATAAAAAAAAAACCATTCAGTATAATGCCCTGCATGTGTACCGAGATTTCCTGTAAATATTAATTAACATTACTTCAAATAGGTTCAAAGAAATTTAAATTACATACATACAATATGGGGTTCTTCAAGAGGGGCATCAGAAGGTTTCTTCATGGTCGGCAGCGCGAGTGTGACACCCCTGGTGTTGCATACGTCCATAGGCCACAGTAACCGCTTCCCATCAGGTGGGCCGTGTGCTTGTCTGCCAACTAAGTGGTATAAAAAAAAATAGAAAAATCAACACCCTGAACTCGCGACCCTTTCTATAAAAAGTATCAACTAAACTACTCATATATTTCTCCTAGAAAAAGAATTAGCGGCGGCAATTAATGACGTTCAGGCGCTGACCTGACTGTTTCCTTTTCCTGTATAAACTCACAAGAAAAAGTTGCCATAATGAATGGTTAAAAAATTCAATTACACTTCTTATGTTTCTAGTTCAGAGCTCTTGGCAATCACATAAAACAACCGTATAAATGTTAATGTTCGAAAAAACTTGAACGAGCAGCGCAAATGAGTCAACTCGTACGGAGGGAAACGAATGTATAGTTACCGACGTATACCTTGACCCCAAGTGGCAAGAGAAAGAAGGATTGGTGGCTTAGAGCTCCTCTGTCATCCTAGCACCCTCAAAAGATACCCAAAACCACGTACTGCGCGTATGGAACGCTCATTTGATCTCCATGCTGCGATTTTTCCAAACGACTACAGTATAGGGTTCTTCAAGGATGACGTCAGAAAGTTCTTACAGGGTAGACAGCACGAGTGTGCTTGTCTGCTACCTACGTGGTATAAAGATGGCATAAAATCAACCAAGTACTTTATCGTGATTGTCAATAAAATCTCTCTGAAACAGCCGTTTCACTTGTATTCTCGGCTCCTCACGGAACACCAAATGTAACAATGGCAGTCGCACACAGCGTTGAATACATTACACGTAATAGTATTATTGTCGAGCTCCTCATCGCCAAAACACGC
This sequence comes from Eilema griseolum, assembly GCA_963662185.1. NCBI lineage: Eukaryota > Metazoa > Arthropoda > Insecta > Lepidoptera > Erebidae > Eilema > Eilema griseolum. The sequence continues at coordinate 32,002,798 of OY759230.1, forward strand.
TATTGGCCTTCCTTTGTTGTATTTCAGATTTTAAAATAAAATTCAAGATATTTTTTTTAAAATTCAACATCTAAACACCATAAAATTAATATGTAGGGCCCCCCTACATATTAATTTTATGGTGTTTAGATGTTCGACACATCTTTGTACCCCATTCTGCTGTAATCGATATAGTATCATATATTTCTTATTTTTTAGTGGTGTTTATTGAATCACCATCATCACCATGTTAGTCTAAAGCTTGGATTTCGGAGGCCGGGGTCCTCTTCTAGTATTCCTTGAATGGCTTACCTTGATTTTCGCTAGGAAGACTTACGTTTGACCTCTTAACCGAAAGTTAAACGTGCGCCCGAGTCTTGTACGCATCAGCAGTTGTAATTACTTGTAGGTGAGGTCAGGTAGGCTATGTTGATCTTGATGGGTTCCATTAAACCTACCGCGCTAAGATTACGGCTAAGCTTTAATTACTTAACGTAAGCCACAGAGACGGCAGTATTTATTTAACTTTACGGAAGACATCACATCAGTCACAAGTTACTGAGTAAAGTATTCCTGTAAGTTAAGATACAAATTAGCACAAATTAAACACATCCAGCATCCTATCATTCACATTTCCTATTGCACAGTCAGGTAGGTACATCGAAATAACAGATAATAGCTGTTCAAACTGGTCAAATCAATAGGTAGACTACAAATTTCGCCTTATAACAGTCCTAGAATGTAGATAAAAGTTAGATGCCATACAATTAAATTAGGTTATAAGGAGTGCTTAGGCATTCGTACTAGGTGCACCCTGTATCACAAACGTCCAAAAAAAATATAACTGACTTTTTCACTTCAATGGTGTTTATTAACAATTCCTTTAGACATCTTAATCAAACTGGCTCAAAGTATTGCGTTGAATAATGGAACAGTATTTTCGAGAATCAAATGAAGTTTAATTTGTTAAGAGCTTAGAATGGCTCCACTAAAAAACTCCGAAGTCCTTGCAGTTCACTTCCACACCATTCTGTGTTCATTTGAATAAAGCTACGTAACCGGCATTGTATACTTCACAGAGATGTTTTTATTTAATCTTTCCAACTTTGGTTCGATTGAAAAAGTTAGAAAAGAAATGATGATGATGTTCAGGGTTCCTTGCCTCAAAAGAAACAAACCAAACCCTTAGGATCATACCGTTACCCGTTTGATTATCTGTCTGTCAAGAACTTTTTCTAAGGAATTAGTAGAGGATTCGATTTTGAATAAATTTAAAATAAAGAAGGCTATATAGCCAACGTAATCAAATCCTTATACAGTATACATAGTACAGCAATATTATTATTAATGGTAATTGCTCTAATCAAAGATATTGATAATTTAATTAGCGTAGCTTTCTTAGATTCCTTTAGAAATACTTTAATAATTAACTTCGATAAAAAATTTACTCTTTAAAACGTAACACAAAGTACAACAGACTTTAATTAACGCTATAGAAAGTGAAGTAATTTAACACATAGCTCTAAGCTCTCGCCTGTGTATCCACGAAGGAGCAAACAGAGGTGTATTAACCTTTACGCCTTACAAAAATTGTCGTCAAAATTGTACTTTTCCATGAGCTGTATGTTTACTGTTAGGCGGAGAAGTAATGGGGAGGGAAGGAACGCCATGTCGCACTTCATCATTAAATATAAATCACTTAATAGAAGTCACTTTCATATCTCATTCATAAAATCATGTACCGTAATATCTTCAACTATCGATACCAGAGTTTATTTTTTATTGATATTCCCGACTGAAAAAACTAATGTGAAATAAAATACATGTTTAAAAAATATCATCCATCCGTATTAAAATAATGGGCCTGCATACGTTCCGTCGCACTGGGCGACCATGTGAGCAAACAAGTTTACTCGTATTTAAATATACAATTCACTCGGCAAAGCAACCTACTTGCCACATTCTTAAATTGCACCTTTTTTTATACAACTTATGTAGCAGACAAGCACACGGTCTACCTGATCAAAAGTGGATACCGTAGCGTATAAACGTGTGCAACACCAGGGGAGTCACACCTGTGCTCCCGACCCTGTAAGAACAGAGAGTTTCTGTGCCGTCAGTGCAGAAGACACAATCAGGACAAGCCTTTGTTCTTCCCACTGACAGCACAAAAACTCTTTAGTGAGCTCTGGCTACCCTACTCACCGCCGGGAATACAACGCGAGGTTATTATAGCCGTGGTATTATAAAAAAATAGTCGGACTAATCAATTTGGACGGAACACTGTAGTGTCCTATCATTTCTGCTGTCTGCTATTCTATTTCAGATGTATTTGCCTACCCCACTGGGAAAGAGGCGTGAGAGTATGTATCTGTAATCGTCACATTTAAAAGTTGAAACTATATTTGTAATTCACAATCTTTGTTTCAAATCTACGTGTACTTATAAAAATTATCCGTTTAATTATAAAGTCAATGTATAATAATACATTCCTCAAAGTTAAACGACTCTTTTGTTTCAACGCCGCACTAAATTTCAGTTTGAACGATTTGTTCGCAAACAGTTTTCAAGTACGTACTGTACTACATATTACTGTATGATGCTAAAACATAATCTCATCCACAACCGCAGTAGTAAACAGTACGTGACCCACATCACACTAAAACCCCGTTAGTAAATAGACAAAAATTCCTATCTACTACCCTCTATAAGGGTTAATTCCCACTGAAAGAACAACGGCCTCCTTTGCCTTCAAATGACTACGTACTTTATCTCCCGTAGATAAGATTGAATATGGATTGTACTTCCTCAAAAGTCACTCCCGGCCAGTGTTCTTTCAGTGCGAAGTGACGTAAAGCGGCGGTCAGCCCCACCAAACCACTTAATATTCGCAGCGTGTTCGTACAACCCGACGCTATTAATTGTCAACAAAACATCACTCACAATTAAAAAGCCTCAGACGGGTGACAAAGGCATAGATTAATCTCCCGTTGACCACACGGTGCTCTCGCTCATCACGCGTGTTGTCTCCCTCGCTCCGGTCGTTCCTCCGTAGTTAACGTCCAAGGCTACGTGAGTACGATTCTATGGGAAAAGGATGTTTTCCTACTAAGCAAATAGTTTTTGGCTTATTATAAGCCTGTTCGCCCGCAGGTCTGAGATCACCAGTACAATCTATAGTGGCTATATTGGAACCGTTCTGGTTATAGGATTGATTGATTATAAGCAAGATAAATGTTCTCTGAATATACTCCAAAAACTTTAGGGTAACGTGTCGTGATGTTCTTGCTGATGGCTCAGGTATATAGATACCTAAGAAGTATAAAGGCCGTGGTTCTCGGTAGAGTAGAATTTGGACCACCCCATCTTTTCCCATGCATTGTTGTACAAGACGACTGAGGGATAGGGCTGGTTAACATCAGACAGATATATACAACCCACACTCAACCTCGGATGCTTGGCTTGAGTCAACAATAGTGCCCGGAAGACAGCAATAGGCTCACCCTCTATTACGTAGAACCAAATTAAATGATTGGTGAATTGTGTGTGGTAATTCACCTCTACCTAACCCTCCGGTGATAGAGTAAAAATTATTCTCGACCAGATAAGCAGACATTTGAAGAGACGATTTTGGCACCAACACACAGACTGTGCGAGCTTCTTTACTATCGTATATATTATATATCCTAGTTTTGCAAATATTCACAGTTCACTACAGTAAGACAAACAAACATAATTACCTCTAATGACACAAACCTTAAAAATGTAAGTACAATAATAATTGTTCTATCACTGCGACGCGAGCGAGGACTCGGGGCCGCACACGCTCATCGAGTGTCCGGCGTGGGAGAAGCCGAGACAGGAGCTTGTGGCGGCCCTGGGAGTGAGGGTTCTCACGCTTTCCACCTTGCTCGCGGCGATGGTCCGCTGCGCGGATGCGTGGGCGGCCGGCGCCTCCTTCTGCGAGCAAGTAATGCTTGTGAAGGAGGAGGCGGGGGAGGGGGGGCAGCGGGAGCGACGAAGGATCGCAAGCCAAGCTGCCCGCATATGAAGGCAACTCGGGTGTCAGATGAACAACCTCTGCCCCCCATGAGCGCAGGCCTGGGGGTGACGCCTGGCGCGCCTCCCCGTTTTCCGGAGACGAGTTGGGGACTCTGTAGTCCCCACACAACCGAGGAGAGGGCCAGATCGTGAGAGATGGCCCTGGGTCGGCCGGGGTGCGAGGGATTTGACTGTCAACCTCACCTTCGGCAACCAAAACGACCCCCAGGCGCCGTGCGTTTTAGTCGGTTCGAGTCCAACATAACCTCTTCCACCGGCTCCGGTGGGGAGGTACCCGTGGCGATATTGAGCACGTAAAAAAAGTACAATTGTTCTACAAACGGTTCGCACAGTTACAACGCGCCCTACCAGTAATACATAACAAGGTTCGGTTCAGCTATTAAAAGTTGCGGGCCTCGGCCGTGTCTTGCCGTGTACCGGCTTCAGGCAAGCGAAGTAATTACAATGGGATTATGTGTACCCGCCGATTGTCGAATAGTTTAATGTAATGCTGATATAGGGTGCTCGCAACTGAGCGTGGCGCTCGAGCCAACCGTTTTTAATCGGATTCCAAATATACAGGCGGATTACTGTTTGTTAAAAACTACTTACAAGTTAGTTTACCGTGTTCTGGAAATTTGATGGTGAATTATTCGTATTAGGAAATGGAGGAATGTAAGTACGGCGAAATTACATAAAACAATTGTAGAATTGATTCAGGAATCGTGAATACTTAAAGAGTTTCACTGTTAGTGGAACCAGTAGCAACAGACACTTTTGTTTTGAAAGTTTACGGCGTCTTCATAATAAAATGGATATCTATAGTGCGCGACCTTTGCTCTCTTTATTTTTTTTATTTGCCTTTTTGTAAAAGAATATTAGAACCGAAATTACTAATATTCCCTCTGACCCTTCAGCTAAGCGAAATTGCTTGTGTTAGGAGTGGGTTTACGTCGGTAGTGTAATGGCCAGGATTCGAACCCAGAACCTCTAGATCGTAAGGCTGACTTCTTAACCACTAAGCTACCGAAGCGACGCTTCGACTTCGACTTCTTATAATTTTATATTCAACTTAGTTGAAAAAATATTTTAAATTTTAGAATTGCATGCCTATTAAGGTGAAATATGGTGACACTACTTAATCTATATAACATCTTATATAACCCCTATTTGAATATATTTACACATATATAACCATATAGATACATAAATAATGCCTAAAGACACATAGATAGGTATTATATTCTGCTCTTTACTCAAGGCCAAAACTAATAATACAATCAAGTCCAACCTGTGCAGGGTAATGGACAATGATCGTAAGAAATATGTTAACTCACATAGGTCTCCAAGTAACATTTATGAAGATCTAGTCAAGATATAAAAAAACTAAGGTTGATGTCAAGATTATTGCTTCTACATTTATTGCCAAATTCACAAGTTAATTGATAAAGCCTGAGATTAAAGGAAAGAGCACGCGGCGACTCTGTTCCAATCGCATGTTTAAATGACCTAGACATTATGACATAGCTATGACATTACTACTGTAGAGAACACGTATACTGAACGCCGTCGTCTGGTCTCGCTGTGCGGATTATCATTGATCAAAGACAAAGAAGAATTTTCTCGTTAGCGGCGCCGGTGGTGCACGCACTATTGTCTATGATGTAAGAATGAAACATTTTATTTGCGTCTAAATCTGGTACAGTCAGTTACAGAGTACTCAAAATTATCTTAATACCTACTAATGGTGTTAATTCTAAACTGTTTTATTGACTTTTTTGTAATTCAGTCAACAAGAAGGGGAATACCAAAGTGTTAAGAATGTTTTGAGTACTTCGCTAGTCAAGATCGATCTGGTGGTGACTGTACTTGTGTCATTGTTAGTAACGAGATATCGACTGCTGAAGTAATGACGGGTGTTCGAGCAATTTATAGCTGGGGAAACGTTAAATTGTAATTGGATTTAAGTTTTTATTGGTGAGTGTTTTTCAAGTCTGTGCAATGAACCTTAAAAAGAAGTGATATAATTTTTTTTTTGTACCACTTAGTTGGCAGACTAGCACATGGCCCACCTGATGGGAAGCGGTTACCGTGACCTGTGGACGTATGCAACACCAGGGGTGTCACACTCGCACTGCCGACATCTGCCTGACTCATGTTCGAATTTTAAAATGTTTGACATTTAGTTTCTTGCTTTTAATTCATATTAACTGCATTTTTATGCGATTATTAACTCATCGTTTTATCAACTTTTGATGATGCGAGTTTTTGTTATAGTTTTGATAAAAAAAAAATCCTATATGAAAAATATGTGATAGAAATAAATACAACATAAACAACGTAACTAGCATCTGAAATCCGAGTCATAAGTCATCTTATTATACTTAATTGAGATTAAGTGGATCATTCTATAGTCGTTAACCATAACAATAAACTGAGGTTATAGGTACCGTACTGGTTTGATAGCAGGAAGTAAACGTCACTGGTAAGGGAACCACAAACAGCTATGGACAAGATGTTTGCTCGATATCTTGTGAAATTAAAAATGTTTATTAAAAGAAACTTCCATAAAATGAAAACTTATAATTTCAAGTTAAAAGTACGCAGCCTACACTCCACAACCTTTATTATTTCAAAACCCATAAAACAACTGAACAAACATAGTTAACAAACTTATTTGTTTGCAGTTTGAGTGTCGGAGGGAGATAAAACTAACCGTAATGACGTCATACCTGTTCACGTCACTCTTGGGACGAAGGTGACGCCGGTGTGCTCAACCTTCAAGTTTCGAACTTTTTGAAACGTAGAACTTATAGTAAAGCACAAGATATTTTGTAAGTCATTTGTCTTATGTCAAACTTTTTTAAATAAACTGGGGGTGACTTAGAAAAATATACTCTATGCTCTATGTTGTAAAGAGCAAAATAGAACGTATAGTTTTAGTGTGTAAGTTAAGCGCATACAGTCTGTTAAAATGTTATCACATGTGAGACTTTTAAGTTCCACCGTGTGTTATGCTCAGGAGTTTAAGTTGTTATTTTGGCATATTCAACTAGTCGTTCTCGTAGTCCAATGATCTAATAATGTCGTATCGTACATAGTATATTATCCGTAATGAAATAAATAACCTGCAGGGAGCACGCGGCACTAGACCAGCCAGAACGTGCCCAACTGGGAGCGCGCCAACCGCGGAGCGATATTGACCTGACTGACCACTAGTATTTCGATCGTATTGGAGTATTCGATTTTATTATTAAAACCCTAAAATTTACATATTAGTTATGACAAAATATGCTATTGAAACAGGCAAAGACTTCTTCTCCTTTTATAATTATTGTGTTCATTCAAGTTCGCTGGTTTGCAGAGCTCCTTACCTGGGCTTTGATTCTGCTAAAGCAAAAATTCCATATAATTGTAGACTTTAAGGCAATGTGCTACCAGCCTTTGGTTTGACTCCTAGACTGTGCAACTGGATTGCTAGTTTCCTGCGGGAGCGCCGTAATCGCGTCCTCTGTGATGGACGGGCTTCGGAGTTCTTGCAGATAAATGCTGGCGTACCGCAGGGGTCTGTATTATCTCCCGCTCTCTTTATTCTGCATATCAACGACATGCTGTCCACCGGCAGCATACATTGCTATGCAGACGATAGCACCTTACACGGGAGTTATCACGAACAACCTGCGGCCAAACAGTCTGATATTGTGGAAAAAAGACAGCTTCTTGTCATTGAACTAGACCGGATCTTGAATCACATTTCTCAATGGGGCTCTGAGAACATGGTCGAGTTCAATGCCAAGAAGACGCAGGCTTGTGCGTTCACAGCAAACGTATCTTCTTTCCTTCCCCTTCCCACTCTTCAGAGCACGCCACTGCCACTGCAGGACAATCTCAATATCCTAGGCATGGATATTCGCTTCAAACTGAATAACAGAAATTACATTGAGAGCATCATCAAAACGGCCTCGCGGAAACTCGGACTCCTGAACAAAGTGAGACGTTTTTTCACGCCGGAGCAGCGGTGTCTTCTCTATAAGACACAAATTCGCTCCTGCGTGGAATACTGCTCGCATCTCTGGGATGGCTCCGCGAAATACCTACTAGATGCTCTCGACAGGTTGCAGTGACGCGCGGTCCGAATTATTGGGAACCCTGAGGTCACGAACACCCTCGAGCCTTTGCAGATGCGTAGAGATATTGCTTCCTTGGCTGTATTTTACCGTCTCTACCACTGTGAGTGTTCTGACGAGCTCTTCCAACTAATCCCACCATCTCCTTTCCTACATAGGACAACACGTGCAGGCCTTAGATGTCACCCTCACACTGTGCAGAATATACGAGCAAGAACCAAGCGGTTCGGAGACTCTTTTCTTTGCCGCACCACCAAGACCTGGAATTCATTACTAGCACATGTGTTTCCTTCTTCCTACAGTCCCGGGGCCTTTAAGCGGGGCGTGAAAAAGCATCTGATGAGGCCGCCAAGCTGAGTGCCACCATTGTAGCACTTAGTGTCTGTAATGGTGACCCTCTTTCCTGAGACTTTGCCTTTAGCTTACCATCAGGTGAGGCGAGGTCAAGTTGGCGTGTCGTATATAAAAAAAAAATGTTCTTAAAGTCCAAAATTAAAATGCTTTTTGCAGAGTGAATGAAAAAGTGTAATGAAACTGTTTTCATTTAATTTTGGACGTTAACTGTATGGAAATAAAGTCTGAAATATAACGTCCTTTTTTGCAGTGCCTGTGATATGAGGTTTTGCTTCAGCAGAGTCGAGGGCCTGGTCACTCCTTAAATGTCATCAAACTAATTGACATACGTAGACCTAGGTGGACCCGTACCTGCTTGGTTAATCACCCAATCTCTGGAAGTGTCTGAACCTGAAATAATAAATGACCCAAACTACAAACTTTAACGAGAATACTATCAATTTCAGGGTTTTGCTTGCATTGTACAGAACCGAGATTCATGTCGTCATAATATGATGAAAAAAATTATGATGCTTTCAGATAGATAAAGCTGGCAGGTTTCTCGTGACACATGAATATGATGTAGAAATATTTATCACATTAAGTTGGACCGTTGGTCTTGGTCCAGATAAAAAGGCTTTCAACAAAATTGCGCGCTCGTCACCCTAGGTCGATCTGCCCTCACCGAGTGAGTTTAGTAATAAGGGACTTTGTACAGTCACTGTATCCAGCTCAGGACCGTATTCCTTTTCAAATTTGGTGCTACTCTAACGCTATTCGTCTATAAAAAGTATAAAAATACATTTATATTGTTGATTGATGGCACTTGGTGGAATTTGTTGTTACACATATTGATAACTCACTTGTACTTTTCCACATTACTTTATTGCTTATTACACCTGACCGGTTTTGCCTTACGGCATCCTCAATTTTTTACAATGACATTTAAGAACATTCTTTTAGAAACATTGCGACACTTAAACATATTTCACATGTGGGTAGTTGTAAAATTATATATACCAGTATAATTTTTTTCCCAAAATTTAAGGAAACATTATAATATTATGTGAACGATCACTATTGTGCCAGTATCATTATGAGCTCGCGTTACCATCTCTCAGACACTTTTTATACTACTACTACTAGAGAACCTTTTCTTTAATTGGGTGAACAATCTCCACGGATACCAAACCGGAGCCGGTGGCGGAGGTTATATCGGACTTGAACCGACTAAAACGCACGCCTACTGTGTGGGCCACAGGTTGCCGGAGGTGAGGTTGGCAAGCATACCCCTCGCATATGCTACAGAGCCCTATACTATAACTTCTTATCCGAACCTATGATCTAGGCAATACGATCGGCATGCAAAATTAAGCACAAACTTATGACATGCGCTCACGAAACAAGACAAAGCAGGCATTCTATAATTAACGTCATGTGCACAATCTATCTCCGTCCGTATATATCGGTTCTTGCTACATGTATGCGCTATGTCGCTAGAGATGGGAAGGAGCAGCTGGCGGTGCTGCGGTCTGTGCGCTCGGCAGCGACGAGTGACTCGAGGCTTCTGCCCGTCCCGCACAGACACAGTAGTTCCGAACAGATACTGCGTAGCAGTTAAATTAATTTTGGTGCGATAGTGCTCCGTGTGAAGTAACTTGTCTCCTATTTGGTGATTTAGAATCTCTTGTTAGCAGTTCTAAATTTTGTTCATATTTTCACAAATGAATTAAAGGCGTGCGTGATTCGTTTTGTTAATTGTTGAGTTTAACATAAATTTGACTATATACGATACTTTCTACATGAGTAAAGAAGCAATAACCATATTATCTAACCTAAATTGTAAAACCAAGAGAAGCACTTATTGAATGAAACACCTAACTGATATAATAACAACAGATACTTACTAAACAATATCGAGTCCTACTCAAGATTACTAAAATTATTGAAGTCAGAAAACATCCTATTAATTTCAATAGAGAATAATATTTTACGATACTACTAACACAACTCAAAATCAGCATAATTTAAATACCTTATGAGATCTTTTATTTTTTTACGTGCGCAAAATCCCCACGAATACCTCCCTACCGGAGCCGGTGGAGAAGGTTATGTCGGACTCGAACCGACTAAAACGCACGCCGCCTGTGGGTCGTTTTAGTTGCTGGAGGTGAGGTTGACAAGCATATCCCTCGCAACCCTATGAGATCCTTGTATTAAATGAAAAAAAAACATCAAAACACGTCACACACACGACAAAAAACGTCAGAAATGTAGTTTGGAATCGAGATCGAGATTTTATATAAACGATATTCTAAGTTTTAAATATTCTAAATGTAAGATATTAACCACTCGAGTGGTCTCATTACCGAGACAGGTCCACAGACCGAGAAAGTAGCTCAGCAACGAGCCCGTCAATACAAACTGTACGCCTGTACGTATTTACATTTCACAGACATCCTTTCAAATTAAATGAAATATAGAAGATCCTCTCTAGTTTGTAGTCTAATAAATTCATCAAAGAGCCTTCCAAGTGCTAGTAGGTTAGAGTGGATTTGTGAGTGACACGTGAGAGAAGCGCGTGTGTTATCAGGATTCTCTGCTAGAAAACCTTCTCGTGGTACAAAGAAAAGCAAAAACAAATTAGACACTCTTCTCTTGTTTTCTCTTTCCTTGAGATATGAATGTATGTATGATAGAAGGCACTCAGCTTCTTCACGAATCTTATTGATCAACAGAGATAGAACATGGTGAAGGGTAGGGCTATCTTATTAATAGCATTCCGTAAACGCCACCATTATCACTACCCACGATTTTTCAGTATTAAAGAAGAATGTAAGATATTTAGGAAAGCGAGGATTAAATTTTCTTCTTAATTATTTTTTCTTTTCACTGCTGTTATCAGGTCTCTGATATCTGAATAGAAGTGTATTATTGTACCACATAACAAGCAAATAAATAACGTAAACAAAACATAGCATAAACTCACGCCTATATCCCCGAAGGGGTAGGCAGAGGTGCTAGCACCCACATTTCGCCAGTTTATGTTTAGGTCCCAATGTAATAGGTGGCGAGCCTATTGCTATTATTCGGGCACTGGTGTGTGCCATGGTAACATCTGGGATCGAACCCGAGACCTCGTCTCAGCAGTCCATTACCCATACCACTAGGCTACTGAATTTTAATATAACTACACTCTATGTTCTTAGTCGAGATACATGTAACTCTAATAACATTATATATCAATGCATGTCTGTATATAAAACCCTATATTCATAGAACCTAATAGAGCTAATCCGACCCTTAAGCAACAAATGTAATTCATTGCAACAGATTTCGTATTTTGAAGAGCAATATCTCTTGAGAACGATGATGACAGTCATCCCCGTAATTGTTACGTATCCGCCCGGGTAGAGACAGAATAGAGTAGGGTAGAGCCTTAGAGCCGAGGGTAGAGCTATATAATTTGCATTACAATTGCACTATTCCCGTTAAATTTATCACAGAAGGCAGACTCGGCTCAGAGTTCAAGCCACAGGATTTTATATAACGATTTCGAAAGAAATACTGTCTCTGTGGTGCAACAGTAGTATATAGTATTACTATACTACTCTCGTAGGTTTGATTCTCGATATTTTCTACTTATTTTAGATTCAAAATAGTGCCCGGTGAACTGCAATAGAATACATGTTGAAAGAATGAAGAATGAATAGAATATATGTTGAAAAAATATTAGTGTTAATACGCCTCTGCTTACCTCTTAGCATGTATACATAAAATATTGTATTCAAACAGTTTAATTGTAATGTTAGTAACTGTGACTAAACGTTTGAAACCAATTTTTATTGATTGACATTGTACTACCGTAGCACGTCTACGTCGTAGCTTCTCGTAGCCGCCCGTAGCACAGTATTCAAGAGTCGTCGCCTCTGCCGAGCGTACATAACACATGCAAACGAGCGTAGACACTATTCTGTAATGTGTTAACACACCATTTTGCGAGTGGAATAGGATCTCTCCATCGTCGTGCCGATCTCATCTCATTTTCTTGTCGTTACACTAGTTTAATTCTATCCTACTATAATTGTACTTTGGTACCGCAACCACAGTGAACACCACTGCTGCTATATATGAGGAACTGAACTACTGTAACTTCTGTACACAGTATATGAAGAGAAGCAAAACCGCAAAACCCTTTCTCTTCATATGGCTTTCTTTAGCTTTTACGGAGGCGACTCGCCCAACCTCAAAAGGATACGCCAAAGCCTCGTCCGTTATCAACATGACTACGTTGGACCCCCAAAAATTATGAGTACCCATGCACCACTAGATACAAAATAGATACGAGAGTTTATGTATGTATAGGATAGATAAAAGAATAGTGGTTTGTAAAGTATCGCCCCATGCCAATAGAAGCAAACAATGACATCATAACAATCGCTTACACGTTCGCGTCACGTCGCTCGGGTCGCGGGACCCGATTCATATTATCTCGCTAATATCGACGACGCCTCTCGCTCCTGTGTATCCGCTCGAAGTCATGGCTCTCGGTCATATCTCAAAGTGTGACGATAAATGTTGAAGTTCAAGAGATGATTTTTAAGGACATTTGGAAAAGCAGCCACAGAAGGTGAGTGATTTCGAAAAGAAGTTCATGATTGAGATGTAAAGAAATACGTATATCTAAAAAAAACACACACACAAATCGTACTAATTATGTTATAATAATAAATGTCGAAACGAAAACTGTTTATAGGGTTGTACTGTTTATATATCTTATAGGGATTTCCCTATTTTAAGAGGGTAAGTTTTGAATTTCCTGCAGTCCACGTGACGTAAAAAAAATTTGAAAATTATTTTTATATTCAGCTGTATATGTACTTTTTTGTAATAAACATTATTATTAATCTCAATGATCGGAAACTATTAACAATTTGCAAATATTAGATTAGTTTTTCATTTAATTTTCATTGCATCCGTTTGGTAACAGTCAAGGAATACAAGTATCACCATCCCATCTCATCCGAAGGTTGTTGTATGAGGCGACTAATAGAAAAGTTCACAGATAATAAGTGCTATAGGCTGCGAATAATAATAAGAAGAGAAGGAAAACTCAAAATAAAAACCCTGTACCAACTTATCTGGCCCCCGTGATAACAGTAGGCCAAAGCCCCTCAACACTGGGAGAGGCCTAAGTCCAGTAGTGGACTGCAACAGACTAACTGTTTGATTAAGATTTGATTTTATCACAGTGCTGATCCCCTAACTATGAAAGATCCCGAAGTCAGGTTGGTGAAGTTATAACCACTAACATAAGAAACTTTCACTGACATTCAAATATTAAAAGAAATGTATATACAAAAATAAATAAATAAATAAATAAAATAAAAAATATTTTGCGCTAGCAACACTGTACTTTAAACAATCAGTGATATTCCCACACAATTCTGCCATGAAATTGGAAGTGTGACCGTAGATCGCGATCTGTGAGGACCATTACGGAGGGACACGAACAAGGGCCTATCGGAGGTCGATCCGCTCCTTTATCGGTAGCTGCCACCCGCGACGCCGCCCGACGTCGAACCTGTGACTATCGCGGTTTTAATCTTTTAAGACATTCTTCTATATCTACTTACATGCGTCAATATAAAGTTTCATCTTCTATAAACCCAAGAGTTTCCATCCTATCTTCAGATCTTGATCAGTTTAACTGTTCAGTGGTCAATAAAACTATTGATTAGTTTTGAAAAAATAAAAATATCACTCAATAGTATTTTGATTGAAACAAAGCTTCCTTCACTTATTATAATCATTGCAAAATAACATAACTGCAACATACTATAAGAATCACCTTTAATGTAGAATATTTCGATCACCAAGTAACAGTAATGAAATTCATAATCCATGTCAAATTCGTAGCCACATGTAAGAAAGGCAGCTCAATATATTCCTGAAATATTTTAGAATTCCGCGACACTAAAGGCCAAATCCTGGAATCAGTAGAGGGCACTACAAAAACGCTTCGGGCGGTACCTTCAACAATCGCAGCCAGTTTATTTAAACGCAGATGGCAGCGGCAGCCCTAACTCTGTTATCCTTTGTACGCCGCCCTTTAAACCGGCTGAGTGACGTCTGCGGCCGCTTTACATGAAGACGAGCCGCACACCGCCTGTACTATGTTTGTTGAGAGGTCGAGCGGACGGGTGCGGTGCGGCTGCGGGACGGGACCGGGCCGGGCGCGGGACGAAGGCGTGCGCGAGAATATAAATACAGCACTTACCGCCGCCCGATACAACATTATCCATGCTTTTGTTAACTTACGTTTTAAAATAGAATTTGTAATGCGAGGGGTCAGCGTGAGGCTCGCCTCGGACTGCTTGCTACATCCTGTACATAGAGTTTAAATTGACGTTATTATTTCGGCTTGTAAATTATTCAAATGCCGCTGAGTATTTTATGAATGATAAAATTCGGGTAAGAAAAATGTTGTAGCAGCAATATGTTTTTCTCAGTTCGGTAATATTTTTTCTAACAATCTTATCTCTTTCTAAGCTCTTCCTATCACACAGACAAACTTCCTCTAATAAACTTCGGTAGCTTAGTGGTTATGGAATCAGCCCTACGATCGAGAGGTCTCGGATTCGAATCCTGGCTATTACACTACCGACGTGAACCCACTCCTAAAACAAGTAATTTAACTGGAGGAGTTAGAGGGAATGTTAGTAATTTCGGTTCTAATATTCTTTAAAAAAAAATTCACAACAAACTTAAATACTTATCTACTAATAATCGCCCTGTCGGTAACACAGCATAAATACCTAAACCAACTGTGTAATGAGGTGTCCGGATTCTAGGCAAAGTCATACATCGTCCGCAACAATAGCCCGCACTTAACTTTAGTGACGTCACGGATACTTCGTGGACCTTTGTTGTCACCATCCCTCTCTCTCCGCAAGAGGGGCCGGGAGGCGTAATCACTGTCGGGAATGTCATGTAAATAGTTGGAGCGGGTCCCGTTATGAAACCAGGAATTAAAGGCACGTAAACTAAATGAAAGCGATGGTCGGGCGGGTAACGCCGGCTCACCGCTCGGCGGCAGAGGGCGCTCACTCACTTAATCGCTGGCAAGTGGCTGTCACCTCGTCACGGCTAACTATTAACTATTTAGGTGCTACTTAACGAGATGGATGCGAGCGCTCGCCGCGGGAACGCCATGTTTCATTCTATATACTGAGCTGATCTTGTGGTACAATTCATTTAATTCTTATTTTATTTCAATAAAATATAGTACAGTAAAAGTGCGGTGACTGTATATAAGTAAACAAATATTCTACGACATTCTACACAACGCTATCTAGACCCATGGTAAGCATAGCTTAACTAGCTTGTGTTATGGAATCTAGAATGCGGATAAACATACTTAGATACTTTTTTTTGTAAATACATACATATTATACATAGAAACACCCAGACCAATGCAAATATACATATTCATGCATACAAATATTTGCACTGAGCGGGAATCGAACCCGCAGCCGTATATAAGCTCTCAAATATGATTCTTAGTCAAGATAAAGGCTATTATAGTCTGACAATAGTAGGTTATGTGTATAACTTTATGGCTTTTTTATATAACTTAGGTTGTAGACAAGAACACGGGCCACTTGATGGAAAGTGGTTATCGTGGCCTGTGAACGTGTGTAACACCGGGGGAGCCACAATCGTGCTGCCCTGTAAGAATAGAGTGTTTCTGCACCGTCAGTGTAAAAGACAAAGTGGGACAAGGTTTTGGTCTTCTCAGTGACAGCACAAAAACACTCTTTTGAAATCTGGCTACCCTACTCACCGCCGGGAACACAACACGAGTTTATTATGGCCGCAATATTCTGTAGGGCGGAGGTACTTCCCCAGTCAGACCACTCATTCGGGACGGGAATACCCTCGTGTCCTACCTCCTTCATATTGCAACGTGACACTAATTTCACCGCCTGCAGCTTAAAAGCAGTTATTACCTAAATTATTTCTTGTAGAGTTGGCACGATTACTTGGCTGTAGTTAATAAATTCTTTCTGATATTAGTTTAGTGTGCTCTTCACAGAAAGTGGAGAACAATGTTGTTATAATATTTGATGCCACATTTTATTTGTTTATGACTATTTTGATAGTTAAGCGATTGCGAGAACTCCTCCTGTTATTACTGGATAATTTCCTGAGTCAAAGTCAAACTCATGAGAAAATTTACCGTAGATTGCTTCTAATGTGGATCCAGAAATATTGTTGGCACTATTTTGATGGTATTCAAAATAGTAATTGATATTTTATACTACTACTAACTTGTGCTAAGTTCACATATTAACTACCTGCTCACGTCTATCTAAGATCCTCAATATCTAGAAAAACGTATTTAAGGTATTGGCTGATCTTATACGCCCCTAAATATAATAGTATACATATAATAATAATAAATGTAGGAGGTAGGACAAGGCGGTATTCCCATCCTAATTGAGAAGTCCGACTGGGGAAGTACCTGCGCCCTACAGAATACCGCGGCCATAATAACCTCGTGTTGTGTTCCCGGTGGAGAGTAGGGTAGCCAGAGCTCACTGGAGTGTGTTTGTACTGTCAGTGGGAAGACCAAAGGTGGTCCTGCTTTGTCTTCTACACTGACGGCACATAAACTCTCTATTCTTACAAGGCCAGCAACACGCGTGTAACTCTCTTGGTGTTGCTCACGTCCAAAGCCCACGGTAACCACTTTTCATCAGGTGGGCCGTGTGCTTATCTGCCACCTAGGTGGTATAAAAAAATTAATTGTACTCTACACAATAGGACACTGGTCGCGGGTTCAACTCCCGTCTTGACCATTTTCCTTTTCCAATCTAAACCGATTCGCGCAATATATGTTAAGAGCACGTTAGGGTCACCCCATATTCCTTTATTAACTACATAATATGACACAAAATAACCCGTGGGTATACAGTTTAAGCCCCGCCCCGCACCCCCTGTCGACCATGCCGCGCGCGCGTCACGTCCGCAGCACAACACTAGCGAATGGCTTCATTTCGTGTCTCTACATACAATGCACGATTTTATCGGATCGCTCGTAAAGGTGCCAATCGCTGCGCGTCCCGTACACACACAGCTTATATTATCGTTTCACATTTTTCGCTGTTAATTCATTTTTTCTGTTTTTTTTATTAACTTGATTGCTATCTGTGTGAATGAGCACGATGATATATTTGAATTGGACAACAATACACTTTATTTTTCACGGTTTTAATAACTTTATGGCTGTTGTCTTTGGATTCTTTCATGTTATTGTACGAATTTCTAAAAGTCATTTTTTGTGGAAAGGTACTTATTTTCTGATTAAAAGGTAACCAGTTCCTCCAGATAAGTGGCAATTTATTGGGCGGTGTATCGCAGAATAGAATGACAAATGTCATACATTTGTTTGACGTTTATGACATGCGTTGATGACTGTCAAATACGTCAAATGCCATACATTTGTCATTCTATTCTACAATACGCTAGTCATCGAATTGCCACATGTCTAGTGGGTTTGTAGCCAAACAAAAGCAACCTTGAGATAAGGTCTACATTTCTTTAAGTGAAATATTTTAATACTTATTGTTTAAAAGTTAATTGAAAGATGTCTTAGATAATGATGATGATGATGATGATGATGCTTCCGACCGATTTCGTCCATGGCGACCACTTCGACTTCTAGTCGGATCGGCGCTGATGCGCTCGAAGATGGCTAACATAGCCGATCTTCGCGGTGAACTCTCGTGTACACTCAGGGCGCGTGAGAACACCACCTTTATAATTGTATTGAATGACAGCAGGTGGGCGGACTTTCAGCTCATCGCGTTTAGCGCCGAGGTCTGCCTTTCGCTGTTCCTCGAACTCGTCTTTTTTTAGATAAATACTAACATTGAATAAATAATGATGGATTCCTATTCAGAAGCCTATTGTAAATAAAATATCTTTGGATTTTCCATATATTCTGTTACAGGCTGTATCCTTTGATCCAGAAAAATACACGTCATGTATACACGTCGTCAGGTTTACACCCTGAAAGTGTAACAAACAAACACTTTCATATATCCTATATCAATATGCAAATGTGCCGTACCACACACTAGGATATCCTTATTACAGAGGCCAGACTTTTCACATCGTAGTGTAATAATACGACAACAGTGCAAAAGAAACACCATAAACAAAACAAAAAATACAATAAAACGCTAAAAGTATGGAATAACGCGCGCTCGTAAACTTCGAATACCAAGAATTGTGTTTGTTTTGTTTTTAACAGTTTGTGCCTGTGTTTGAGTACCTATGTATGAGTCTGTATGTTTATTTTTGCATGGGTGATGTTACGTATCCATTGAAATAACACTATATTCCAGTTTGGATGATTTTAGTGTATATGTCGAAGATTCAATAGTGCCGTGCAGCTCTACTAAGACCTACCCGAGCCAGTACAATCAGCTGATTAAAGGACGAAACTATAGCACTCTGGTAGCTCTTGTGGTGAGAGCCAGTTCCATAAAACCAAGATGAGCCACATTAAACAGAAAATGAATAAGAATGGATTCGCGCTAGCTACGAGTACTAGTACGGACTTACTTAATTACACACATTTTATCTCAATCGGTGTAGCAGTTCAGTGACATACGCAATGTCACGTTTATACATATTTACGTTAAACATTAACTTTACATTTATTTTGTAATATCATTTAGATATCACATTTGGTCTGCTTGTAATAAAAGACATACTGTCACCTGGGGACCAGTCCCATTCCGAACTGTTACAAACAGTGCCCATCCTAATTGTATATGTCAATAATCTCCCAAGTAATAACACACACAACGTTCGATGTTGGGAGATATGGACTCACTTTGTAAAAAACTTCAGAGGCGAACAGTGAAAAGTTTTTTAAAGGCAAGTCTAAGTTAAGTTTTAGAAATTTCAATTTCAATCTTCATCAGACGCTTCAGGCTTTTTTATCCCATACCAGTTTTAGACTCCATGTTTGAAAAATAAACACATTTTTATGAAATTTTCTGTCCCGGGGTTCCAACTTAAAACCTCAGTCACACTAGTGTCGCGCTACCGCGGTAGCTTCACAGTAATATGATATAATAACTATGAAATCAATTCAACACGTGAACACGCGTGTAAACAACGCAGACGTAATGTATGTACGTGTCGTTAATGAGGTTCTTTAGCGAATCGTGCAGTACTCTGTATAAAAACTGTACATGTCTTGGTTAAAATATGAGTATTACTAGGTAAACTATATAGACACACAGTCTGTGCGGCGGATGCTATCAGTGCGGGTGTACCGCGACGAGAATAACAAACAGAATGCGTGGAACAAACAGTTATTAGGCGAACGCACATGTACTACGCGAGCACGGTAACAGTTACCGAGTAGCATAGAAAGAATTTGTTAAAATAAAGCAGCTCCTGAAAAACACTGGGCGCACGGAATTATGTTATTGAATATAAAATTGGTTTCAGGGATTTCTCTCTACATTGTATACTAGCCCCTGCATAACACTACGTACCTGTTGGTAAATTGTTACATACATATATACATATATTCACGTCTTTATCCCTAGAAGGTTAGGCAGAGGTGAATTAACACACACATTTCACCAATCATTTAATACGGTCCCACGTAATAGCAGGTGAGCCTATTGCCGTCTTCTAGGCGCTATTGTGGACTTAATCTATGCATCTGAGGCCGAGTCTTGGCTGTATATATCTGTCTGTATGTGTCTGATGTTAAACATCCCTATCCCTTAGTCGCCTTGTACGACACCGCATGAGAAAAGATGGGGTAGTTCAAATTTTAATCTGTCGGGAACCACGCGGCTTTGTAAATTGTGGCAGTGACCTATTAACGATTGCATTACTAGGGCTAACACTCACGTATTCCTATCTGTAATGAGGAAAAAAGGAGGCGAGAATAGTGTAGTAGTAACGAAAGGAAGGAAATTAGGGCCTTTGGGCGGTCTCATCTACATACTGATGCTGTGGCGGTCAGACGGGGACAGTTTCGCAGCTAAACCGTTCTACTCGTGCTGCCGAAATCATGACTGTACAAAATAGTTCTATTCTGAAATAGTCACTTACACACTCCCGCATAAACACATAAACACGCACATACACATTGCAATAGGAAAAAAAGAATTAACATTTTAAAACTTATGTGTATAATAAGTTCATAGTATAATTGGCAATAATATGGAAATTAATAATGCAGTTAAAAGTTATTCAAATATCACTACTTAAAATTTGAGTGGAGTTTAAATAGGTCCTTAAAACGAGGTTTACAACCTTTTTATTGGAGAATCGCGTTACATGAATAATAGGCGTGGATTATTAATATCGCTGCTAGCTGCTAGTTACTCGTACAAGTCGGTAGATTCACTCCGCGTCGAGAATAGCACACTTAGCTTTTGTTTAGTGGGCCCGGAGTGCTCGACTTGAAAACCTAATGCTAGAATTAGAGGCGAGAAACCCAAGGCTATTACTTAAATACAGCCATTCTGAAAAATGGCTGAAATTATTATTTAAAACTTGTTTCGGGAGCACAAAACTGGGTTAATCAACGCCTCTCTATATAATCCTTCCATAATCCTTCCATAATGTAGAAGTTTTACAATACTAATGAAGCTATTGCAAAGCAAAATTGTAAAAAAAAACAAGCAAAGTGTGTAATCATTTGATTATAGGCAAGCACCCAAATGTAACATATTATACAAACATCAAAAGGTTGATTGAAAAGGACGAGGCTCCAGGATTCAGTATATATTTTTGTGTCCAAGTAGCTGGATCTTGCCTTATCTAGATAGCTAAAATTTTGACGATACCAGCTATATATAAAATATTTCCAATTATAAGATAGTTTAATGGCAATAGGCTCGCCACCTATTACATTGGGACCTAAACATAAACTGGCGAAATGTGGGTGCTAGCACCTCTGCCTACCCCTTCGGGGATATAGGCGTGAGTTTATGTTATGTTTGTTATAAGATAGTTTTTCTTAAATGAGTTTTAAATGAAAAAAATATCGTAAGAAACTACTCAACAATTCATTTATATAAAGCGTTCAGTTTAAAAATTACACTGCGGCTTCAACTTCGACTCTTAAGGTTCTTGGCAAACTATTATGTAGACTAGTGCAGGTAACCTTACTTGGTCTTACTTAGGTCCAAGATCACTTACTCTGTTTAAACTGTTAAGATTTCTGTTCCAGACCGTCAAATTCTTCTTCGTCATTTTTATGTATTCGTATCACTGAGCAAAGTCATAAACAGAGTATGTTCTTCATAAATTCAATTTGTGATAAACGGTGTGGGGTGTAAATTTGATAATACTTTTTAACTTGTGAATCATCATCATTAATGTAATTTACCACTGTTTGTATATCTAAATAAATGAAAAAAAAAAGATACGTGTCGAGAACGAGCACGTATCTTGGACCTAAATCGTGATACACACGAGGCTTTGCGCGTGTGGATTGTATTGTAATAATCTATGCATGGTGAATTTGAGTTCGTCCACCACCGTAACATCCTCAAAAAACAACCAAGACACGTGTACTGCGCGTATAGAGCACATTTTAGGTCCAAGACATGTGTCCCTAGCAATATCTACTGTGCGCCGCACTCAGATATTCAGTGTATGGTGTACACTCAACACTGTTTGCGTGGACGTGAGCATGCTGTTGACAGTCACGACGTCGCCATATTGTGCTGGGGCCCTCAGGGATACTTTGTCAAATCTTTAAGTTATGTCTGTAAGACATAACCTGCAATGGCGTGTCTCGCTGCCCTGTTCATATTGTCGCTTTGCATACTTGAGGAGGTATTTTGCTTGGGAGTGCGTCTTTGTGTTTATATACCTATTCACTTCTGAAAATATATTTGTGTGGCGTCGAGCATTTGACGAGATTGGACAGAATAATGAATGGTTATATTATATTAATCGAGAGAAAGCTGTGACATTGAATGAAAAACTGAGAGGCAAAAAACTAAACGTCAGTTTTGCCAAAACGAACGGACTAAAACATTTTTTGTACATTCAAATCTGTTTAGGCATTTAAAACTCATAGTATTTACAGAGGAATAATATCTCCTGATAACATTACACTTTTTTTGGTAAAAGACTAAAAATATGCAAAGATACGTTAGTATTCACTGTAGAATTGTACTTACTAGGTTGTATCCAAACAGGACCTCATAATTCGTTCTACCGAATAATCCGTCCCCAAATCTAGTCTTTGTTTGGAGCGCTAATTGTTAATATTCCACACACGCAGCACTCCGACCAAATAGCTTAACTAAATGTACCGCACAATCAAGTTATTTACCCTGCACTTTGTGTGATAGCCTCTATCCTTGAAGTAGTTAGCGATGGTGCATTAACACCCGCATTATACACATAGACTGGACAGTACACTAGACCCATGACGTTGAGAACAGATCTATTACTTCCAATGGGACACTTAATAGACTTGTTACTACAACTAAGACATTCCTAACAATAAAACCCACAAAACAGTTTGGCCGTACTTGAATACGAACCGTTATTTGAAGTGGAAGCTGTCAATATTTATGATGCGTACACATTACCCTACCGAAATGTTCTTTCCTGTAAAGTTGCCGAAACTACTGGCAAGTATCCGAGGACGTGGGGTAAATCTCTTAAGTCTGATACGTGGCTCAGCGGCATGGGACGCAAGCCCACGTCTGAGCGACACACGTGCGGTAACAGCTATGAATAAAATTGCCCTTTTAGCTGCGGAGTGAAGTTCTAGGGAATATCATAGTTATCTAACGTCTTATACTAAAAATGATTGGGTAGGTTCAACGTTAGGGGATTGAAATCGCAACCTCTTTGATAAAAACCTTTCTTTGTTGATGGTGTGGGTTGCGCCCAGTAGCGTCGGCCAAACTGTCAGATAGTAGGAAATAATTTGTCAATCTGCTACCTAAGGATTAGTACTTGCGTCAATCTGTAGTTTTGGATCACTATACTGTACACACCTCGGAAGTAGTGCACATTACCACCTACATTATGTATTGTTATTGTTTATTGCTATTTAGCTATGGAGGCTTGTTGTCAGCAATATTGATGCACATTGCTGTTACTAAAAAAAAATAAGTTCAAGAGTAAATACATAAATAACATCTACTTCTTAATACAATCAAAATTATATCGTTTTTAATGACAACATTTATGATGATTACGTAAATTAAGAGCAAATTTCATCAAGAAAAGCCTATTTACTAGAGGATAATAATATTTCATTCAAAAAATGATTTAATCAAAACACAAAAGACGGTCGCCATTTTCGCGGGCCGCAGTCGCATTGTTCGCTCGGCTTGTCTCCGGCACTCAACTTAAGGGAAACTTTGCACGCTTCCTTAAACACAAACTGCGGCTCATGGCATGGCCCAGTGCACCAGCCGCCTGGTCGCCTGGTCGTCCGGCCGCTTGGTCGCCCGCCAGACTCGTGGCCCCACACCCGCGTCCACTCCAATTATAGCTAGTCCATAATTGTGGGAGAAGTTCTGTTACTATAAAACTTAATTATAAACTCCCGTACTTGTTAGAATCGCAAGCAGCGTTCAGTGAGTCTGAGAGATTTAATAATTCATTTAATATTCAAATAAATCTTCTTTGCTAAGATTCAAGAAAAAAAGGGTCTTGTGATCCAATCTCGAAAGCTTTTCCCTACGCGAGTGGGACGCCTCGACCGGAAGTACCACCGTAGCACTTAATTCCGCCTTTAAGTGGCAATATGCTGTATTTCCAGTGCACCTTTATGTATTACTATTATGACATTTTACTGGTATTGCACATTGTGTCTTAGTTTTGAACACCTTACAGTCCTGGGTCCTTAAAGCGGGTCATGGAAAGCATCTGATGAGACCGTCTCGCTGCGTGTTTTTTTTTTTTTTTTTTTTTTTTATATACGACACGCCAACTTGACCTCACCTCGCCTGATGGTAAGCTAAAGGCAAAGTCTCAGGAAAGAGGGTCACCATTACAGACACTAAGTGCTACAATGGTGGCACTCAGCTTGGCGGCCTCATCAGATGCTTTTTCACGCCCCGCTTAAAGGCCCCGGGACTGTAGGAAGAAGGAAACACGTGTGCTGGTAATGAATTCCAGGTCTTGGTGGTGCGGCAAAGAAAAGAGTCTCCGAACCGCTTGGTTCTTGCTCGTATATTCTGCACAGTGTGAGGGTGACATCTAAGGCCTGCACGTGTTGTCCTATGTAGGAAAGGAGATGGTGGGATTAGTTGGAAGAGCTCGTCAGAACACTCACCGTGGTAGAGACGGTAAAATACAGCCAAGGAAGCAATATCTCTACGCATCTGCAAAGGCTCGAGGGTGTTCGTGACCTCAGGGTTCCCAATAATTCGGACCGCGCGTCGCTGCAACCTGTCGAGAGCATCTAGTAGGTATTTCGCGGAGCCATCCCAGAGATGCGAGCAGTATTCCACGCAGGAGCGAATTTGTGTGAGCGAAGTTGTGTCATCATTGTAACAATATTGGCGTCTATAATGGTGACCTACTTTCATGAGACTTTGCCTTAAGCTTACTATCAGGAGAGGTGAAACCATATTTATGTATCCTAAAAAATACACGAGATCCTAAAAAATAAGTACCTAACTCTGTTGGCTAAAAATTATAACTTCTAATCGAGTCTTTCTTCAATCATTCATTCATTCAATATTCATGCATATATTTAATTCATACATACATAGATTCAAATCATTTCATTCAATATAATTTCAAACTCAAGTAATGGATTTTTCACACTGGTTACGTTTTTGTAAGTAATCAATATCTCATTGGATTTTCCTGGAGCAATTCCGGACGTACAAATTTGGCTCGTCCTGAGCACGTCGAGGGCTAACGTAATGAACTCCTCAGCTCCTCCCGAGGGACGTAACAATATTCCCGACGTCTCCACCTTTATATCCTCCAGTAAACCAGCCTTGTGTAGACTAAATCTTAAGTTGCGTAATTCAATTAAAAAGATTGGATAACTAATATTAATTACACAAAGAGTTCATATTTAAAATTCTGTAGAAGAAATTTTCACAGCTTTAAAGTTTTGATGGAACTTTCAATAAATGCCTTAAAATTATCGTTAGGTGATAGTTTTTAAGCACAAAAGGACTGGCTCGACCGGGGTGGAACTTAATTTCATCTTATGCTTTTATTATTCCTATTTTCTTGCCATCTTTCATTATATTTGCTGGTGAGTGATAAATCTATGTGGCGTCAACCGCTTAACACGATGTAGGCTATTTATTTAATTGCTACCATAGCTGAGATACGAGGAATATTCTCATGTTATAAATGCATATATTAGTACTTTGTAACCTTTATCTCACTCAAGCTAACAGGCTTTGTTGTTGTGGCTTGATTCGAGTGATTAAGTCAGTGGATTAAGTGCGGGTGATTTAAGTCTAACGGCATTCAGACTTCAATCACTTGGGTGATTTGCAGATGAGTAGTATGTAATGTAATTTACTACACCAAATTATGAATAAATTAATAAATAAATAAAAGACTTAGTGAGCGTAACAAACCATAGTCAGAGCGTTTCCCCATTATCCGATCCGATATCGGTGTCAGCTCCGATATCCGACATCCGATAACCAACAGGAAATAAAAGTATGAAATATGTATCTGTCTTTCATATCGTCTGGTCCGATAACGGATATCTGAGTCGTCACAGCTGTGTTGCCGCGATATCGGATTATGGAATATGACTC